>NC_069414.1:49621142-49661385 GCF_026875155.1 Cherax quadricarinatus
GGCCTCCCGATGAATCAGGGCCTGATCAACTAGGCTGTTACTGCTGGCCGCACGCAGTCCAACGTACGAGCCACAGCCCGGCTGATCCGGCACTGGCTTTAGGTATCTGTCCAGCTGTCTCTTGAAGGCAGCCAGGGGTTTATTGGCAATTCCCCTAATGCTTGATGGGAGGCTGTTGAACAGTTTTGGGCCCCGGACACTTATGGTGCTTTCCCTTAGTGAACCAATGGCGCCCCTACTTTTTATTGGGGGCATTTTGCATCGCCTGCCCAGTCTTTTATTTTCGTAGGGAGTGATTTCTGTGTGCAGATTTGGGACCATTCCTTCCAGGATTTTCCAAGTAGATTATAATATATCTCTCCCTCCTGCGTTCCAACGAGTACAAGTCAAGTGCTTCCAAGCGTTCCCAGTAGTTAAGGTGCTTGACAGAACTTATACGTGCAGTAAAGGATCTCTGTACACTCTCTAGATCTGCGATTTCACCTGCTTTGAATGGAGATGTTAATGTACAGCAGTATTCCAGCCTAGAGAGAACAAGTGATTTACAAAGCAGTCATAGGTCGTGACACCGCCTGTGACTGCTGCACCTCTCCTGCCATACGGTTTATAAGCTGCCTCTCCGCTGATATGCCGTATTCTATTCAAGATTGATGGACTGAACACATCGACTCAAGGTTGAGGGACTGATTACCTCATTCTCCTCCTGTTCTTCAAGTTTCTCCTACGTACGGACTGATGAAGCCACTGTGTGGCGAAACGTTTCCACAATAAAGATACCCAAGAGTTGCACATGTGTCTAATTTATCAACATGGGATTTAGTGATTATTCTTACTGCAGCTTTTTGTTGGGTTATTATTGAAGAACACTGTAGAACAGTGTCTGCTCACAAACTTATCCAATCTCCTTTCCAAGCTACCCAAGATTTTAGACTCTATAACCCCACTCGGTACATCATCAGATGCAGCATTCTCCACCTGACCTCAGCATTCTGAACCTGACTATAAATACTCGCGTTCCTTCCACCCCAGGTATGGACGGGTCATCGCAAGATTGGGACCCGTGCCAGGACTATGGTCTTGGCGAACATTATACATACATACACCCCAGGTAGTTCTGTTTGTGACTTGAAAAAGCCCACTGTGTGGGCGAAACGTAGTCAATAAAGGATCACATTATACTGCATATGTGTTTATATTTCCACTGGGTTATTATTGGCTTTAGGTGTGTTGCTGCAGTTGATCCCCAAGCACAAATACCATAGGTGAGGTATGGATAAATAAGTGAGTGGTATAGTGTAGTATCGTATCTTGGAGAGGATCCCAACCGTTTTGGATACTTTTTTGGTTATGTGTTGGATATGGGTGCTGAAATTCAGGTTGTTGTCTAGGTATAGGCCAAGGAATTTGCCTTCATTATGTCTGGTAATTAGAGTGTTGTCGATCTTAATGTTAATTTGTGCATCTCCTGCTCTGCTACAAACATAATGTAGTAGGTTTTGTCAGTGTTAAGCGTAAGCTTATTGGCTGTCATCCAAGTCGATATTTTGAGCAGCTCCTCGTTAACAATGGTGTTGAGGGTGGCAAGATTAGGGCGAGAGATGACATAAGTCGTGTCGTCAGCAAAGAGAATGGGTTTCAGGTGTTGGGATACGTTTGGAAGATCATTGATGTATATGAGGAAGAGCAGGGGACCAAGGACACTTCCCTGCGGAACTCCAGTATCAAGTGGCCGTGTTGTTGATGCTGTGTCTTTAATGGTGACATACTGATACCTATTAGTAAGGCAAGATTTGAAATAAGCAAGCGCATGGCCTCTTATACCATAATGGTCAAGTTTGTGGAGTAGGATGCCGTGGTCTACTGTGTCAAAAGTTTTTCTTAGGTCAATAAAAATTCCTAGTGGATATTCCTTATTTTCGTGTAAGTCCCATCCTGTCTGAGTAAGGGCCCGATACTAGATGTGGTATTTGCCTTGGTTTTGGCATATGAAAAGAAATATTTTGAATTTCTTTCAATTTCACTAATAGCTGTCAGCAGGATTAGGGGTGGGAAGGAGAGGTTTAGGATAGAAGAGCAAGAAAGATAATGGCTAGGTAGGGAGACAGAGAGGTAATAAATATGGTGCATAAAGAGTAAGAGACAAGAAAGGAAAATAGTAGGAAGGAGGTATAGTGACGTGAGGATGGTTGTAGGTAGATATTTAGAGGTCAAGATGGTTGTAGGTAGATATTTAGAGGTCAGGATGGCTGTAGGTAGATATATAGAGGTCAGGATGGTTGTAGGTAGATATTTAGAGGTCAAGATGGTTGTAGGTAGATATTTAGAGTCAGGATGGCTGTAGTAGATTTAGAGTCAGATGGTTGTAGGTAGATATTTAGAGGTCAGATGGTTGTAGGTAGATATTTAGAGGTCAAGATGGTTGTAGGTAGATATTTAGAGGTCAAGATGGTTGTAGGTAGATATTTAGAGGTCAGGATGGTTGTAGGTAGATATTTAGAGGTCATGATGGTTGTACGTAGATATTTAGAGGTCAAGGATGGTTGTAGGTAGATATTTAGAGGTCGGATGGCTGTAGGTAGATATTTAGAGATCAAGATGGTTGTAGGTAGATATTTAGAGATCATGATGGTTGTAGGTAGATATTTAGAGGTCAGGATGGCTGTAGGTAGATATTTAGAGGTCAAGATGGTTGTAGGTAGATATTTAGAGGTCAAAATGGTTGTAGGTAGATATTTAGAGGTCAGGATGGTTGTAGGTAGATATTTAGAGGTCAAGATGGTTGTAGGTAGATATTTAGAGGTCAAGATGGTTGTAGGTAGATATTTAGAGGTCATGATGGCTGTAGGTAGATATTTAGAGGTCAAGGATGGTTGTAGGTAGATATTTAGAGGTCAGATGGTTGTAGGTAGATATTTAGAGGTCAGATGGCTGTAGGTAGATATTTAGAGGTCAGATGGTTGTAGGTAGATATTTAGAGGTCAGATGGCTGAGGTAGATATTTAGAGGTCATGATGGCTGTAGGTAGATATTTAGAGGTCAAGATGGTTGTAGGTAGATATTTAGAGGTCAAGATGGTTGTAGGTAGATATTTAGAGGTCAGGATGGTTGTAGGTAGATATTTAGAGGTCAGGATGGTTGTAGGTAGATATTTAGAGGTCAGGATGGTTGTAGGTAGATATTTAGAGATCAAGATGGTGGTAGGTAGATGTTTAAAGGTCAGGATGGTTGTAGGTAGATATTTAGAGGTCAGGATGGTTGTAGGTAGATATTTAGAGGTCAGGATGGTTGTAGGTAGATATTTAGAGGTCAGGATGGTTGTAGGTAGATATTTAAAGGCCAGGATGGTTGTAGGTAGATATTTAGAGGTCAAGATGGTTGTACGTAGATATTCAGAGGTCAGGATGGTTGTAGGTAGATATTTAGAGGTCAGGATGGTTGTAGTAGATATTTAGAGGTCAGGATGGTTGTAGGTAGTATTTAGAGGTCAGGATGGTTGTAGGTAGATATTAGAGTCAGGATGGTTGTAGTAGATATTTAGAGGTCAGATGGTTGTAGGTAGATATTGAGAGTCAGGATGGTTGTAGTAGATATTTAGAGGTCAGGATGGTTGTAGGTGAGCAATTTAGAGGTCAGGATGGTTGTAGAGATTAGAGACAGATGGTTGTAGAGATTAGAGGTCAGGAGGTTGTATAATATTAGGGACAGGATGGTTGTAGGTAGATATTTAGAGGTCAGATGGTTTAGGTAGATATTTAGGTCAGAGGTAGGTATATTTAAGCAGGATGGTTGAGTAGATATTTAGAGGTCAGGATGGTGTAGGTGGTATTAGGGTCAGGAGGTTGTAGGTAGATCACTTCTGGTCAGGATGGTTCACGGTAATATTTAGAGTCAGGATGGTTTAGTGGTATTGAGGTCAGATAGGTGTGTGAATATTGAGGTCAGGAGGTGTAGGTAGCTATTTTAGAGGTCAGATGGTTTGTGGTAGATATTTAGAGTCGGATGTTCTGTAGGTAGATATTTAGAGTCGGATGGTTGAGGTAGGTATTTAGAGGTCAGGATGTTGTAGTAGATATTTAGAGGTCGATGTTGTAGGTAATATTTAGAGTGTCAGATCGGTTGTAGGTAAGGTATTTCAGATGTCCATGGAACTGTTTGTAGTTAGATATTTAGAGTCAGATTTGTTGTAGTGTATTAGAGTCAGGATGGTTGTAGGTAATTTTAGAGTCCAGGATGGTTGCTAGGTAGATATTTAGAGGTCAGTATGTTGTAGGTAATATTAGAAGTTCAGTGGTTAGGTAGATATTTAGAGGTCAGGATGGTTGTAGGTAGATATTTAGAAGTCAGGATGGTTGTAGTTAGATATTTAGAGGTCAGGATGGTTGTAGGTAGATATTTAGAAGTCAGGATGGTTGTAGTTAGATATTTAGAGGTCAGGATGCTTGTAGGTAGATATTTAGAGGTCAGGATGGTTGTATGTAGATATGTAGAAGTTAGATTGGCTGTACGTAGATATTTAGAGGTCAGGATGGTTGTAGGTACATACTGAGATGCCAGGATGGTTGTAAGTGGATATAGAGAGGTCAGGAAGGTTGTAGGTAGAGAGAAATAGAGAGGTCAGGAAGGCTGTAGGTAGAGAGAAATAGAGAGGTCAGGAAGGTTAACTTGCCTGGCCACTTAAGGTGTGGTTGAAGGTAGCAGCCACCACAACCTGGTTGATCAGTCACAGTAGGTTATAACTGGGTGAAGCTAGAAGCTGGGACAGGTGTGTGAGGGGTTCAGTGGAGGAACCAGCTTGCTAGGACACTATCATCTTCCTGGTTCACCAGAGTTCACAACACACTCATATTAACTAGATGGAATTCTTACTACTGCCAACCATCCCAGTGTGTGTGCTCACCTAATTGTGGTTACAGGGGTCGAGACTCACCTTCTGGCCTCGCGTCTTCACTGATCGCTACTAGGTTCTCCCTCTGTCTCTGCTTCCTGAGCTTAATCATACCTCCACTTCCTGACGACTCTATGACGGAAGAAATACTTCCTAACATCCCTTTGACTCATCTGAGTGTTCAGCTTCCGATTGTGACCCCTTCTTTCTGTGTCCCATCTCTGGAACATCCTGTCTCTGTCCACCTTGTACTATTCCACGCATTATTTTGTATGTGGTTATCATGTCTCCCCTGACCCTCTTGTCCTCCAGTGTTGTCAGACCGATTTCCCTTAAACTTTCTTCATAAGACATTCCCCTTAGCTCTGGAACTAGCCTTGTTGCAAACCTTTGCACTTTCTCTAATTTCTTGACGTGTTTGACCAGGTGGGGGTTCCAAACTGGTGCTGCGAACTCCAGTATGGGCCTAACATACACAGTGTACAGTGTCTTGAACGATTCCTTATTAAGGTATCGGAACGCTATTCTCAGGTTTGCCAGGCGCCCGTATGCTGCAGCAGTTATTTGGTTGATGTGTGCCTCCGGTGATGTGCTCAGTGTTATGGTCACCCCAAGGTCTTTCTCCCTTAGTGAGGTCTGTAGTCTTTGTCCACCTAGCCTATACTCTTGTCTGCGGTCTTCTTTGCCCCTCCCCAATCTTCATGACTTTGCATTTGGCTGGATTGAATTCGAGAAGCCAGTTACTGGACCACGTGTGTGTGTGTGTGTGTGTGTGTGTGTGTGTGTGTGTGTGTGTGTGTGTGTGTGTGTGTGGTGTGTGTGTGTGTGTGTGTGTGTGTGTGGTGCGTGCGTGTGTGTGTGTGTGTGTGTGTGTGTGTGTGTGTGTGTGTGTGTGTGTGTGTGTGTGTGTGTGTGTGTGTGTGTGTGTGTGTGTGTGTGTGTGCGTGCGTGTGTGTGTGTGTGTGTGTGTGTGTGTGTGTGTGGTGTGTGTGTGTGTGTGTGTGTGTGTGTGTGTGTGTGTGTGGTTTGTGTGTGTGTGTATGTATGTGTGTATTTTGTGTGTATGTGAGGGACGTACTTGTGTTGTGAGGGGTGGTAAATGTGTTGTGAGGGTTGGTACTTGTGTTGTGAGGGGTGGTACTTGTGTTATGAGGGGTGGCACTTGTGTTGTGAGGGGTGGTACTTGTGTTATGAGGGGTGGCACTTGTGTTGTGAGGGGTGGTACTTGTGTTATGAGGGGTGGCACTTGTGTTGTGAGGGGTGGTAAATGTGTTGTGAGGGTTGGTACTTGTGTTGTGAGGGGTGGTACTTGTGTTATGAGGGGTGGCACTTGTGTTGTGAGGGTGGTACTTGTGTTATGAGGGGTGGTATTTGTGTTATTAGGTGTGGTACTTGTGTTGTGAGATGTGGTATTTGTGTTGTGAGTGTAGTACTTGTGTTGTGAGGGTGGTACTTGTGTTGTGAGGGTGGTACTTGTGTTTTGAGGGTGGTACTTGTGTTGTGAGGGTGGTACTTGTGTTGTGAGGGTGGTACTTGTGTTGTGAGGGTGGTACTTGTGTTGTGAGGGTGGTACTTGTGTTGTGAGGGTGGTACTTGTGTTGTGAGGGTGTTACTTGTGTTGTGAGGGTGTTACTTGTGTTTTGAGGGTGGTACTTGTGTTGTGAGGGTGGTACTTGTGTTGTGAGGGTGGTACTTGTGTTGTGAGGGTGGTACTTGTGTTTTGAGGGTGGTACTTGTGTTGTGAGGGTGGTACTTGTGTTGTGAGGGTGTTACTTGTGTTGTGAGGGTGGTACTTGTGTTGTGAGGGTGGTACTTGTGTTGTGAGGGTGTTACTTGTGTTGTGAGGGTGGTACTTGTGTTGTGAGGGTGTTACTTGTGTTGTGAGGGTGGTACTTGTGTTATACCATCATGGTTTCAGATTAAACCTCCGAGAACAACAAGAAATGAGGTAGGAAGTCTGGCTCAGTGACTGGCCTCTTACACTCACATCTCAAAGCCGGAAAATTAAGCTTTGAGCTTACAGATCAGCTTTTTATCCCTTCATCTTCACTGTTTTGCTCTGAATAGAGCTGTATCAAGTTATGCCGTGGCGAAACGCTGTATAGAGCGAAACATTGCTCTGTTTTTATGCATGTTGTGTTTGTCTTGGTGTGGGATGATGACTTTCGTTTTTCAGTGATGGTCTTGTGTTGATGTTTGGATGACACTGGTGTTTGGTAGAGTTGAAAATATTGTGGTTGAGAGGCGTGTACAGTGTGAAGATTGTTCACCATACTGGACAACCAACACTTGACAACCATTACACCTTGAATATGGTTAGTTGTGACCTAACTAGGTAAACAGTAACCTGCCGTTACTGTTTACCTAGAAGTAGGTAGGTAGGTACTTTGGTGTTAGTCAACTTACACCTGCTGTCACTGTTCACCTAGTAGCAAGTAGGTACCTGGGTGTTAGTCGACTGTTGTGGGTGGCATCCTGGGAAAGAAAAGGACGTAGGAAGATACATATATATATATATATATATATATATATATATATATATATATATATATATATATATATATATATATATATATATATATATATATATATATATATATATATATATATATATCACCTAAGTCTCCCATGACCATAGTAATAACCGAGTTTATAATCTCATCTAAGTCTCGCTCTGTGCTAGTGATTCCAGAGGTGATTACAGCCTCGCACCTTAACAACTTCCCACTACCATCTTCTCAGGTGTGTGCTGGAGGCTCCGGTGCTGATTACATCTTCCTCTCTTAACAACGTTCCTCTCACTGACTCTAATTCACAATTTTGATCCTTTTTGACGGAGATATATGCGTGAAATTGTCACGTTCTTGTATTCATATGAGGGTTTTATGTGAGAGGTATATATTCTGTGTGGTATATATGATGGCTGATGTGTGGTGGTATGTATGTGATGGTATATATGATGGCTGATGTGTGGTGGTATATTTGTGATGGTATATCTGTGATGGTGTATCTATGATGGTATATCTGTGGTGGTATATCTGTGATGGTATATCTGTGGTGGTATATCTGTGATGGTATATCTGTGGTGGTATATCTGTGATGGTATATCTGTGGTGGTATATCTGTGATGGTATATCTGTGGTGGTATATCTGTGGTGGTATATCTGTGATGGTATATCTGTGGTGGTATATCTGTGATGGTATATCTGTGGTGGTATATCTGTGATGGTATATCTGTGGTGGTATATCTGTGATGGTATATCTGTGGTGGTATATCTGTGATGGTATATCTGTGGTGGTATATCTGTGATGGTATATCTGTGGTGGAATATCTTTCAAGGTATATCTGTAGTGGTATATCTGTGATGGCATATCTATGGTGGAATATCTGTCAAGATATAACTGTGGTGGTATATCTGATGGTATATCTGTGATGGTATATCTTTTCTGGAATATCTATGATGATATATCTGTGATGGTATATCTTACAATGGTATATTCATCTTCATTGTCTGAGAGATGTTTGCTGGAGACAGTTGAGATATATTTCTCTCTCAGTGTTACATTGTTCTCTTTGTGTCTTTGATCTCTACGTCTCTCTCTTTGTTAACTCTCTTTAAGACGTGAGATCTTGTTGGAGTTTTTAACCCTGGGAGGTTAGCCACCCAGGATAACCCAGGGTAGGGGATGTTAGCCACCCAGGATAACCCAGGGTAGGGAGTGTTAGCCACCCAGGATAACCCAGGGTAGGGGATGTTAGCCACCCAGGATAACCCAGGGTAGGGAGTGTTAGCCACCCAGGATAACCCAGGGTAGGGGATGTTAGCCACCCAGGATAACCCAGGGTAGGGAGTGTTAGCCACCCAGGATAACCCAGGGTAGGGAGAGTTAGTCACCCAGGATAACCCAGGGTAGGGAGAGTTAGTCACCCAGGATAACCCAGGGTAGGGAGAGTTAGTCACCCAGGATAACCCAGGGTAGGGAGAGTTAGTCACCCAGGATAACCCAGGGTAGGGAGAGTTAGTCACCCAGGATAACCCAGGGTAGGGGATGTTAGCCACCCAGGATAACCCAGGGTAGGGGATGTTAGCCACCCAGGATAACCCAGGGTAGGGAGTGTTAGCCACCCAGGATAACCCAGGGTAGGGGATGTTAGCCACCCAGGATAACCCAGGGTAGGGAGTGTTAGCCACCCAGGATAACCCAGGGTAGGGAGAGTTAGTCACCCAGGATAACCCAGGGTAGGGAGAGTTAGTCACCCAGGATAACCCAGGGTAGGGAGAGTTAGTCACCCAGGATAACCCAGGGTAGGGAGAGTTAGTCACCCAGGATAACCCAGGGTAGGGGATGTTAGCCACCCAGGATAACCCAGGGTAGGGGATGTTAGCCACCCAGGATAACCCAGGGTAGGGAGTGTTAGCCACCCAGGATAACCCAGGGTAGGGGATGTTAGCCACCCAGGATAACCCAGGGTAGGGAGTGTTAGCCACCCAGGATAACCCAGGGTAGGGAGAGTTAGTCACCCAGGATAACCCAGGGTAGGGAGAGTTAGTCACCCAGGATAACCCAGGGTAGGGAGAGTTAGTCACCCAGGATAACCCAGGGTAGGGAGAGTTAGTCACCCAGGATAACCCAGGGTAGGGAGAGTTAGTCACCCAGGATAACCCAGGGTAGGGAGAGTTAGTCACCCAGGATAACCCAGGGTAGGGAGAGTTAGTCACCCAGGATATCCCAGGGTAGGGAGTGAGACATCGAGGACTGTCTGTCTTATTTACATTGTGGTCCTTCAATCTTGTCCCCCAGGATGCCACCCATAACAGTAATACCCAGGTACCTACTTACTGCTAAGTGAACAGTGACAGTAGGAGTAAGGTGAGTGACACCCAGGTGCCTACTTACTGCTGAGTGAACAGTGACAGCAGGTGTAAAGTGACTAACATCCTGGTACCTACTTACTGCTAGGTGAACAGAGACAGCAGGTGTCTTAATGTTTCCACCCGTACCGGGAATCGAATCCCGGACGTCAGTGTGTGAGGTGAGTGCGCTACCAACCTAGCCAAATACAGCGCGAGTACGAGATATTAATAGGTCTTAGTTTTCTTGTAATACCAGTATATTACTAGGGTACGAGGCCTGGTCTTAAACCGAGCCTCGGGGGCGTTGCCCCCTGAAACCCTCTTCAGGTAACTCCAGGTATCCAGGGTATACTTGTGTACCCAATTCTTAGTAAATTCTGTATAATTCCTCTATGAATCTAAAAACTTTGCATCACCGTGTTTATCAAAGTTGTGAGAGGGTTCGAACCGAGGTGTTGAGGTTCATATTAAACTAACTAAATATTATTATAATTATTATTATTATCAGTTATTACTTTATTGCCACAAAGATAATCTTTCCACCAAGTTGTGATAATAACTTAGTGATGGAGTATAACTGCATTAATTAACTTAAGTTGTGATAATAACTTAGTGATGGAGTATAACTGCATTAATTAACTTAAGTTGTGATAATAACTTAGTGATGGAGACTATAACTGCATTAATTAACCTTAAGTTGTGATAATAACTTAGTGATGGATATAACTGCATTAATTAACTTAAGTTGTGATAATAACTTAGTGATGGAGTATAACTGCATTAATTAACCTTAAGTTGTGATAATAACTTAGTGATGGAGTATAACTGCATTAATTAACTTAAGTTGTGATAATAACTTAGTGATGGAGTATAACTGCATTAATTAACTTAAGTTGTGATAATAACTTAGTGATGGAGTATAACTGCATTAATTAACTTAAGTTGTGATAATAACTTAGTGATGGAGTATAACTGCATTAATTAACTTAAGTTGTGATAATAACTTAGTGATGGAGTATAACTGCATTAATTACTTAAGTTGTGATAATAACTTAGTGATGGAGTATAACTGCATTAATTACCTTAAGTTGTGATAATAACTTAGTGATGGAGTATAACTGCATTAATTAACTTAAGTTGTGATAATAACTTAGTGATGGAGTATAACTGCATTAATTAACTTAAGTTGTGATAATAACTTAGTGATGGAGTATAACTGCATTAATTAACTTAAGTTGTGATAATAACTTAGTGATGGAGTATAACTGCATTAATTAACTTAAGTTGTGATAATAACTTAGTGATGGAGTATAACTGCATTAATTAACTTAAGTTGTGATAATAACTTAGTGATGGAGTATAACTGCATTAATTAACTTAAGTTGTGATAATAACTTAGTGATGGAGTATAACTGCATTAATTAACTTAAGTTGTGATAATAACTTAGTGATGGAGTATAACTGCATTAATTAACTTAAGTTGTGATAATAACTTAGTGATGGAGTATAACTGCATTAATTACTTAAGTTGTGATAATAACTTAGTGATGGAGTATAACTGCATTAATTAACTTAAGTTGTGATAATAACTTAGTGATGGAGTATAACTGCATTAATTAACTTAAGTTGTGATAATAACTTAGTGATGGAGTATAACTGCATTAATTAACTTAAGTTGTGATAATAACTTAGTGATGGAGTATAACTGCATTAATTAACTTAAGTTGTGATAATAACTTAGTGATGGAGTATAACTGCATTAATTAACTTAAGTTGTGATAATAACTTAGTGATGGAGTATAACTGCATTAATTAACTTAAGTTGTGATAATAACTTAGTGATGGAGTATAACTGCATTAATTAACTTAAGTTGTGATAATAACTTAGTGATGGAGTATAACTGCATTAATTAACTTAAGTTGTGATAATAACTTAGTGATGGAGTATAACTGCATTAATTAACTTAAGTTGTATATACTTAGTGATGGAGTATACTGCATTAATTAATTAAGTTGTGATAATAACTTAGTATGAGTATAATGCATAATTACTTAAGTTTATAATAATTAGTGATGGAGTATAACTGCATTAATATAACTTAAGTTGTGATAATAACTATAGTGATGGAGTATACTGCATTAATTAACTTAAGTTGTGATAATAACTTAGTGATGGCAGTTAACTGCATTATAACTTAAGTTGTGATAATACTTGTATGGAGTTAATGCATATTACTAAGTTTGATAATAAGCTTGTGATGGACTCAACTGCATTAATTACACTAAGTTGTTTGAACTTGCTGATGGTAGTAACGCATTAATAACTTAAGTTGTGATAACAACTAGGATGGATGTGAAACTGCATAATAATAAGTTGTGATAATACTTAGGATGGGCTATAACTGTTAATTAACTAAGTTGTGACTAATAACTTAGTGATGGCTTGTACAACTGCATTAATTATTAGTTGTGATACATAACTAGTGACGGTATACTGCATTAATTAACTTAAGTTGTGTACAAACTTAGTGTGGAGTAATACATGGCATTAATTAACTGTAGAGTTGTGAATAACTTAGTGATGGGTATAACATGCATTAATTAACTTAAGTTTGTGACATAACTTGTGAGGACATAATGCTTAATAACTAAGTTGTGACAAACTAGTGATGGTAGTGATAACTCATTAATAACTTAAGTTGTGATAAAACTAGTGATGAGTATAACTGCATTAATTACTAAGTTGGATATAACACTAGGTGGAGTTATGCATAATTAACTTAAGTTGTGACAAAACTTAGATGGTTGGGTTAACGCATTAATACTAAGGTTGTGACAAACTTATGATGGAGTATACTGCATTCATAACTTAAGTTGTGATCAAACTTAGTGATGGATCAACATGCATTATTGAACTTAGTTGTGAACACAACTAGTGATTGAGTATACAGCATTAAAACTAGATGCATGATTTGAAATACAATATATAGTATTATATAAACATATGTATGTGATAATATAATGGTTTATATACATAAATATGGCTTATATGAACAGATTGGATTTGTATACTAACGGTATGGATTCTTATGCATCCTTCAAAATGATTCCTTAATGTCTTAAGCATCTCCACAGTGAGCTTGTAGACCACAGGATGCCCTTTGACATCCACCATGCTTGTACATGGCTTGTTATCCACACAATCTTACGCAGATGCTTGTCCATACCATAGATAGTATTGACATCACAGTGCTTCGTGATACCACAATGGTGGCTACAACAGATGGTTGTGACACACAAGATGGCTTATGACACATCACTAATGGCTATGTGACACACACAATACTTTGTAACACAAAATGCTGTGAAACAAGATGTTTGAACACCACATGGCTTGTGACAGATGGCTTGTGCTAACACACAATGCTTGACACACACAATGGCTTAGTACAACAGACGTGCTTGTGGACACATAACAGATGCTTTGAACAATAGAGCTTACACTACAAGAGGTTGTGACAACAGTATGGCTGTGCAATCACGTGTGCTTGTGACACACACAGATGCTTGTCCACGCCGATGACTTTGAAACACAGTGGCTGTGACAAGATGGCTTGTGACAACTACAATGAGCTTCTTGACACACACAGTGGCAATTGAACACATTCAGATGGCTGTGAACAATACAAGAATGCTATGACCCACATAGACGATATGTGACAACCAGACTGCTTGTGACACAGATGGCTGTGACACAACGAATGCTTGATGACACACAAGTAGGGACCATCACAGATCTTTGACAACAAGTGCTTGGACACAATCCGCATGTTACACACATGAGCTGCTACCAGATAGCTTGTGACAACCCCAGATGCTTGACGACACACAGATGTTTGACACACACAGAGGCTTGTGACAACTAGAGGGTTGTGACAACATGAGCTTGTGAACACAGATGTGCCTTGTGACCACACAGATGGCTTGACAACACAAATGGCTTGTGACAGATGGCTTTGTGAACAAAGTGCTTGTACAACACAGATGGCTTGTAACACACAGATGGCTCTGTGACACACACAGATGGGTTGTGACACCACAAGATGGCTTGTGACATTACATGTTGTTGACACAACAAGTGGCTTGTAACACACAGATGCTTGTGACACACACAGATGCTTGTGACACCACAGATGGCTTGTGGCAAAACAAGTTCACAAGATGGCTTGTGAACACACACAGATGCCTTGTGACACACACAGATGGCTTGTGACACACACAGATGGCTTGTGACACACACAGATGGCTTGTGACACACACAGATGGCTTGTGACACACACAGATGGCTTGTGACACACACAGATGGCTTGTGACACACACAGATGGCTTGTGACACACACACAGATGGTTTGTGACACACAGGTGGCTTGTGACACACACAGATGGCTTATGACACACACGTTACCAAAAATGCTATTCTAAAAGTTTAGAGATCTCCAGTGAGTACTAGAAAGGACTGCCCTTCTAGCATCCAGCCTGTTACTGGGTTTTCGTAACAAGTAGTCAGTATCCTTGTCCAATTATCCATTTGAATTCAGTATGATTCAATAGTGCTTCAGAATTACAACTGGTAGGCTACTAACTAGAGAAATTAAAATTTAATAAATTTATTAAGTTGTCTAGGCGTATATCAAATTAAATTAAATTAACACAATAATCAAAATAATATTAATCACTTCTCTCGTGTACAGTATTATTGTGCTGAAAGCACATATCACAATTATAAGTCTAAAGTACCGTCTGGTACATTAACATTTAATAAGATATTACAAATATGTACAAGTAAGTTTGTGTGTATGTGTGTAAGTGCTCTAAGTAGTTCTCTGTCTCACGACTCGACTAGACTTAAACAAGTGACTGACAAAGTCCTCAAATAAACTAACTTCTTGACTAACTGGCAATCAGAACAGTCTGCTTGAACAATAAAAGAATGCTAAGCCTAATATCAATATAACAAGCAACTGCGACACAGAATCAGGAACAAGGAGATAATATAACGACACTAAGTAGGGACCATCAGCAGATCCTCCACAAAAGTCACAAAACTCCCATACTACTGAATCTAAGTTCAGCATAAGAAAATCCCCGACTGTGACAGTACACAGATACCAGCACAAGTTAGGTCAGAAGCTACAGCTCAGGACCTGAGTAGTTTAGAGTGTCTATGTGACACAAAACCTCATTACAACATCGAAAATCACTAAGTCTAAACAATGTTCTGTGAACAGAGTCTCCAGAACTAACAAAACAGAGACGATCTTCCAACAAGGGCCAAAGAGCGATAATTGCAGTAGTTAGACAATCAAGACTTGAACTATGAGCACATAATATGTTACATCCTACCTAACATAACTAAGTAAGTCAAATAATAATATAAAGCAATATATTTACGATTTAGCTATTACCGCAAATATAAGCAATATAAAATTATATGAAAATATACATTATATTCATAATCATAATATACATTGTAACCCATTCAGGGGTTGGAACACTCCCCCAACACGACAAATGGTCGCACTAGGAGTTGCATTAATGTCTTTTACATTGTTACTGATTACTCACATCAATACAAATTAATATAAACATTTATCAGAGTCACTCTTGTGCCAAGCACTTCTATAATTTAACAGTGTCTGTTTCACTATAAGTTATGCCTCTAGTACTAGGGCATTACACAGTATCGTATCTCTGCATTCTCGTGGTTATGTACATCAGTGTAGAGACAGGATAGCATAGACAAGCATGGCACGTTCAGGCTCGATCATAGTAGAGGAGACTGCATTCCACTCTTAAGTAGTGGTTGTGGAATGCTATGTAGTATGGACATCTGAGTATGAAACAGCTTAAGGTGTGTAGTGAAGGGGGGGGGTCTGCAGCAGGACAGTGTTCCGTCACACAGTACATCGCCCACACCACACTACACACTCATCACTCAGCTTCTGTCTCCTCCCACACACATATCACTACTGTGAATATATAAATAGATTAATTAGACATGAGTATATATAGTTAATATGGGCTGGAGGGATTAAGTTACTCTACTGAATTTGACATAGCAAGTAACAAAAGGTATTTGGGCATAAAATTACATTAATTTTAAATGGGGAAGTGCCCAAATACATGTCAAAATGTTCAAAGAACACCATAAGAGCTAGAGCCTTTTTCTCAATAGTGGCATAATTTTTCTGTGTCGTATAAGCTTAGATGAATAGTAACATATAGGATGGAGAATATCAGTGGATGTTGACTGTTGCATAACACTCGCATCTATATGTAAAAAGGGAAGATTGAAATTAGGACTCTTCACAAGAACAGAGGAAAGCAGATGCTTCAACCGTGTGAACAAGTCTGAACAATCACTAGTCCAGATGAACTGAACCTTGCTACTAGTGAACATAGTGAAAGGTGTAGGTGGAGGTGTGTGTGCTGGCTTGCCTGTCACTTGACACACGTGGCAACGTCGCACATGATCAGCTACTGTTTCCTTCATCTTTGGCCAAATAAAATTTTTTTTGGCCAGTTTACCGGTGTCTTTTTGACACCCAAATGTCCTCTATGGGACTATTGTGAGCAAAATCAATGGCTTGTTCACGAAATGTAATGGTAACACTATGAGATGCTTGACTTTGGTGGAAACACTATCAGTGACAAACTTACATGTATTTTTTCCATCAGTACACTGTTACTATATATGTAACAATTATCGAGATCCTTTGCTTCACTCTCAGTAATGCTTATTTTCCCCAGTCTTTCCAGTGGATGATCAAAAACTGATCCTTGATTAAATCATCATGAGTTAGAAATTTATCGTCAGTTGTGTCCTAAACTAAGTCGCGGGACAGGGGGGGAGTCAATGTTAATGATCCTGGGCGCAGAGCGTCACTAACAACATTTAAAGTCCAAATCATTGTCAATCCACTAATCAACAGGAGACAAGGATGGTTGTTGTATCTTTTGACATAGCTTAGTAATTGCGCTGAGGGGAAATAAAATAGGTTTCTCTCTACAAGCTTCAATGGCATAATTATCATCAGTGTTATTATCAATCACAAGTGGTTCTTTACATATACCAGCATGAAGGATATCGTTCCCTATCAAGAAGTCCACTGACCTGATGGGAAATACACCACTGGATATACCCACTGAAATATAACCAGTATAATAGCTTGTTTCAATATAAACTTTGTGCAGAGGTACTTTTATACCAGCCCCACCATAGGCTTCTAACAATACATCTATCTTGCAATAGGTATCATCAGTTATGGGCAGTACATCTTCTCTTAATAACGTGAGATAACTGCCAGTGTCTCAGTTAGATGTGATTCGTCAAATCCTACTTTACCTCTCGAAAAGTAAGGACTCATCGCTGAACGAATCTTTTAGTCAGATACACTTTCTAACACTAGTCATCAGTCCTGAGTAATATTATCTAAAACAGTAGGATCAGAGGTATTACTAGGATTTTGGTGCCTTTGTTGCTCGGAAGAAGATACGACTTGAGTGGGGGCGCCAGCCGCACGACTGCTTCTCATATCTCTTTCTAACTTATAGCAATACTCTCTAGCATGTTCTTTTCTGTTGCAATAGGTACATTTAACTTTCTTCTTCTTGATATCAGATTTCTGTCTAGCCACAGAGACAGATTCAGGATTATGTGTTTTCCTGGTAAAGGTACGAGAAGTTACAGTAGCAGATAAAATCAGGCCGGCAATGAGCAGGTGATTTAGGTTGCCAATTCTAGGAAACTTTTAGTTACCTTGTTTCTTTGTGTTTAGTACGTACAAGTTTTGAGAAATTCTATTTGTCTGCTAATGCTGCAGTTTCCAGAACATCCGGGGGGAGTATGATCAATCGATATTCTTGTATGTCAGGAGACATTTCAGTTGTTTAAACTCTTTGTGTAGTAACAATTGAACAAGGCTGTCGTAGTTGTTGCATTGGGGGACCTACACCATCTCTCAAATGCAAATTTTCTCATGAGCAAAACTTAAACAAGTTTGATTTGTCGTCGTTGTAACGTACGAAATGCACGTTGAACTCCCGGCAAAAGTTGTATGTCTCTTGAATAGTTTGTTTGACAGCATCTAACTAATGTACTTGGCAAATGGTAAGCAGCAGTCAAGTTTTTAGCTCTTCCTGTCAAAAACTGTGTGCAACAGGTAGCCCAGTGCTTACGTGGCCAGTTCATAGCACCTGCCTGGTTCTTAAACACATCAAAAAAGGTGTCTAAGTCCCCTTTCAAAAAACTTAGGAACCCTGGATGCAGCTTTTTGCACATTAAATGGTCTGTGATCTATGAGTCTGTTGTCTTCCCAGCGAACTTTTTTTCTCTGGAAATCTTCTTTGTTTAATTTCCTCTGTGCCTCTATTTGTGCAGTCTGCAACTCAATGAGGCATTCAAACCTCTCAAACTGTTCCTGAGAGATAGGACCAGTAGGTTACGGAGGAGTAAGGAATCTAACGTGGTCTGGACGGTCATTAGATTGGACACCTCGTCCAGGCATCTCTAGAGAGTCTAGATCTGGTCTAGGATAAGTAGATACAGGTGTAGTATACACGGTACTAGTATGAGGCTGAGTTATCCTACCAGCTATACTCTGTACTATTGTGTCAGTGAGGCGGGAGGTGTGAGTGGAGGTTCACTAGGCTCAGACACTTCTGCCATAGTTGCTCTTTCTTCTACGTCATCAAATAGAGTCATACTTCCTAATTGTGACACTAGACTTTCTGAATCTGAATCATAATCAGACATCTCTGTATGAGCAGGAAACAATATATCTTTAATTAACGCTCTGACAGTTTCTGCGGTGTAATTCCTGTTATACGTCACACCGAGATATTTGGCTACTTGCCAACATGTCTGAAGTTTTAATGTACTTAACTCAGACAAAGTCAGGGTATCAATTAACTGTTTCACTTTGGCATACATCACGAAAATAAGTGTACTATGAGAGAGTGATTATGGGAAACTATAATCCTAATGGGAATGTTAGTGTTGGATGTCTTAGAGTTAGAACTCATAAACAGTATTTCTATCTCCTTGGATCAAGAGACTCAGTCAAGTACATACATCCACCTGGTATGTTGTACAAGACTAAACTCAAAGTCTTCAGATTAAGAAAGTACTCAAAGTGTTTGATCATAGAGTTGCTAGTGTGTCAAACTAGACAATTTCTCCAACACCTTGGATCAAGAGCATCCCGGACAGGCCCCCATTTGTTGCAAAAAATGTGATTCTAAAAGCTTAGAGATCTCCTGTGGAGAAATTTTCTCCAGGAGGGGGGTATCAGCCCCTTCAGCCCCTTTCAGCTATTTCAGCCCTGAGTGGCCCAGCCCTCTCAGAAGGGGCAAATATCTTGTTTACTGCTACAGTGAGTAATTGATCCCAGATGCAGTACCAGTATATGACCTGTGGTCAAGCGACCGCCGCTCCTTGCAGTCCAGTGTTGCAGAGTGTATTTTAATAAGAGACAGTACATCTCTTACCTTAGCAGGACAATTAAGGAAAATCCTGCTCCCACTTTATTGCCATAGTAAAGATAGTGGACATTGTTGTCTATGTTTAAGACAGCAAGAATCAAACATTCTGCTTTGCCTCATGGAGGAAGTGGCAAGGAAGCAAAAGTACTAGGTCAGCTTTTCCTTTGTGCTGGGGGCAGTGAGGGCATGGGGCACTGTGGCATCTTCAGATTACTTTTGACTCTACTGAGAGTGACACTGATGCCAGGATAACCAACAAAGAATGATCTGTACATTAGTGTGAATAAAATGTCTCATAAAACACAATAAACACTTAAGAGAAGTGTGATCAGCTTCTTTAGTGATAAGATTGTGAACAATAAAGACAAATCTTGTGGAACATAGTGTACCAGTGTGCGTATTCCTAGACTATGGAAGACGTGGACATCCAAGGACACTTCAGCTTCTATCAAGTCACCGATATCTGTCGAAGGTGTGAAGAACACCATAGCTCACGCTACAAGAGCAAGGTAGGTTACGAATTTCTTGTAGTACGGGGGACTGCACAGTTCTTGAGTCGCAAGGAGTTTGTAATCAACCTATAGTCGGCAGTAAGGTGCGGACGTTTGAGTCCAAACAAGTATGTAATTTGTCAGCAATCAGTGAATGAAATATGCTGACATAACACTCCCTAGGGGTAATTTATAATGTTACAAATTATAACTATTTACAGCCCGTTGAGAGATGACTTCGACAGCTTCTCAAAACCTTGCCTGCAGGGGCGGCTGTGCAGGTGATGAGCTGTCTTTCTAAGTTAAGTTTCCCTATATTTAAACTTAGCTGGTAATGCCATTTCTCAACATCTCCAGTGAATACTAGAAAGGACTGCCCTTCTAGCATCCAGCCTGTTATTGGGTTTTCATAACAATTAGTCAGTATCCTTGTCCAATTATCCATTAGAATTCAGTATGATTCAATAGTGCTTCAGGATTACAACTGGTAGGCTACTAACTAGAGAAATTAAAATTTAATAAATTTATTAAGTTGTCTAGGCGTATATCAAATTAAATTAAATTAATCACAGTAATCAAAATAATATTAATCACTTCTCTCATGTACAGTATTATTGTGCTGAAAGCACATATCACATTTATATGTCTTAAGTGCCGTCTGGTACATTAACATTTAATAAGATATTACAAATATGTACAAGTAAGTTTGTGTGTATATGTGTAAGTGCTCTAAGTAGTTTGCTATGTCTCACGACTCGACTAGACTTAAACAAGTGACTGACAAAATCCTCAAATAAACTAACTTCTTGACCAACTGGCAATCAGAACAGTCTGCTTGAACAATAAAAGAATGCTAAGCTCAATAGCAATATAACAAGCAACTGCGACACAGAATCAGGAACAAGGAAATAATATAACAACACTAAGTAGGGACCATCAGCAGATCCTCCACAAAAGTCACAAAACTCCCATACTACTGAATCTAAGTTCAGCATAAGAAAATCCCCGACTGTGACAGTACACAGATACCAGCACAAGTTAGGTCAGAAGCTACAGCTAAGGACCTGAGTTGCTCAGAGTGTCTATGTGACACACAACCTCAGTACAACGTCGAAAATCACTAAGTCTATACAATGTTCTGTGAACAGAGTCTCCAGAACTAACAAGACAGAGACAATCTTCCAACAAGGGCCAATAAGGGAGATTTAGGCACTTGTCAGGGATATGTCCAACCACCAAGAGAGTCTAGACCAGACTGAATACTTCAGGCGAGGTGAGGACACCCCCCCTCGATCACGTGATACTCCGTGGATGGCTGTTGCTCAGCAACAGAAGCCGGCAGAATAACGAGCAAAGAGCGATAATTTTTTTTTATATTTCATTTAAAACTCAGGTACAAAATATATGGGTACATAATCAATATGTAACAAGATACAGGCAGCGAAACAATAATCTGCAGTGACTACACAAATACCGGAGAAGCACTTATATGATGACATCAGAACTGGCTGCACTCCAATCAAACACTGCTTATATGTACTGTGCTTCACGTGAAAAGATGGTCTTATAATAAACGATAGTCCTACCTAGTAATGCTTACCCTCCCCCCCCCCTTTGAAAACATACCACTTTCACCTTAGTATACTCATTGACAAATCTCTTATACATTTATAAGAGCATTAAGGACTTCATTGACATGTATAAACACAATCCAGCCATCTAAAAGGCTGACTATAATACAAGGAATGTCTGAACATGATGGCACACATCCACCGTTGAAACCAATCCACACCCTAACCCTCATATACCCCATGATAACAATCAATATCGTGCACGGTGGTGGGTTTAATACACTACCGCTGACACTTCAGCCCCTCCCCCCACATGCCTAGTAACTGTGTCTGCCGTCACCACTCATAACCACCTTCAGTCACTGAATTTAAAAATACATTAGAATACAATAAAATAAAGGAATATAAGAACCCCTTATCGACTCCGCCACAGAAAAATAAAATTTTTCTATTTTCTAAATACTCACTGCTGGTTCATCTTTGTGCTGACACAAAATCTCCCCCATCCCCTATGATTTTTATCTCTTTACTCCAAAACGAAATACCAGATTATACATTTCATCAATCAAATTTATATTACAATAAGCATAAACATGTCAATACTCATCATCCGACTAATAGGTTTACATTATTATCACCCTGAATTCCATGAAATTTACATAAGAATTAATACATATATTGACAATCCTCACAATCCTTCCCGTCTTCTAAATACAGTGTACATATATCCAATGACGTTTCGTTATGATCCAATCATAATTAAATTACACTTTCCCTTTTCTCCAGTGCAAGATAAATGCCACTTGCACTAGACGTCACAACACCTTACATTTGTTCACTTAAAACGTATAAAATAAGAACTAACATAAATAACTTATAACAATATATAGATAGTAATTATTTGACAAAGTGAAGAATACCAACTAATATGGTAACAGTACACTAGAAATTGGAACTCACACACTAATACATATTCCCATTTTTATGTATTATCATGTTCAACAAGATATTTTATATTTATTAACAATGTTCCAGAGCAATTTTCAGACTTACTCTGTCATGCACTAAGTTACACAATATAACTTATGGCTCCTAATAAAACATGTACAAGCGGGACAAACCCAACATTAACAAAACCAACCTGGAAAAAGACATTCAAAAGCCCCCCTGCCCCCCCTGACCCCATTTCTGTATTAAAAAATCAAATCACTTTCCTTTTATGCTCAAGTTCGTACCCGCGTCAAAAATCAAAAACCCCCCGTCTCTTAACTAAATGTACCAAACACCCCCCCCCTACGCCCCCCCCCATTCCTAACGACCTTTACACCCATATGTCCCCTCCCCACACTTTTATTCCACCTTCCATCCTCCCTAATCTCAAAAAGGAACAAAATGCCAGTTTAGGGGAAAAAAGCCCAATCCAGTTAAACAACCCCAAACCCCAACATTACACCTACCGTCGATTACGAAAAAACCCCAAGGGGGAAAAAATTTACCCCCACCCTCCCCTATAGTAGCCTATTTTTGATACTGTCAAACACCTCGCCGCAAGGCCCCACCTAATTCACCCCCCCCCTCCCCCATGCACCAAACCATACAAAAAAAATTTGCCACTAATACAAAAACTGCCTCCGAATGTCCTTGGGAAACCCCCCACATCAAAATGCAAAGCTCTCAAACTCGAAAAAGTTTCCCCCCCCTCCCGGGCCTCCGGGTTTAAAACGCTTCCCCCGATATAATAATAATAATAATTCCCCCCTCCCACCACTTACCCGGACTCTCCTAACCCGTCCTTATAAAACCCAAATTTTCACAAAAATATACAGCATGAAAAAACCCCTCCTCTTCCCCCCAATGCAAACAAGTGCCCAAAACCCCACTAAACCCCCTTCTATATAGCGCTGACCTTGTAGCTGAATTCCTAAAAATCTATAAACCCTTCACGAACCCTTTTGGGTTTAATTGATCTTCCGAAAGTCTTCCCAAAAAGCCCCCCCAAACTACATTGGGTTTGTAGCTACTCCCGTATCACTTTACCCTGCCCAAACCCTTTTCCCCCCAAGCTTCTTACCCTTATTTTTTTGCTTCCCTTACTGCCAAAATTTCGCACCATATCTTCACACACCAGTAGTGCCTTCCCCTTCCACCATTTTCGCACATCCTCCATGACCTCTCCCACTCTTCTACCCCTCTCCCCTCCCACCCTCAAGTACCGCTGCTTCACATACACTGCCTTCACTCGTGTGTCCAAAGGTATAAGACCCAGCCCACCCTGCCGCACGCCCATCATCACCACCTCCTTCCGTAGCCATGGCTTCCCATAACCCCACACATACCTCAAAACCACCCTCTCCAGTTCCTGAATATCACACGACCTCAGGGGATATACTTCTGCCATGCCCCACACTTTACTGTACACAAGTGTGTTAACTACCACCACCCTCTGCTGCAATGTTACATCCCCAGCCCTCCACCCGCGCATCCTACCCATCGCTCTACTCACAACTTCCTTGGAATTTATTCTCTGCGCCTCCCCAGCGTCCGCCATATACACAACCCCACATATCTTAATTCTATCCACTATAAACCATACCCCCGGCCGGGATTGAACCCGCGGTCATAGAGTCTCAAAACTCCAGCCCGTCGCGTTAGCCACTAGACCAGCTAGCCACAATAAGATTCATCCAACTAGGTATATTTCTACACCATAGGAAAGTTAGCACAGGCACCTCTGTGACCACAAATGCAAGTTTTTACAGACGAATCTCCAGCTAGCGTGGCCGTGACGAACTCTAGCTCAAGTCCCTTCACTGCCGTCAACATGACTCAAGAAATCATAATGACACGATTGCAAATAAACCATACCCCCGGCCGGGATTGAACCCGCGGTCATAGAGTCTCAAAACTCCAGCCCGTCGCGTTAGCCACTAGACCAGCTAGCCACAATAAGATTCATCCAACTAGGTATATTTCTACACCATAGGAAAGTTAGCACAGGCACCTCTGTGACCACAAATGCAAGTTTTTACAGACGAATCTCCAGCTAGCGTGGCCGTGACGAACTCTAGCTCAAGTCCCTTCACTGCCATCAACATGACTCAAGAAATCGTAATGACACGATTGCAAATAAACCATACCCCCGGCCGGGATTGAACCCGCGGTCATAGAGTCTCAAAACTCCAGCCCGTCGCGTTAGCCACTAGACCAGCTAGCCACAATAAGATTCATCCAACTAGGTATATTTCTACACCATAGGAAAGTTAGCACAGGCACCTCTGTGACCACAAATGCAAGTTTTTACAGGCCACGCTAGCTGGAGATTCGTCTGTAAAAACGTGCATTTGTGGTCACAGAGGTGCCTGTGCTAACTTTCCTATGGTGTAGAAATATACCTAGTTGGATGAATCTTATTGTGGCTAGCTGGTCTAGTGGCTACACGCGGGCTGGAGTTTGAGACTCTATGACCGCGGGTTCAATCCCGGCCGGGGGTATGGTTTATTTGCAATCGTGTCATTACGATTTCTTGAGTCATGTTGACGGCAGTGAAGGGACTTGAGCTAGAGTTCGTCACGGCCACGCTAGCTGGAGATTCGTCTGTAAAAACTTGCATTTGTGGTCACAGAGGTGCCTGTGCTAACTTTCCTATGGTGTAGAAATATACCTAGTTGGATGAATCTTCTTGTGGCTAGCTGGTCTAGTGGCTAACGCGACGGGCTGGAGTTTTGAGACTCTATGACCGCGGGTTCAATCCCGGCCGGGGGTATGGTTTATTTGCAATCGTGTCATTACGATTTCTTGAGTTCTATCCACTATGTTCCATCCATACAGTTCCCCCAAACCCCCCACCCACCCACGTGCCTACTTCTAATAACTTTGACTTTGCTCCATTAACCCTCATCCCTGTTGCCCCACCAAAAATCTCTATTATACGTCCCACATTCCCCAATCCTATTTCCCCTCCCACCAAAACTGTGGTGTCATCCACATACCCCACAATACCACATCTGCCAGGACCCACCTCTCCCTGTTCCCACACTCCTTTCTCTATAAGCCTATAAAAAGGGTCCTGCATGCATGCAAAGAGGATTTGAGACAAGGGGCAACCCTGTCGCAAACCCATCCCCAACTGCACGGGCAACCCTAGCTTCCCATTAACCTGTACCCTGACCATCGCAGGTGTATACAAAATAGTCACCCAGCGCACAATCTCATCCCCAAAACCCTGTTTTTGTAAAATACTCCACAACATATGTCTATCTACACTGTCATAAGCCTGCTTCCAATCAATCCCCAAGATCCCCCCCCTTGTCTACCCTCCACAAAATCCTTAATTCTTCCATGCCCCTCATGCATACTTCGACCTGGAATCCCACACTGTCCTCTATGTAGGACTCTGTCAAGCACCTTTTTCATACGATTACCTAAAACCTTCACAAAAATTTTATAATCAGAACACATGAGGGAGATCGCCCTAAAAGCACCCAAGGTCTTCCCCCCTCCCTTATAGACCAAAACAACTACCCCCGTGCCCTGCGATTCCCCCAACACTCCCCTTTCCTTCATACAGTTAAACAACGAGACCAGACATTCCTTCATACAATCCCAATGTGTAATATAGAAGTCATTAGGAATTCCATCAATGCCCGGCGCTTTTCCCCTACTCAAGCCCATTACTGCCTCCTCCACCTCCTCCTCACTGATCCTACTCTCTATTACCGCTCTCTCCTCCTCCCCTAAAATACCCCGAATTCCTTCTCCTAGAATCTCTCCGTCCCTCCCTCCTCCCTCCCTCTGCTTAAAATTCTCCCTAAACCAATAATCAGCATAATTGCTCATTCCATCGGTGGTACTAAGTACCTGCCCCACCCTATATCCTCCCACCCCTTTACACACCTCTAATCCCATAATCGTGGTCATCTGTTGCCTATTCCTAAAACTCCTCAAAACACATCCTGACGGTTTGTCACCCCATAGAACCTCCTCTAAACCTTCCCTCACACGTATGGCATCAAAATGAGAATTTTGTATATCCCTCAATCTTCCCCTTAAAACCTCTATTTCTCCATGTCTAGCCCCCCCCTCCCCCTTCATAACAATCATTTAGCTGCCCCTCAAAATATTTCTGTAAACCAAACCTCCACCTCGCCTCATCCCGTCCTCTATGCTGATAATACTCCTTAATCTGCAATTTAGCGTGCTTCTCCCACCATTCCAAGACATCCTCCTCTTTGTTGCGAACCTCCCAGAGTTGCCTCCACCATTCCCTAAAAAACAACCCCTCCCCCTCCCCCTGAAGTAGCCTCACATTCATTTTCCAATAACCCACATACCTACGAACCATCCCTTCCCATGCCATCTCTGCCAAAACAGCACGACGGTCCGAAAAACCTAAATCTACCATCATTACACGTTCTACTGTTATATCTCGAGTTATATATATACGATCCAACCTGGCAGCATAACCCCTCCGCATAAACGTGTGCTCTACTCTCCACCCATCGCCCCTGACTATGTCATAAACCCCTGCATCCCTCAACAAATCCCTCAATACCCCAAGCACACACCCTGCCCCTCTCGGCTCCACATCCTTATTCCTGATTACACAGTTCCAATCCCCACCTATTATAGAAACCATGGGTAAACCCTGCATGTAGAAAAGCAAAACCTCCCTTACAAAATTCACCTTTACCTGTATGTTACTATCTGCCGGCATATATATCCCCTGAAAACATACTCTAATCTCGCCCCATATCCCCTCCACCCTCACCACCCTCCCCCCCCCTCTTCCCACTTGAGCATGTGGAATGGGCTGGACTCCCTCACTGCCACTGCCACCCCACCCTTTAATTTCCCTGAACTACCAGCATACATCCTAAAACCGTTCAGCCTCAACTCTCTGCCATACTTAAAATTGTGTTCTTGAATAAAACACACATCAATGCTAAAACGCCGCAAAACATCCTCCAACCATACTCGTTTACCGTCAGCTCTAAGGCCATTCACATTTATAGTTAGACACTTAAAGATTCAGAAAGGGTGGCTTTCCTCTATGTCTCTGTGTCCTGTCTGTTACACTTTTTGCTGCTTCTGTCTTTTCCCGTGCACTCTTTCCCGCCTGGCCCCCCTCCCTCCCCTGTGCACTACCCTGCCCCTTCTTAATCACTCCCACCCACGTCTTCTTCCCTGAACGCTGAGCTGGTGTTATAACCTCCTCATCCGACGAGCCTCCAGCTCTCTTTCTAGATGTACCCTCAAACTCCATATCAGTATTTCCACTCCCCTTGTGCACCTCAGCTTCCACCTGTAGCAACTGCAACATGCCAGACTCTGACCCCGGAGGCCCTGGAATCTGCTCAATCAAGTCCTTCTCAACCATCAGAATTCTCCTGTCTGTAGATGGGTTCTCCTCCACAGGCACGTCCAGGAAAGACTTAATCATCTCCTGTAGGGGCGTAGATAACTCCTGTAGGTAGGTCACCGGCCTCTCCCACCCCCACAGGCTGCTGCTCAACTCCCGGGTCTGTCTGCGGGGGAGCATCCGAAGCCACTGGTAGCGTCACACAATTCTCTTCCACGCCCTCCACTTCATCCGCCCAATTACCTTTGCCTGCTGCACTCATAGTCTTCGGCAGATTTGCCGCCGGAGACTCTGTGACTACTTGCCGTTCCCAAGGCCGTGGCGCTGCTGCTTTACCACACCCAGCCGCCATGTGGTCAAAAGCGCCGCACAGGCGACACGTCTTGCGTTGTCCCGCGTAGGTGACATACATCTGTGTCCTAAAATCCTCCAGGACAACATACGAGGGAATAGGTTTTCTCAATGTCATCTTGACGGTGTAAGATCCAGCAGGCAACCCTGCATAGATTCCCTCCATCCATCGGCCTAAAGTTATAGCATGCACCTCACCATATCATTGAAAAGTTTCTCTGATATCCACATCGTCTGCCTCGAAAGGAACGTTGCGGATCCTCACCCATGTGTAGTATTTTGAGGCATCCCGTAGGCGTACCTCCAGACCAGATGATACGGTGATGCTCTTCTCCTGGTGCTGAGTCACCGTCCTTTCATACGCCTCCACTGTGCAGAACTTTATGAAGATTCTTGATGAACCATTAAGCGCTATTCCATGTAGGTCTTCACTGTCAATGCCAAACGTGTCCCGTACAATTGTTGGTAATAAAACAGAGGCATTCGTAGGATAAATTGTCCCTTTAACAAGGTCAACACACACGGTGTTGCTCCTCCTGCGGTAGCTGGCAGCCATCTTGGTGAAAACAGGAAGTTGCGTAACAGAGAAAGCAGGAGCTGTTTGCGCAGTGCGTCCACACGGCCCGAGAGCGATGAGGACAATGATAGGAAACTATTCCTTCAAAAAAATGGATAAAACTTTATTGTAAACAATATTTGAGAGCGATAATTACAGTAGTTAGACAATTAAGACTTGAACTATGAGCACATAATGTTACATCCTACCTAACATAACTAAGTAAGTCAAATAATAATATAAAGCAATATATTTACGATTTAGCTATTACCGCAAATATAAGCAATATAAAATTATATGAAAATATTCATTATATTCATAATCATAATATACATTGTAACTCATTCAGGGGTTGCAACAAACAGATGGCTTGTGACACACACAGGTGGCTTGTGACACACACAGGTGGCTTGTGACACACACAGGTGGCTTGTGACACACACAGGTGGCTTGTGACACACACAGGTGGCTTGTGACACACACAGGTGGCTTGTGACACACACAGGTGGCTTGTGACACACAGAGATGGCTTGTGACACACACAGATGGCTTGTGACACACACAGATGGCTTGTGACACACACAGATGGCTTGTAACACACACAGATGGCTTGCGACACACACAGATGGCTTGTGACACACACAGATGGCTTGTGACACACACAGGTGGCTTGTGACACACACAGGTGGCTTGTGACACACACAGATGGCTTGTGACACACACAGATGGCTTGTAACACACAGATGGCTTGTGACACACACAGATGGCTTGTGACACACACAGATTGCTTGTGACACACACAGATGGCTTGTGACACACACAGGTGGCTTGTGACACACACAGATGGCTTGTGACACACACAGATGGCTTGTGACACACACAGATGGCTTGTGACACACACAGATGGCTTGTGACACACACAGATGGCTTGTGACACACACAGGTGGCTTGTGACACACACAGGTGGCATTAACACCATAGTTCAGCTGAAGACAATAAATTAACATTATTATTAAGAACCTCAAAGGTGTCACCATCTTTATTTTACACTATTTAATAATAAAATATTTATTATAACTGAAGAACATGTTTTTATTGTATTATATAACTTGACTTGAGTGGTGGAGGTGGGAAGTACAACGTCTGCACTCTGCACGAGGCTGCGAGATACTGGCAGTTTGGAGGGATATCTTGTGTATCTTTATACTTCTAAACTCTTGTGTTCTGAGCACCTCTGTAATAACAGTGATTATGTGTGAGTGTGATGGGTCACCCTGCCTCGGTGGGACACCCTGCCTCGGTGGGTCACCCTGCCTCGGTGGGACACCCTGCCTCGGTGGGTCACCCTGCCTCGGTGGGACACCCTGCCTCGGTGGGACACCCTGCCTCGGTGGGTCACCCTGCCTCGGTGGGACACCCTGCCTCGGTGGGTCACCCTGCCTCGGTGGGACACCCTGCCTCGGTGGGACACCCTGCCTCGGTGGGACACCATGCCTCGGTGGGTCACCCTGCCTCGGTGGGACACCCTGCCTCGGTGGGACACCCTGCCTCGGTGGGACACCCTGCCTCGGTGGGACACCCTGCCTCGGTGGGACACCCTGCCTCGGTGGGACACCCTGCCTTGGTGGGACACCTTGCCTCGGTGGGACACCCTGCCTCGGTGGGACACCCTGCCTCGGTGGGACACCCTGCCTCGGTGGGTCACCCTGCCTCGGTGGGACACCCTGCCTCGGGGGACACCCTGACTCGGTGGGACACCCTGCCTTGGTGGGTCACCCTGCCTCGGTGGGACACCCTGCCTCGGTGGGTCACCCTGCCTCGGTGGGACACCCTGCCTCGGTGGGACACCCTGCCTCTGGTGGGTCACCCTGCCTCGGTGGACACCCTGCCTCGGTGGGACACCCTGCCTCGGTGGGACACCTGCCTCGGTGGGACACCCTGCCTCGGTGGGCACCCTGCCTCGGTGGGACACCCTGCCTCGGTGGGACACCTGCCTCGGTGGGACACCCTGACTCGGTGGGACACCCTGCCTCGGTGGGACACCTGCCTCGTGTGATACAATTCCTGTCTCGGTGGGACACTCTGCCTATCGGTGGGTACACCTGCTCGGATGGGTCACCCTTATACTCGGTGGGAAATTATCCCTGCCCCGATGGGTCACCCTGCCTACGGTGTGACACTGCTCGGTTGGGACACTGCTCGGTATGTGGTCACCCTGTCGGTTGGGTCACCTGCTCGTGTGGGACATCCTGCCTCTTGTGTTGGTGTCACCTTGCTTCGGTGTGGACACTCCTGCCTCTGGTGGGTCCCTTGCCTTCGGTGGGGACCTGCCTCTGTGGGACACCCTGTCCTGTGTGGTACTGCCTTGTGGGACCCCTTGCCTCGTGGTGTCACTGCTCGGTGGGATCCCTGCTGTTGGTGGGTCCGCCTTTTGCTCGGTGTGAACCCTGCTCGTGGGTCTACCCTGCCTCGAGTGTGTGACTCCTGCTCTGGCGTGGACACCCTGCTATGGACCTCCTGCTGGTTGGTTTACCTGCCTGGTGGGACACTGCCTCTGTGTTGGGACACTGCCTGTCTGGTGGGATTCCTGCTCGTGTGCTTGGTGTCCTGCTCGGTTGGGAACCCTGCTCGGTGGGTCACCTCCTTGATGTGCTGCCTGCTCGGTGGGACACCTTGGCTCTCGGTGGGACTCCTGTCTCGTTGGTTGTACGGGCAGATTGTGTGAAAAAATTTTTTATTATTATTATATTGTTTTTATTTCTTTTTTTTTTTTTTTATTGTTATTTTTGTATTATATTATTATTATTTAGTATTTTATCATGATATTTATTGTTTAGTAGTAGTAGTAGTGTAAGAGTGTAATTTTTATTTGATGCATGTGTTGTTTTGTTGTTTGTTTTGTGTTGTTTGTGTTGCCTTGTGTTGTGTTGTGCTGTGTTTTGTTTGTGTTGTGTTGTGTTTGGTTGTCTGGGTTTGTGTTGTGTTGTGTGTTGTGTTGCTGTGTGTGTTGTTTGTCTTGGGTCTTGTTTGTGTTGTGTTGTCTTGTTTTGTTGTGTCTTGTGTTTGTTGCCTGGGTTGTGTTGTGTTGTTTGTGTTGCCTGTGTTGTGTTGTGTTGTCTTGTCTTGTTGTTGTGTGTGTGTCTTGTGTTTGTGTTGTCTTGGTTTGTGTTGTGTTTGTGTTGTTGTGTTGTCTTGTGTTGTCTGTGTCTGTGTGTTGTGTTGTTTGTGTTGTGTTGTTTGTGTTGTTTGTGTTGTTTGTTGTTTGTCTTGTGTTGTCTTGTGTTGTTTGTGTTTGCCTTGTGTTGTCTTGTGTTTTTTGTCTTGTGTTGTTTGTTTGTGTTGTGTTTGTGTTGTCTTGTGTTGTCTTGTGTTGTTTGTCTTGTATTGTGTTGTGTTGTGTTGTGTGTTGTATTTGTTTTGTTGTGTTGTGTTGTCTTGTGTTGTGTTGTGTTGTGTTGTGTTGTGTTGTGTTGTCTTGTGTTGTCTGTTTGTGTTGTTCTTGTTGTGTTTGTGTTGTCTTGTCTTGTGTTGTGTTGTTGTTTGTGTTGTGTTGTTTGTCTTTGTATTGTTGTGTTGTTTGTTTGTGTTTGTGTTGTGTGTTGTCTTGTGTTGTTTGTCTTGTGTTGTGTGTTGTGTTGTGTTGTTTTTTGTCTGTTTGTGTTTGTCTTGTCTTGTGTTGTCTTGTGTTGTCTTGTGTTGTGTTTTGTGTTGTCTTGTGTTGTGTTGTGTTGTGTTTGTGTTGTGTTGTGTTGTGTTGTGTTGTGTTGGTTTGTGTTGTCTTGGTTGTGTTGTCTTTTTGCTTGTGTTGTCTTGTGTTGTCTTGTGTTGGTCTTGTGTTGTCTTGGTGTTGTATTGTCTTGTATTGTGTTGTGTTGTGTTGTGTTGTGTTGTGTTGTGTTGTGTTGTGTTGTTTGTCTTGTTTGTCTTGTGTTGTGTTGTGTTGTTTGTTGTTTGTGTTGTTGTTGTCTTGTGTTGTCTTGTCTTGTGTTGTCTTGTGTTGTCTTGTGTTGTCTTGTGTTGTCTTGTGTTGTCTTGTGTTGTCTTGTGTTGTCTTGTCGCTTGTGTTGTTTGTGTTGTCTTGTGTTGTATTGTGTTGTTTGTGTTTTGTTGTGTTGTGTTGTTTGTAGTGCTGTGTGTTGTGTTGTCTTGTATTGTGTTGTCTTGTGTTGTTTGTGTTGTCTTGTTTGTGTTGTCTTGTGTTGTCTTGTGTTGTATTGTCTTGTATTGTGTTGTGTTGTGTTGTGTTGTGTTGTTTGTGTTGTCTTGTGTTGTCTTGTGTTGTCTTGGTGTTTGTCTTGTGTTGTCTTGTCTTGTGTTGTTTGTGTTGTCTTGTGTTGTTTGTCTTGTGTTGTCTGTGTTGTTGTTTTGTGTTGTTTGTGTTGTCTTGTCTTGTGTTGTCTTGTGTTGCTGGTGTTGTGTTGTTTTGTGTTGTGTTGTCTTGTCTTGTGTTGTGTTGTCTTGTGTTGTATTGTTTGTATTGTGTTGTGTTGTGTTGTTTTGTGTTGTGTTTGTGTTGTCTTGTGTTGTTTGTCTTGTATTGTGTTGTGTTGTGTTGTGTTGTCTTGTGTTGTTTGTTTGTATTGTGTTGTGTTGTGTTGTTGTCTGTGTTGTGTTGTGTTGTGTTGTGTTGGTCTTGTATTGTGTTGTGTTGTATTGTTTGTGTGTTTGTGTTGTTTGTGTTGTTTGTGTTGTGTTGTCTTGTGTTGTATTGTCTTGTATTGTGTTGTGTTGTGTTGTGTGTGTGTTTTGTTGTTTGTTTGTGTTGTGTTGTATTGTGTTGTGTTGTGTTGTGTTTTGTTGTGTTGTGTTTGTTTGTATTGTATTGTGTTGTGTTGTATTGTGTTGTGTTGTATTGTGTTGTGTTGTGTTGTGTTGTGTTTTGTTTTTTTGTACTTGTGTTGTGTTGTGTTGTGTTTGTTGTGTTGTGTTTTGTTGTTTGTTTTGTGTTGTATTGTATTGTGTTGTGTTTGTATTGTGTTGTGTTTGTGTTGTGTGTGTTTTGTTGTATTGTATTGTGTTGTGTTGTATTGTGTTGTGTTGTGTTGTGTTGTTTGTCTTGTATTGTGTTGTGTTGTCTTGTGTGTATTGTCTTGTGTTGTATTGTCTTGTATTGTGTTGTGTTGTGTTGTGTTGTATTGTGTTGTGTTGTATTGTCTTGTTTGTGTTGTGTTGTGTTGTGTTGTGTTGTGTTGTCTTGTCTTGTGTTATGTTGTCTTGTGTTGCCTGGTTGTGTTGTCTTGTCTTGTCTTGTGTTGTCTTGTGTTGTCTTGTGTTGCCTGTGTTGTGTTGTCTTGTCTTGTTTTGTGTTGTGTTGCATGTGTTGTGTGTCTTGTGTTGTCTTGTGTTGCCTGTGTTGTGTTGTCTTGTGTTGTGTTGCCTATGTTGTGTTGTCTTGTGTTGTGTTGCCTGTGTTGTGTTGCCTGTGTTGTGTTGTGTTGTGTTGTCTTGTGTTGCCTGTGTTGTTTTGTATTGTGTTGTGTTGTGCTGTGTTGTGTTGTGTAGTGGACTCACCCGGGGGAGGAGGAACACAACTATCAGCATCGTAGCTGTACATCAGGTCGCGTCCACAGTTGTGTAGTTCATACTTCCAGCTGCCATCATCCGTTATAATACACTGGTAGTAGTTACTACACAGTTGTATTACACTCTGTGAACATATAACACTCCTTATAGTTACTACATACCTCACTTATACACTGTCAGCTACTGACACTGTCAGCTACTGACGTAAGAAAACGGTAACACAACTCAAGATGACTCGGCTTTAAGAACACTTCAGGAAGTCACAAAAGCTAAAAGAACACGTTTCGCACAGGGTGTGAGTGACTGACTATCAGGAAGAAGACTTTTCTCTCACCTTGACGACCATGTCAGCGTCACAGAGTGCCTGGGAGTGACAGTACAGGTCAGTAATCCAGGTGTCGTGGGGTCTTGTGTCTTGTACAGAACAAGAGATGTTCTTAATGGGATGGACAGCAAATGGTTTAGTGATAGTTGGGGCGCCTGTAAACCCTGCTGCTGCTGCTGCTGCAAGAATGGGAACCCGACATTGGTCTGTTGCTGTGATGGAAAGAGAGAAACAGCTGTGAGAAAGAGAACAGTTACTGCTGTGAGGAAGGCTGTTATAAGCAGATTATGCTGTACTTAAGATAAGTACTTACTTAAAGATGCCCTTATGTAAGTGTATGGACATTTTATTTTTAGGATGCGATGGGCCAGGACCCCGGGTCCCTCCTGGGATCGTGGTCCTAGGACCCCGGGTCCCTCCTGGGATCGTGGTCCCAGGACCCCGGGTCCCTTCTGGGATCGTGGTCCCAGGACCCCGGGTCCCTCCTGGGATCGTGGTCCTAGGACCGCAGGTCCCTCCTGGGATCGTGGTCCCAGGACCCCGGGTCCCTCCTGGGATCGTGGTCCTAGGACCCCGGGTCCCTCCTGGGATCGTGGTCCCAGGACCCCGGGTCCCTCCTGGGATCGTGGTCCTAGGACCCCGGGTCCCTCCTGGGATCGTGGTCCCAGGACCCCGGGTCCCTCCTGGGATCGTGGTCCTAGGACCCCGGGTCCCTCCTGGGATCGTGGTCCCAGGACCCCGGTCCCTCCTGGGATCGTGGTCCCAGACCCCGGGTCCCTCCTGGGATCGTGGTCCCAGGACCCCGGGTTCCTGATGGGATCGTGGTCCTAGGACCCCGGGTCCCTCTTGGGATCGTGGTCCCAGGACCCCGGGTCCCTCCTGGGATCGTGGTCCCAGGACCCCGGGTCCCTCCTGGGATCGTGGTCCCAGGACCCCGGGTTCCTGATGGGATCGTGGTCCCAGGACCCCGGGTCCCTCCTGGGATCGTGGTCCTAGGACGCAGGGTCCCTCCTGGGATCGTGGTCCCAGGACCCCGGGTCCCTCCTGGGATCGTGGTCCCAGGACCCTAGGTCCCTCCTGGGATCGTGGTCCCAGGACCCTAGGTCCCTCCTGGGGTCGTGGTCCCAGCACCACAGGTCCCTCCTGGGGTCGTGGTCCCAGCACCACAGGTCCCTCCTGGGATCGTGGTCCCAGCACCACAGGTCCCTCCTGGGATCGTGGTCCCAGCACCACAGGTCCCTCCTGGGATCGTGGTCCCAGCACCACAGGTCCCTCCTGGGATCGTGGTCCCAGCACCACAGGTCCCTCCTGGGATCGTGGTCCCAGCACCACAGGTCCCTCCTGGGATCGTGGTCCCAGCACCACAGGTCCCTCCTGGGATCGTGGTCCCAGCACCACAGGTCCCTCCTGGGATCGTGGTCCCAGCACCACAGGTCCCTCCTGGGATCGTGGTCCCAGCACCACAGGTCCCTCCTGGGATCGTGGTCCCAGCACCACAGGTCCCTCCTGGGGTCGTGGTCCCAGCACCACAGGTCCCTCCTGGGATAGTGGTCCCAGCACCACAGGTCCCTCCTGGGATCGTGGTCCCAGCAGCACAGGTCCCTCCTGGGATCGTGGTCCCAGCACCACAGGTCCCTCCTGGGATCGTGGTCCCAGCACCACAGGTCCCTCCTGGGATCGTGGTCCCAGCACCACAGGTCCCTCCTGGGATCGTGGTCCCAGCACCACAGGTCCCTCCTGGGATCGTGGTCCCAGCACCACAGGTCCCTCCTGGGATCGTGGTCCCAGCACCACAGGTCCCTCCCTGCATTTTGCTCACAGAACTCAAACTTTATTAATAAACATGTCCAAGTGACTTTATTTTGTATGTTTCTTCACTTAAGTTTCATACTAGCAAGTGAGGAGCTGTAGTGAGGTTTAAAAGAAGTGACATGACTTAACACCTTGAAACACAGCACTCATGTCACCTCTAGAATCTCACATCTCGCTACACCTCCTCACCTGAAATGATCCTCCTGTGTGATGCAGTGTCACAGGGAAACACAGCTAGCTTTTGTTCCCACTGTGTAACTATCCTACAGTGTAGCAACACACTGAGGACCTCTCAAATTTTGTTAAATATTAAAAGTCACTAGTTTATAAGGACCCGGGTTATTTACATTCCCCATGTTCAACTTCTGCTGTCACTTGTTGAACCACGGCGTTACTTTGTCTAAATATTCCTTAACTTCATTTGTATCCTCCTCTGCATCTATTATTCGCCTTGTTATAGTGTCGTTAAGGAATGTTCACATGTCAAGTGTTATTACTGTATCACGGTCATTAATTTATCAACATCAACATGGGGCTAAGATCTGACCTTAGACACATTCTGAATCTATCCAACTTGATTAATAATAGAAAAGGGGAAAATATTGAGAGGAGAGAGAGAGAGAGAAGAGAGGAAAAAAGGGTGGGAGAGTTGTCTTACTTTTTGGGAGCCGTGATAAACGGGAAAGGGAAACCCTTTGGGCGAAAAATTTGTAAAGGGGGAAAATTACACAAGTTGATGGGTGCCCGACTTTGTAGCAAAATTTGAGCACAGGTTAAAGGGGGCCCTTGTGGGCCCGGGGACACACTTGTATTTAAAACATGTCTTGTTTGAAAAAACCCCAAAATTAGATTATCAGTGGTATTTGGGTTTTCCATTTGTTTTTTTATTTGGGTTTCGGGTTTGTTGTAGTTATCATGAGCCACAAGGGGGTATACTAGGGGGGGGTTAAAAAGGCCCAATTGGTCCTTTTCTCATCAAAAACAGTCCCTTTGGCCCACACCCCGAAATATGTACGTGTGGAAGAATCTCCCCCTTTTCCATGGGGGCCACAAATCGGGTTCAAAGTTATTTGGAAATAAAAATTTATTTGTAATTTTTTAGTGTAATATATGGTGGAATAAAATTGGTTTTATTACTGGCAAGTTTTATTACGAGATGGGTCCCCAAAATACTGACAACATGAAACAAAATACAGGGGAAAGATGGGGTAAACAGTCCCCCCGTTTCCAAAAAAATAAAACCCATCCTGGTCAAAATTTTTCAAATTAACCCCTTTTTAAAATTTTCGTCTAAATTATTTATTTTAAAGGGGACCAATGTTTTAAAGGGTTTCCAAAAAACCCCCACTTGGCCAAAATTTTTTTCCACTCTCCCCAACTTATTGCCAAAAACCCGGACACTTATACACATTCAAAGAAAAATATTTAATTTGAACGTTTTAAAAACACCTTTAAAAAACCCAAAATGAAATTCCTGGGGGGACGGAAAAATCCTTCTTGTGAAAACTTTTTCTCCGGGAAATGACGATGTAATCCGGGGGTTTGCGCCATTTTAGTGGATGTATTAGCCAGGGAGGGCGTTTTGAGCACAGGGAGGGCCCCCGGGAAAAAAAACCAGGGGGGAGACCAGGGGGAAGGGGCCGGGGGGGGAGGAGACCAGGGAGGAGAACCAAGGAGGAAAACGAGGGAAAGAAACCCGGGGGGAGACAGGGAAAAAACCAGGGGGGGGGAGAAGAAGGAGAGAAACCCCGGGAGGAGACGAGGGAGAGAACCCCGGGAAAGAGACGAGGGAAAGAACCAGGGGGGAGACGAGGGGGAGAACCAGGGAGGAGACGAGGGAGAAAACCAGGGAGGAGACGAGGGAGAGAACCAGGGAGGAGACGAGGGAGAGAACCAGGGAGGAGACGAGGGAGAGAACCAGGGAGGAGACGAGGGAGAAAACCAGGGAGGAGACGAGGGAGAGAACCAGGGAGGAGACGAGGGAGAAAACCAGGGGGGAGACGGGGAGAGAACCAGGGAGGGGACAAAGAAAGGGGAAGGGGGGAGACGAGGGAAGAACCCGGGAGGAGACGAGGGGAAACCAGGGGGGACAGGGGAGAACAGGGGGGAGAGAGGGGGGAAAAAAAGGGGGGAAGAGAGAAAGAACCAGGGAGGGGACGAGGGAGGAACCAGGGGGGAGAGAGGGAAAACCGGGGGAGCAAGGAGAGAACCAGGGAGGGGGACGAGGGAGAGAACCAGGGAGGAGCGAGGGAGAAAAAAAAGGGGGGAGACAGGGGGAGAACCAGGGAGGAGACGAGGGAGAGAACCAGGAAAAGGGGAAAGAGGGGGAAAACAGGGAGGAGAAGAGGGAGAAAACCCGGGGGGAGAGGGGAGAAACCAGGGAGGAGACGGGGAGAAAAACCAGGGGGGAGACGAGGGGGAGAAACAGGGAGGAGAGAGGGAAAGAACCGGGGGGACGAGGGGAAAAAACCAGGGAGGGGACGGGGAGAGAACCGGGAGGAGACGAGGGGAAAAAAACCAGGGAGGAGAGGGGGGGCACCAGGGGGGACGAGGGGGAAGCGCAGGGGGGAGCGAGCGAGAGAACAGGGAGGAGAGAAGGGAAAAAACCAGGGGGGGAGACGAGGGGGAGAACCATGGAGGAGAGAGGGAGAGAACCAGGGAGGAGACGAGGGAAAGCCAGGGAGGAGAGAGGTAGGCAGCAGGGACGGAAAAAGGTAACCCCAGGGGGGAACGAGGGAGAAAACCAGGGAGGAGACGAGGGAGAAAACCAGGGAGGAGAGAGGGGAGAAACCCGGAAAAGGGGACGAGGGAGAGAACCCAAAGGGGGAGACGAGGGAAATAACCAGGGGGAGGAACGAGGGGAGAACAGTGAGAAGACGAGGGGAGCAGCAGGGGGGGGCGAGGGGAGAACCAGGGGGGAGAAGGGGAAGAAACCCGGGGGGGACAGGTAGAACAGCAGGAAAAGGGGGGGATATAGGAAGGGGAGACGCAGGGGGGAAAGATGATGGAAGGAGAGACGGCGGAGGGAAGGATGTAGGGAAGGAAGCGCGGGGGAAGGATGATGGGAAAGGGGAGACGCGGGAGGGGAAGGGTGATAGGAAGGGGAGACGAGGGGGGAAGGAGATAGGAAGGGGAGACCCGGGAGGGAAGGAGTAGGAAGGAAGACCAGGGGGGAAGGGTCATAGGAAGCAGAGGGGGCAGGGAGGGAAGGATCATAGGAAACAGAGACGCAGGGGGGAAGGGTCAAGGGAAACAGAGACAGGGGGGAAGGATAAGGGAAACAGAGGAGGGAGGGAAGGGTCATAGGAAGCAGAGAGAGGGGGGAAGGGGCATAGGAAGCAAGGGCGCAGGGAGGGAAGGATATAGGAAGCAGAGACGCGGGAGGGGGAAAGGGTCTAGGAAGCAGAACGAGGGAAGGGAAGGGTCATGGAAGCAGAGACGCAGGGAGGGGGAAGGGTCATTAAAACAGAGACGCAGGGGGGAAGGGGCATAGGAAGCAGAGACGCAGGGGGGGGAAGGGGTCATAGGAAGCAGAGAAGAAGGGGGGGGGAAGGGTCATGGAAAGAGCGCAGGGGGGGAAGAATGATAGGAAGCAGAGGCGGGGGGGAAGGATATAGGAAGCAAGACGCAGGAGGGAAGGATGTAGGAACAGAGACGCAGGGAAGGAAGGATATGGAAGCAGAGACCAGGGAGGGGGGATCATAGAAGCAAGAAAACAAACGTCAGGGGAAAATGGGAAGGGGGAGATAAAGGAGAATAATACATGGGGCCCGAAAATTATATTATAAAAATTATATAAACATTAAGTCTTACAATAATAATGAAAAAATTACTAACTTATTTTTTCCCCAAAAAATTGATCTAAATAATGTTTAAGTTTTGTATAAATGTTAAGGTTGATAGTAGTTATACATATGACTCTACTAGCATAGTGACTCTATGCAAATGACTCACAAGCTAGTGACTCTACTA
>NC_069414.1:49661885-49692875 GCF_026875155.1 Cherax quadricarinatus
AAAAAACCCCCCTGGGGTTTTTGGTCCGACTTGAACCTTTGACAAAAGTCACATTTGTCAATGGTCCAAGTCGGACCGAAATGTCGTTGTAAGTTTTTCTCTCTTTTATGTGCGGGTTATTTGTGTATGCTGATTATTGGTTTAGGGAGAATTTTAAGCAGAGGGAGGGAGGAGAGAGGGAGGGAGAGATTCGGGGAGAAGGAATTCGAGGTATTTTAGGGGAGGAGGAGAGTGCGGTAATAGAGGGTAGGATCAGTGAGGAGGAGGCGATAATGGGCTTGAGTAGGGGAAAAGCGCCGGGCATTGATGGAATTCCTAATGATTTCTATATTACACATTGGGATTGTATGAAGGAATGTCTGGTCTGGTTGTTTAACTGTATGAAGGAAAGGGGAGTGTTGGGGGAATCGCAGGGCACGGGGGTAGTAGTTTTGGTCTATAAGGGAGGGGAGGAAGACCTTGGGTGATTTTAGGGCGATCTCCCTCATGTGTGCAGATTATAAAGTTTTTGCGAAGGTTTTAGGTAACTGTATGAAAAAGGTGCTTGACCGAGTCCTACATAGAGGACAGTGTGGGATTCCAGGTCGAAGTATGCATGAGGGGCATGGAAGAATTAAGGATTTTGTGGAGGGTAGACAATGGGGGGGGATCTTGGGGATTGATTGGAAGCAGGCTTATGACAGTGTAGATAGACATATGTTGTGGTGTATTTTAAAAAACAGGGTTTTGGTGATGAGATTGTGCACTGGGCGACTACTTTGTATACGCCTGCAACGGTCAGGGTACAGGTTAATGGGAAGTTAGGGTTCCCGGGTGCAGATGGGGATGGGTTTGCGACAGGGTTGCCCCTTGTCTCAAATCCTCTTTGCATGCATGCAGGACCCTTTTTATAGGCTTATAGAGGAAGGATGTGGGAACAGGGAGAGGGGGTCCTGGGAGATGTGGTTTTGTGGGGTTGTGGATGACACCACAGTTTTTGGTAGGAGGGGAAATAGGTTTGGGGGAATGTGGGACGTATAATAGAGATTTTTGGTGGGGCGACAGTGATGAGGGTTAATGGAGCAAAGTCAAAGTTATTAGAAGTAGGCACGTGGGTGGGGGGGTTTGGGGAACAGTATGGGTGGAACATAGTGGATAGAATAAAGATATGTGGGGTTGTGTATATGGGGGAAACGCTGGGGAGGCACAGAGAATAAATTCCAAGGAAGTAGTGAGTAGAGGATGGGTAGGATGCACGGGTGGAGGGCGGGGGATGTAACATTGCAGCAGAGGGTGGTGGTAGTAAATACACTTGTGTACAGAAAGTGTGGGGCGTGGCAGAAATATATCCCCTGAGGTCGTGTGATATCAGGAACTGGAGAGGGTGGTTTTGAGGTATGTGTGGGGTTATGGGAAGCCATGGCTACAGAAGGAGGTGGTGATGATGGGCGTGCGGCAGGGTGGGCTGGGTCTTATACCTTTGGACACACGAGTGAAGGCAGTGTATGTGAAGCAGCGATACTTGAGGGTGGGAGGGGAGAGGGGTAGAAGGTGGGAGAGGTCATGAAGGATGTGCAAAAAAAAAGATGGAAGGGAAAGGCACTACTGGAGTGTGAAGATATGGTGCGAAATTTTTGGCAGTAAGGGAAGCAAAAAAAGTAAGGGTAAGTAGGCTTGGGAGGACAGGTTGGCAGGGTACCCGTGATACAGGGAGTAGCTACATACCATGTATGATTGGAGGGGCATTTGGGAAGACTTTAGGAAGATCAGATTAAAGCCCAAGGGTTCGTGAAAATGGTTTATGATTCTTTATGGAATTCTAGCTACAAGGTCGTGCTATATAGAATGGGTTATGTAGGTGCTGGCACTTGTTTGCATTGTGAAGAAGAGGAGACGGCTTTTTATGCCCTATATTTTTGTGAAAACTTGGGTTTTGTAGGGCATGGTTAGCGAGAGTTCTGGGTATAGTAGCGGGAGGGGGGAAAAAACATTTGACTTTTAGGGCTTTGCATTTTGATGGGGAGGGGTTTCAAGGACATTCGGAGGGCAGTGATGTATGTAGTGGCAGATTTTTTGTATGTGTCTTGGTGCATGCGGGAGGTGGGGGTTGAATATAGGGTTTCGGGCCTTGCGGCGAGCGTGTATCGTACAGTATGCAGAAATAGGCTACTAAAATGGGAGGTTGTGGGTAAATAGTTTTCCTTTGGGGGTTTTCGTAAATCTGTCGGTAGGTGTAAAGTTAGGGTTGGGTGTAGTTTAGAGCTGGATTGGGCTGGTTCTCCCTTAACTGGCATTCTGTTCTTTTTTGAGATAGTGGAGGATGGAAGGTGGAATAAAGTGTGTGGGGAGGGAGCATATGGGTGTAAAGTCGTTAGGAATGAGGGGGGGCGTAGGGGGGTGAACTGGTGACATTTGGTTAAGAGACGGGTTTTTATGACTTTCGACGTCAGGTACGAACTTGAGCATGGAAGGGAAACATGAGTTTGTGTTTTTTTAATAAAAGATAGCATGGTGTCAGGGGTGGGAGGGGGTGGCTTTCTGAAATGTCTTTTGCCAGGTTGGTTTTGTTAATGATTGAGGTAGTACTGCCCGGTACATGTTTTATTAGGAGCCATAAGTTATATTGTGTAATTAGTGCGTGGGCAGAGTAAGTCTGATATTGCTCTGGAACATTGTTAATAAATATATATACTTGTTGAACATAATACATAAAAAATGGGAATATGTATTAGTGAGTGAGTTACAATTTCTAGTGTACTGTTACCATATTAGTTGATATTCTTCACTTTGTCAAATAATTACTATCTATATATTGTTATAAGTTATTTATGTTAGTTCTTATTTTATACGTTTTAAGTGAACAAATGTAAGGTGTTGTGACTCTAGTGCAAGTGGATTTATCTTGCACTGGGGAAAAGGGGAAGTGTAAAGTAAATATGATTGGATCATAACGAAATGTCATTGGATATATGTACACTGTATTTAGAAGACGGGAAGGATTGTGAGGATTGTCAATATATGTATTAATTCTTATGTAAATTTCATGGAACTCAGGGTGATAATAATGTACACCTATTAGTCGGATGATAATTATTGATATTATTATGCTTATTGTAATATAATTTGATTGATGAAATGTATAATCTGGTTTTTAGCTTTGGAGTCAAGAGATAAAAAGCATAGGGGATGGGGGATATCTTGTAAGCACAAAGATGAATCAGCAGTATGTATTTAGAAAATGTAACAATTTTATTTTTCTGTGGCGGAGACGATAAGGGGTTCTCATATTCCTTTATGTTATTGTACTTTAAAGTATTTTTAAATTCAATGACTGATGGAGGTTGAGTGGTGACGGCAGACAGTTACTAGGCATGTGGGGGGGGGGGGGTGAAGAGTCAGCGGTAGTGTATTAAAACCACCAACCACCGTGCACGATATTGATTGTTATCAGGAGGTATATGAGGGTTAGGGTGTGGATTGGTTTCTTTGGTGGATGTGTGCCATCATGTTCAGACTTTTCTTGTATTATAGTCAGCCTTTTTGATGGCTGGATTGTGTTTATACATGTTGTCAATGATGTCCTTAATGCTCTAATAAATGTATAAGAGATGTCAATGAGTATACTCAGGTGAAAGTGGTATGTTTTTCAAGGGGGGGGGGGGAGTGTCAGCATTACTAGGTAGGACTATCGTTTGTATTATAAGACCATCTTTTCACGTGAAGTACAGTACATAAAAGTAGTGTTTGATTGGAGTGCAGCAGCCAATTCTGATGTCATTATATAAGTGCTTCTTTGGTATTTGTGTAGTCACTGCAGATTATCGTTTAACTGCCTGTATCTTGTTACATATTGATTATGTACCCATATATTTTTTGTACCTGAGTTTTAAATAAAATATATATATAAAAAAAAAACAACAACAGTGTGTCCATGGACTGATCCCCGACACGGGTGGCAGTGTAGGTCATGTTTGCTTACACCTGCTGTCCCTAGTCACCTAGCAGTAAGTAGGTACCTGGTTGTTAGTCATCTTACACCTGCTGTCCCTAGTCACCTAGCAGTAAGTAGGTACCTGGGTGTTAGTAATCTTAAACCCGCTGTCCCTAGTCACCTAGCAGTAAGTAGGTACCTGGTTGTTAGTCATCTTACACCTGCTGTCCCTAGTCACCTAGCAGTAAGTAGGTACCTGGGTGTTAGTAATCTTACACCTGCTGTCCCTAGTCACCTAGCAGTAAGTAGGTACCTGGTTGTTAGTCATCTTACACCTGCTGTCCCTAGTCACCTAGCAGTAAGTAGGTACCTGGGTGTCAGTCATCTTACACCTGCTGTCCCTAGTCACCTAGCAGTAAGTAGGTACCTGGGTGTTAGTCATCTTACACCTGCTGTTCCTAGTCACCTAGCGGTAAGTAGGTACCTGGGTGTCAGTCATCTTACACCTGCTGTCCCTGGTCACCTAGCAGTAAGTAGGTACCTGGGTGTCAGTCATCTTACACCTGCTGTCCCTAGTCACCTAGCAGTAAGTAGGTACCTGGGTGTTAGTCATCTTACACCTGCTGTCCCTAGTCACCTAGCAGTAAGTAGGTACCTGAGTGTTAGTCATCTTACACCTGCTGTCCCTAGTCACCTAGCAGTAAGTAGGTACCTGAGTGTTAGTCATCTTACACTGCTGTCCCTAGTCACCTAGCAGTAAGTAGGTACCTGGGTGTTAGTCATCTTACACCTGCTGTCCCTAGTCACCTAGCAGTAAGTAGGTACCTGAGTGTTAGTCATCTTACACCTGCTGTCCCTAGTCACCTAGCAGTAAGTAGGTACCTGAGTGTTAGTCAACTTACACCTGCTGTCCCTAGTCACCTAGCAGTAAGTAGGTACCTGGGTGTTAGTCATCTTACACCTGCTGTCCCTAGTCACCTAGCAGTAAGTAGGTACCTGAGTGTTAGTCATCTTACACCTGCTGTCCCTAGTCACCTAGCAGTAAGTAGGTACCTGAGTGTTAGTCATCTTACACCTGCTGTCCCTAGTCACCTAGCAGTAAGGTACCTGGGTGTTAGTCGGCTTACACTTTCTGTCCCTGGTCACCTAGCAGTAAGTAGGTACCTGCGTGTTAGTCATCTTACACCTGCTGTTCCTGGTCACCTAGCAGTAAGTAGGTACCTGGGTGTTAGTCACCTTACACCTGCTGTCCCTGGTCACCTAGTGTAGACAGCCTGTACTGTCTGCACAGACAGCCCATGATGTCTCCCAGCTTAGTTCATATTTCGCGTCATGCTGGTGCTGCCACCTAGAGGCCTTGCCACTTCAGTATGCCCAGACATGCCTCCATCTCACTCACACAGCAGCCTGGCAGGAAGACACAAATACTCCCAGCTCTCTCTCGTGGGCATGGCCCTCCCGGGCCATGGGCACAAACACACAAGCCTGTGTACCCACTACGACTTAACAATAAAGTAAGAAGCCTCCGAAGAAGTTTCTCATTCACACCCCGCTTACAGCCTACCAAATAAGCCCGTTATAGATGAATGGTTCATAGAACCGACATGTTGATAAATTAGACACATGTGGAACTCTTGGGTATCTTTATTGAGGAAACGTTTCGCCACACAGTGGCTTCATCAGTCCATACGTAGGATAAACTTGAAGAACGGGAGGAGAATGAGGTAATCAGTCCCTCAACCTTGAGTCGATGTGTTCAGTCTTGGGCACGACCTACTTCCACATTGAACAAATGTGACACCATCCCATGACTGCTGCACCTCTCCTGCCATACGGTTTATAAGCTGCTTCTCAGCTCATATGCCGTATTCTATTCAAGATTGATGGACTGAACACATCGACTCAAGGTTGAGGGACTGATTACCTCATTCTCCTCCTGTTCTTCAAGTTTCTCCTACGTATGGACTGATGAAGCCACTGTGTGGCGAAACGTTTCCTCAATAAAGATACCCAAGAGTTCCACATGTGTCTAATTTATCAAGACCGTTATAAATGGTGACAGCGGTGCTTGCAGCAGTTGTTTGCCTGGAGAGAGGAAGAGGTATGAAGTCATCTTCACTTCATCATCCCATCAAGAAGCATCCGTCTCTCAACGAGTTATCCTGATGTCATGTCTGCACTTTTGAGCATCCAGACACAGGTACTAGCAGGATCCAGCCGAAATTTGTCGAAAGTCTTCGAGAATTGTGAGTGGCGTCACAGTGACCCCACGCTACAGCGTCCCACGCTACAGTGTCCCACGCTACAGTGTCCCACGCTACAGTGTCCCACGCTGTTTCTCAAGTCACGTGTTCAGCGTCACTTGTATGTTGCTGTTGTTGTTCAGCTCAGCACAGCTGTTTCAGCAAGCCAGAGGTGAGTTTTGTGGTGATTTCTGCGTCCAGTGTGAGCTTCTCCACGTGTTTGTGGGTGGAGGAGGAGGAGGAGGAATGGCTAGATGCTCGCCCTGCCATACACTCACCCACGCTCCTCGCCACCACACTACCATACACTCACCACTGCCCACTCCCTCTGCTGTGTTTTCTGCTGTTTTTCGTGTGAATTCTTTGCCAGTGCTGTGTATCCGAGTGCCCAAGGCCACTCGAAGCTGCGTGGATCAGCATGCCACGTAGATCACGACACCACGTGGATCGACACCACGTTGGGTGTGGCCGATGTCACGTAGACCTACAAAGCCACGTGAGTTACCAGATGTCCCAGGCCACAGGCCACTTATATAAGACCTTAGTGCAATTACAATTGAGAGTCTTGTTCCTTTATTATATTATTAGATTAATCACAGTTTTACTCTAGCTCATTCTAGCTCAATACATAGTCAATACCAAATTCACTATACTAGACCATAGTGCAATTACTAGTGAGAGACTGGTGCTATTTGTAATTTGTATTTTTATACTATTAGACTAAACCTAGTTGTACTATAGCTCTTTCTAGCTCAATACATAGTCAATACCAAATTCACTATATTAGACCATAGTGCAATTACTAGTGAGAGACTGGTGCTATTTTTAATTTGTATTTTTATATTATTAGATTAAATTCAGTTGTACCATAGCTCATTCTAACTCAATACATAGTCAATACCAAATTCACTATATTAGACCATAGTGCAATTACTAGTGAGAGACTGGTGCTATTTTTAATTTGTATTTTTATATTATTAGATTAAATTCAGTTGTACCATAGCTCATTCTACCTCAAGACATAGCCAATACCAAATTCACTATATTAGACCATAGTGCAATTACTAGTGAGAGACTAGTGCTATTTTAATTTGTACTTTTATATTATTAGATTAAACCTATTGTACTTTAGCTCACTCTAGCTCAAAACATAGACTCCACAAACGTCATTATTAGACCTTAGTGCAATTACAAGTGAGAGTCTTGTTCTATTTTTAATTTGTATTTTTATATTACTAGTTTATACCTAGTTGTACTTTAGTTCATTCCAGCACAACACATAGACAACATCAACTTCATTATGTGTAGTAGTGACTATACCCTACATGACCAAAATACTCTAGCTATATACTTGTCCAAACTTCCTACCACTACAGATATCAGTAGTAGAACTCAACACACAACTCAGGATATAAATAACCATAATTTAAACGTAGATGATGATTGATCACGTTGACCCTGATCTAAACCTCCATAATCTGACACCCAATCAAAACCTATTGGAAAGTAACTGCCTTTATTACACAGCATCACAAGCCACCACTATCCTAAACAATGCTAAAAGTCTATCAGTACTTAACTACAACATCAGGTCCTTAAGCAAACACTATGATGACCTCCTAGCACTCCTTGAATCACTAAAGACACCCTTCTCCTGCATTATTCTTACTGAGACCTGGCTTAAGCAGGACACAATAGATATCTACCCTCTACCAGGATACACAGCAATTCACAACTGCAGACCAAACCAAGTTGGGGGTGGTATTGCAATCTATTATCTCTAACCAATTATCTTGTCTTAGCACCACTTGCTTTAGTGATGAATATGGGGAATACATTTTTGCTAATTTTACTGTAAAAAACCTTAAGATGCCTATAACAATAGGTGCCATTTACCGGATACCTCGCACAAACATCCCAAATTTCAGTGAGAAATTAAAGTCACTAATAACAAACAGACAAATGAATAAGCACCACCTTCTCTTAGCTGGAGACTTCAACATCAACCTTGGCTTACTAGATGATCAGCCTGTAACTGATTTCATCAACAATATGAACAACACACTTCTCATACCAACAATAACTAAACCAACCAGGCTCACTGAGACAAGTGCAACCATAATAGACCACATATGGACCAATATACTAGCCCCCCTTAAATCAGGGATAATCAGATAGCACTACAGACCACTACCCTACCTTCCTCCTGACAAACATTAGTAAACCACCACTTGAATACAACAAAGTCTCATTTAGACTCCATGACGAGGCCTCAGTAAGGAAGTTCACAGCTGACCTAGAGACTGTTGATTGGCCTACAGAATTCTCCAAGGCCAATGGTATTGATGACTGGACAGACATTTTTCTTAACAAATTACTTAGACTATACAGCAAACATTGTCCTATAAAAACAAAACAGATCACAAACAAACGGCTTGGTTGTCCATGGTTAACCAGCACCATTCTGAAATCCATTGACAAGAAACACCAATATGAAAAGCAATATAGACAGGGCTTAATACACAAAGATATTCTTAAACACTATTCATCAGCTCTCACCAAAGTAATAAAAAAAAGCCAAACAACTATACTACTCCAGTAGATTCACAGACACTAGAGGAGATATAAAAAAGACCTAGAAAACACTCTCTCAGATTCTAGGGACCCACAAACTGAGAAAAACCAAGAATATTGTCCTAACTAAACCTAATGAAACACCACTACATCCCACTGACACAGCTAACAAGATAAACGACTTCTTCTCAAACATAGGATCTAATCTCGCCAGTAAAATCCCACATACCAATGCCCATGCCGGGGACTACCTAGATGGAAATTTCCCTAACTCCTTCTATCTTGCACCAACTGAGCCCACGGAAGTCATTGAGATCATAAAGTCACTTAAAAATAACTCGGGGAATCTGTCTCATGTCCCACCATTACTGTACAAGCGAGCGGCCCATGTCCTTTCGCATGCTATTTCATTACTTTTTAACAAGTCAATAGAGACTAGCACCTTCCCGAAACTACTCAAGATGGCAAGGGTTACACCAATACATAAAGGTGGTGACCCTACAGACTTAAACAACTATAGGCCAATATCTAACTTACCATTGCTATCCAAAATCTTTGAGAAACTCGTGCACAGGAGACTGTATTCATTTATAACGGCTCAAAACATACTCAACCCCTGCCAGTTTGGATTCAGGAAAAATAAAAGCACTAATGATGCAATCATAAAAATGCTAGATCTGCTTTACACAGCATTGGAAAATAAGGAATATCCACTAGGAATTTTTTGTTTACTTAGCTCAGTGGGACGTGTACTTAGCCAGTGGTGACGTGTACTTAGCTCTGTGAAGACCTGTTTGTGTGCTCTCTGTGAATCTGAACCAGGATGCCCTCTCTTGAGCAGCTTTACCAGCAGCTGAGAGAAGAACTCAGAGTTGCTAAACTGGAGATACGGCGATTAATGGAGGAGAACAAGAGGATTCGTAGTAATCCTCCTGTTGTGAGTCCCCAGGTTAAGAGGGGAGCTTGGTCAGTGGCTGGGCAACATGGAACCAAGCTGAAGATTAAGAAAACGGTTGGAGAGGCAGAAACAACGAGAAACCAGAAGACTGCCGTGGAAACTTCCAACTCATTCTCGGTGCTACCTGACGAATGTGAGTGTTCTACTGGGAATGCCACAACGAGCACCAAGGAACCATTGGCAGACGTGAGTGAGACATCCCTAGAAACCCCAACGAAGACCATCAAGAACGTCATGACGAATTCTACAAGTGGGTAATGCTACCTGGCGAATGTGAGTCGACTACTCGGAGCATCACTACGGACGACGCCAAGGAAGGTAAAAACATTGTTGTTGTTGGGGATAGCCAGATTAGGTACATGGATAGGGCATTCTGTTTGAAGGATAGGAGTAGGAGGAAGAGAGTGTGTTTTCCTGGGGCTGGGATGAAGGATATTGTTAGCCATCTGGATGACATCATGAGAGGTAATGGGAGCAATCCTATTATCTGTCTCAGTGCTGGAGGCAACGATGTTGGCAGACGTAGGAGTGAGGACCTGATTAGCAGGTATAGGTCAGCAATAGAGATAATTAGGAAGAAGGGTGGGAAACCTGTCATATGTGGCATTTTGCCAAGGAGAGGAGTTGGAAATGAATGGTTGTCCAGAGCAATTGGTGTCAATTGCTGGCTGGACAAATACTGTAAGGAAAATACGGGTAACATTCATTGACAACTGGGACCTCTTCTATGGCAGAGAAATGACATGTATGCCAGGGATGGGGTTCACTTGTCTAGGTGTGGGGTGAGAGCACTGGCCAACGCAGTGGAGGGAGCTGTTAGGTCTTTAAACTAGGAATAGTTAGTGGTATGGGTTTTGGCGGGAAAACTGTGAAGTCGCAGGGTAGTAACATGAGTACTAGGAGAACTAGTAATAGGCAAAATGAGGAGGATATTGGAAAGCCAGTGGCACTAATTGACAATGACAGTAATAGGTTTAGTGGAATAACAGAAAGGAGCAGGAAGGGTAAAGAGATAGGAGGGTCATTAATATTTATTAACAATAGTCGCAGTGTAGGAATAAGATGGACGAGTTGAGACTAGTTGCTAGTGCAGGTAACATAGATGTATTTGCCATTACTGAGACGTGGTTTAATTCAAAAAGTCGGGACATGCCTGCAGAATGTCACATTCAGGGTTTTAAATTGTTCCAAGTAGATAGAAGTATCGGGAAGGGGGGTGGGGTGGCATTGTATGTCCGAGATCGCTTGAACTGTTGCATAAAAACGGGTATTAAGTCTGAAGTAACACATACAGAGTCTGTTTGGATAGAATTTTCAGAGGGGCATGAAAAATTAATTTTAGGTGTGATATACCGTCCCCAAATTTAGATAGGGACCAGGGGAGACTACTATGGGAGGAAATTGTTAGGGCCACAAGGCACGATAATGTAGTAATTCTAGGAGACTTTAACTTTAGTCATATTGATTGGAATTTCTTGACTGGAATTTAGAATCATACGATTTCTTAGAAGTAGTTCAGGATTGTTTTTTGAAGCAGTTTGTGACAGAACCTACAAGGGGTAATAACCTGCTTGACTTAGTTTGGCAAACAATGAATCCCTTGTAATAATTTAGAAGTTTCAGAGGAACTGGGTGCTAGCGACCACAAATCAATTACATGTAGAATTGAATGGAAGTATGATAGTAGGGATAATGCAGTAACAGTCCCAGATTTTCGCTTAGCAGATTACGATGGGCTTAGAGAACACTTATCATCTGTTGACTGGGGTAACGAAGAGAGCTATCAATATGACAGTTTTCTGAACACAATACATGCTGCTCAAAGAACGTTTATCCCTTATAAGGAAATTAGATCAAATAGAAATGACCCAAAATGGATGAATAATAGGTGAAATATCTACTAGGCATAAGAAAGGAATTTATTAGGCGTATCAAAAGAGGCGAGGGTCATCTTATGAATCAGTTATTGACATTAAGAGGGACATTAAAAAGGGGATAAGAAAAGCTAAAAGGGACTATGAAATTAAAGTTGCTAGGGATTCTAAAACTAACCAAAAAGTTTTTTCAGGTCTATAGAACCAAAAGTCAGAGATAAGATAGGTCCCCTTAAAAATAACTATGGGCATCTTACTGACAAAGAGAATGAAATGTGCTCGATTTTAAATAATTATTTTCTCTCGGTTTTTACACAGGAAGACACTAATAATATTCCGGTAATTAATTTTTATAGTGGATCAGAAGAAGATAAATTATGTAACATCACAGTCACTAGTGAAATGGTTGTGAGCAGATAGACAGACTGAAGCAAAATAAGTCACCGGGTCCTGATGAGGTTTTTTCAAGGGTTCTAAAGGAATGCAAAATGGAAGTCTGTGACCATTAACTAATATTTTTAATTTATCTCTTCAAACAGGTGCAGTGTCTGATATGTGGAAGATGGCAATTGGATTCCATTTTTAAAACGGGGACAAGTCGTTACCGTCAAATTACCGCCCAATAAGCCTGACCTCAATTGTAGGCAAATTACTAGAGTCAATTATAGCTGAGATTATAAAAAGCCATCTCGAAAAGCATAGCTTGATTAATGATACTCAGCATGGATTCACAAGAGGCCGGTCTTGTCTAACTAATTTATTGACTTTCTTCAGTAAAGCTTTTGAGGCTGTTGACCACGATAAAGAATTTGATATTATTTACTTAGATTTTAGTAAGGCATTTGATAGAGTTCCGCACCAAAGACTGTTGAAGAAAGTAGCAGCTCATGGCATTGGGGGAAGGGTGCTCTCGTGGATCGAATCATGGCTCACAGACAGGAAGCAAAGAGTGTCCATAAATGGGGTTAAATCCAAGTGGGGATCAGTAACAAGTGGCGTTCCACAGGGATCAGTCTTGGGCCCGTTGTTGTTTATAATATATATCAATGATCTTGATGAGGAATTACTAGTGATATGAGCAAATTCGCCGATGACACGAAGATAGGTAGGATAATTGATTCAAACGTAGATGTTAGGGAACTTCAGGAGGATTTAGACAAACTCTACTCTTGGTCAGAAAAGTGGCAGATGCAGTTCAATGTAGATAAATGCAAGGTTCTGAAGCTCGGGAGTGTCCAAACCCTAGCACTTATAAGTTAAATAATGTAGAACTTAACCATACAGATGCGAAAAGGACTTGGGGGTTATGGTAAGCAGCAACCTTAAACCAAGACAGCAATGCCTAAGCGTACGTATAAGGCAAATAGATTACTGGGATTTATATCAAGAAGTGTAAGCAACAGAAGTCCAGAGGTCATACTGCAGCTTTATACATCATTAGTAAGGCCTCACCTAGATTATGCAGCTCAATTCTGGTCTCCATATTACAGAATGGACATAAATTCGTTAGAAAACATTCAGCGTAGGATGACTAAATTAATACATAGCATTAAGAAATCTTCCTTATGAAGAAAGATTGAAGACTCTTAAGTTACATTCACTTGTTAGACGAAGAATGAGGGGAGACCTGATCGAAGTGTATAAGTGGAAGATAGGTATTAATAAAGGGGATATTAACAAGGTCTTGAGGATATCTCTCCAAGAGAGAACCCGCAGTAATGGATTTAAATTAGATAAGTTTAGATTTAGAAAGGACATAGGTAAGTATTGGTTTGGAAATAGGGTAGTTGATGAGTGGAACAGTCTACCTAGTTGGGTTATTGAGGCTAGGACTTTGGGTAGTTTCAAATTTAGGTTGGATAAATACATGAGTGGGATGGGTTGGATTTGAGTGGGACTTGCACATCAGAGCTTATTTCTTGGGTAGCACTGAAAATTGGGTAGGTCAAATGTTTGTTAGTGGGATGAATTGTAAAGGATCTGCCTAGTATGGGCAACAGGCCTGCTGCAGTGTTCCTCCTTTTCTTATGTTCTTATGTTCTTATGTTTTGACACAGTAGACCACGACATCCTACTCCACAAACTTGATCACTACGGTATAAGAGGCCATGCGCCTGCTTATTTCAAATCTTACATTACTAATAGGTATCAGTACGTCACCATTAAAGACACAGCATCAGCAACACGGCCACTTGATATGGAGTTCCGCAGGGAAGTGTCCTTGGTCCCCTGCTCTTCCTCATATACATCAATGACCTTCCAAACGTATCCAACACCTGAAACCCATTCTCTTTGCTGATGACACGACTTATGTCATCTCTCACCCTAATCTTGCCACCCTCAACACCATTGTGAATGAGGAGCTGATTAAAATATCGACTTGGATGACAGCCAATAAACTTACGCTTAACATGACAAAACCTACTATATTATGTTTGGTAGCAGAGCAGGAGATGCACAAATTAACATTAAGATTGACAACACTCTAATTACCAGAAATAATGGGGGAAAATTCCTAGGCTTATACTTGACAACAACCTGAATTTCAGCACCCATATCCAGCATATAGCCAAAAAAAGTATCCAAAACGGTTGGGATCCTCTCCAAGATACGATACTACGTGCCGCAAAATGCCCTTCTCACACTATACCACTCACTTATTTATCCATACCTCACCTATGCTATTTGTGCTTGGGGATCAACTGCAGCAACACACCTAAAGCCAATAATAACCCAACAAAAAGCTGCAGTTAGAATAATCACTAAATCCCATCCCTGGCAACACACCCCCCCACCCTTCATAGATCTAAACTTACTCCCAGTTCAGTACATCCACACTTACTACTGTGCAATCTACATCTACAGGGCCTTAAACTCTAACATCAACCTTGACCTAAAACGCTTTCTTGATAGTTGTGACAGAACCCACAGGCATAACACCAGACATAACATCTCTGCGACATTCCCCGTGTCCGACTAAACCTTTACAAAAATTCAATGTATGTCAAAGGCCCTAAAATCTGGAATACCCTACCTGAGAACTCTAGAACTGCAGACACATTCATCACCTTCAAAACTACCATTAGAAAACATCTTATCTCCCTGATACACCCCGTCAACTAACTACACGAATACCACCTGGTGGTTCACACTTACACCCACTCACTCATTTGACCATAAACAGAAATATTAATCTCAGTCTTAAAATAATGAATCCTGTGATACTCCAATACTGAAACTATGTACTGTGCCAAAACAAAAGCATTCACATTGCTAACTCACAAACTAGTATTTAGTCACTTAGCCATAATACCAACTTACCTCATAATTTGTAATATTTTACAATTAAGAATAAAACTAAGTATGCCCGAAATGCCTAGCCATGCTAAGCGTTCTAGTGGTACACTCTGTAATCACAATTTTACTACGTGTAAACCAAACAATAACCAAATTTCTGTAAACTCAGCATTGTAATCCTTATATAGAATAAACTTTGAATTGAATTGAATTGAATTGAACATGCTGTGGTCTGCTGCCCGCATCACATTGATGTCACCTCACGATGTCTGCCTGACGTCACCTCATGTCTCCCTGACGTCACCTCGAGATGTCTGCTGACGTCACAGCCCTGCTGACGTCACCTCGCGACATCACGCCTGACATCACATGATGTCACCATCGAGTGTTCAGTAATTATTTCAGTATCTTCATCAGAGTTCAAAACAAATTCTGGCCACAAAATAGAGCGAAACACCAACGTCAAAGACCTGGGAGTGATCATGTCGGAGGATCTCACCTTCAAGGACCATAACATTGTCTCAATCGCATCTGCTAGAAAAATGACAGGATGGATAATGAGAACCTTCAAAACTAGGGAGGCCAAGCCCATGATGACACTCTTCAGGTCGCTTGTTCTATCTAGGCTGGAATATTGCTGCACACTAACAGCACCTTTCAAGGCAGGTGAAATTGCTGACCTAGAAAATGTGCAGAGAACCTTCACGGCATGCATAACGGAGATAAAACACCTCAATTACTGGGAGTGCTTGAGGTTCCTAAAACTGTATTCCCTGGAACGCAGGCGGGAGAGATACATGATTATATACACCTGGAAAATCCTAGAGGAACTAGTACCGAACTTGCACACGAAAATCACTCACTACGAAAGCAAAAGACTTGGCAGACGATACAACATCCCCCCAATGAAAAGCAGGGGTGTCACTAGCACGTTAAGAGACCATACAATAAGTGTCAGGGGTCCGAGACTGTTCAACTGCCTCCCAGCATACATAAGGGGGATTACCAACAGACCCCTGGCAGTCTTCCAGCTGACACTGGACAAGCACCTAAAGTCGGTTCCTGACCAGCCGGGCTGTGGCTCGTATGTTGGTTTGCATGCAGCCAGCAGCGACAGCCTGGTTGATCAGGCTCTGATCCACCAGGAGGCCGGGTTTCACAGACCGGGCCGCGGGGGCGTTGACCCCGGAACTCTCTCCAGGTAAACTCCAGGTAAGATTGAGAGAAAATATATGTCGTGTGTTAATTAACTCCTCTTAGTCAGTGTTTCAATTTTAGTATATGTCTTAGTGTCAGTTTTGTGCACAGAAAAGCATCATTTGCTAGTTAAGCCATGTTGTACCGTATGCACAGCGGTGTGTTTTTTAAAGTTTCCGTGTGTCCAGTGAGGTCTGAGCCAGCCAGACCTGAGTAGCACCACTGTGTTAAGTCACCCTGTGACCAGTGTGTTTGACAGCTGATTACTCAGCCCTGAGCGTCGAGCCCTCTTGTACAGAAAGCCTTTATGCTCGTCGCTCGTGATGTTCTGCAGAATCGTACCTGCTACGATTCCCATCGAGATTTGTTTCACTTCACCCCCAGACCGTCAGAGTGCAGTTACATGTGGAGAAACAAGTCTGGGGACGCTTAGGCTAACCTCTGCTATAACTCCAACTGTCGAGAGATGATACTCGTCAAGCCGCAGCCAGGCCTGTCGGCAGGCGCTGTGTCAGCCTCGTGTCCACAAGCTTCAGTGAGCAGCCTGCACAAAGATGATGTCACTTTGACTGCTAGCTCGCTCACTGCAGTCTGGTGTATGATGTTACGACTCCCAGATGTTTCGCCCAGTCGTCTCTGCCACGACTCGCTCCACAACTCGCTCCACGCTCGCCGGCAGTGACAGCCCAGCGACAGTACCAGTCGAGAAGTGTCCTCCTGAGTCGCTTGCCAGAAGTCCTGCCCAGTTGCCGAGTTTTGTCGACGCCTCACTCGAGGGCACCAGCATGTCGTGCCCTAGGTTGAGTGAAAACCTGCAGCGACTCCTACGATGACTGCTTCACCAGAGGAGACTGTACCCTGTTACGTCACAGCTCAGCCACAGCGATGTCTCCCGTGTTGCAGTACCTGTCCAGACGCAGGAAGGCGTGCAGTGATGCCCTTCGACGCTCATTGCCCTGTAGGAAGTTTTTTTTCCATGTCCATGTGTATATATATGTTTTTATTTTGTGTTCTGTGCCCTGTTCCTACGAGAGAGAGACAGAGTTTCTTTTACTACCAGTATTGTCGCGTCGGGACGACACGCGGTAGGTGGCCGAGCATATGTAGACAGCCTGTACTGTCTGCACAGACAGCTCATGCTGTCTGCCAGCTTAGTTCATATTTCGCGTCATGCTGGTGCTGCCACGTAGAGGCCTTGCCACTTCAGTATGCCCAGACATGCCTCCATCTCACTCACACAGCGGCCTAGCAGGAAAACACAAGTACTCCCAGCTCTCTCTCGTGGGCATGGCCCTCCCAGGCCATGGGCACAAACACACAAGCCTGTGTACCCACTACGACTTAACAATAAAGTAAGAAGCCTCCGAAGAAGATGTATCATTAACTCCCCGCTACCAGAATACCAAACAAACCCGTTATACTAGCAGTAAGTAGGTACCTGGGTGTTAGTCATCTTACACCTGCTGTCCCTAGTCACCTAGCAGTAAGTAGGTACCTGGGAGTTAATCTTACACCTGCTGTTCCTGGTCACCTAGCAGTAAGTAGGTACCTGGGTGTTAGTCATCTTACACCTGCTGTTCCTGGTCACCTACCAGCAAGTAGGTACCTGGGTGTTAGTCACCTTACACCTGCTGTCCCTGGTCACCTAGCAGTAAGTAGGTACCTGGGTGTTAGTCATCTTACACTTGCTGTCCCTAGTCACCTAGCCGTAAGTAGGTACCTGGGTGTTAGTCATCTTACACCTGCTGTCATTAGTCACCTAGCAGTAAGTAGGTACCTGGGTGTTAGTCATCTTAAACCTGCTGTCCCTAGTCACCTAGCAGTAAGTAGGTACCTGAGTGTTAGTCACCTTACACCTGCTGTCCCTGGTCACCTAGCAGTAAGTAGGTACTTGGGTGTTAGTCATCTTACACCTGCTGTCCCTAGTCACCTATCAGTAAGTAGGTACCTGGGTGTTAGTCATCTTACACCTGCTGTCCCTAGTCACCTAGCAGTAAGTAGGTACCTGGGTGTTAATCATCTTACACCTGCTGTCCCTGGTCACCTAGCAGTAAGTAGGTACCTGGGTGCTAGTCATATTACACCTGCTGTCCCTAGTCACCTAGCAGTAAGTAGGTACCTGGATGTTAGTCATCATACACCTGCTGTCCCTAGTCACCTAGCAGTAAGTAGGTACCTGGGTGTTAGTCATCGTACACCTGCTGTCCATGTTCACCTAGCAGTAAGTAGGTACCTGGAGTATACCTGGGTGTTAGTCATCTTACACCTGCTGTCCCTGTTCGCCTAGCAGTAAGTAGGTACCTGGAGTATACCTGGGTGTTAGTGATCTTACACCTGCTGTTCCTGTTCACCTAGCAGTAAGTAGGTACCTGGAGTTTACCTGGCTATACCTGGGTGTTAGTCATCTTACACCTGCTGTCCCTGTTCACCTAGCAGTAAGTAGGTACCTGGAGTTTACCTGGCTATACCTGGGTGTTAGTCATCTTACACCTGCTGTCCCTGTTCACCTAGCAGTAAGTAGGTACCTGGAGTATACCTGGGTATACCTGGGTGATAGTCATTTTACACCTGCTGTCCCCATTCACCTAGCAGAAAGTAGGTACCTGAGTATACCTGCATGTTAGTCATCTTACACATGCTGTCCCTGTTCACCTAGCAGTAAGCAGGTACCTGGAGAATACCTGGATGTTAGTTGTTTGCTTGCGCCTGCTGTCACTGATCACCTAGCAGTAAGCAGGTACCTGGGTGTTAGAGGACTGGTGTGGGTTGCATCCTGGGGAACAAGATTGAAGGACCACAGTGCAAATTAAACGGACAGTCCTCGATGACGCCCTGACTTTCTTAGGTTATCCTGGGTGGCTAACCCTCCCTACCCTGGGTTATCCTGGGTGGCTAACCCTCCCTACCCTGGGTTATCCAGGGTGTCTAACCCTCCATACCCTGGGTTATACTGGGCGGCTAACCCTCCCTACCCTGGGTTATCCTGGGTGGCTAACCTCCCTACCCTGGGTTATCCAGGGTGGCTAACCCTCCCTACCCTGGGTTATACTGGGTGGCTAAACCTCCCTACCCTGGGTTATCCTGGGTGGCTAACCCTCCCTTCCCTGGGTTATCCTGGGTGGCTAACCCTTCCTACCCTAGGTTATCCTGGGTGGCTAACCCTCCCTACCCTGGGTTATCCAGGGTGGCTAACCCTCCCTATCCTGGATTATCCAGAGTGGCTAACCCTCCCTACCCTGGGTTATCTTGGGTGGCTAACCCTCCCTACCCCGGGTTATCCTGGGTGGCTAACCCTCCCCACCCTGGGTTATCCTGGGCGGCTAACTCTCCCACCCCTGGGTTATCCTGGGTGACTAACCCTCTCTAGCCTGGGTTATCCTGGGTGGCTAACCCTCCCTACCCTGGGTTATCCTGGGTGGCTAACCCTCCCTACCCTGGGTTATCCTGGGGTGACTAACCCTCCCTACCCTGGGTTATCCTGGGTGACTAACCCTCCCTACCCTGGGTTATCCTTGGTGGGTAACCCTCCCTACCCTGGGTTATCCTGGGTGGCTAACCCTCCCTACCCTGGGTTATCCTTTGTGGCTAACCCTCCCTACCCTGGGTTATCCTGAGTGGCTAGCCCTCCCTACTCTGGGTTATCCTGGGTGACTAACCCTCCTTTCCCTGGGTTATCCTGGGTGGCTAACCCTCCCTACCCTGGGTTATCCTGGGTGGCTAACCCTCCCTACCCTGGGTTATCCTTGGAGGCTAACCCTCCCTACCCTGGGTTATCCTAGGTGGTTAACCCTCCCTACCCTGGGTTATCCTGGGTGGCTAACCCTCCCTACCCTGGGTTATCCTGGGTGGCTAACCCTCCCTACCCTGGGTTATCCTGGATGGCTAACCCTCCCTACCCTGGGTTATCCTGGGTGGATAACCCTCCCTACCCTGGGTTATCCTGGGTGGCTAAACCTCCCTACCCTGGGTTATCCTGGGTGGCTAACCCTCCCTACTCTGGGTTATCCTGGGTGGCTAACCCTCCCTACCCTGGGTTATCCAGGGTGGCTAACCCTCCCTACCCTGGGTTATCCTGGGTGACTAGCCCTCCCTACCCTGCGTTATCCTGGGTGGCTAACCCTCCCTACCCTGGGTTATCCTGGGTGGCTAACCCTCCCTGCCCTGGGTTATCCTGGATGGCTAACCCTCCCTACCCTGGGTTATCGTGGGTGGATAACCCTCCCTGCCCTGGGTTATCCTGGGTTGCTGAACCTCCCTACCCTGGGTTATCCTGGGTGGCTAACCCTCCCTACTCTGGGTTATCCTGGGTGGCTAACCCTCCCTACCCTGGGTTATCCTGGGTGACTAGCCCTCCCTACCCTGGGTTATCCTGGGTGGCTAACCCTTCCTACCCTGGATTATCCTGGGTGGCTAACCCTCCCTACCCTGGATTATCCTGGGTGGCTAACCCTCCCTACCCTGGGTTATCCTGGGTGGCTAACCCTCCCTACACTGGGTTATCCTGGGTGGCTAACCCTCCCTACCCTGGGTTATCCTGGGTGGCTAACCCTCCCTACCCTGGGTTATCCTGGGTGGCTAACCCTCCCTACCCTGGGTTATCCTGGGTGGCTAGCCCTCCCTACCCTGGGTTATCCTGGGTGACTAGCCCTCCCTACCCTGGGTTATCCTGGGTGACTACCCCTCCCTACCCTGGGTTATCCTGGGTGACTAGCCCTTCCTACCCTGGGTTATCCTGGGTGACTAGCCCTTCCTACCCTGGGTTATCCTGGGTGACTAGCCCTCCCTACCCTGGGCTATCCTGAGTGGCTAACCCTCCCTACCCTGGGTTATCCTGGGTGACTAGCCCTTCCTACCCTGGGTTATCCTGGGTGACTAGCCCTTCCTACCCTGGGTTATCCTGGGTGACTAGCCCTCCCTACCCTTGGTTATCCTGGGTGGCTAACCCTCCCTACTCTGGGTTATCCTGGGTGACTAGCCCTCCCTACCCTGAGTTATCCTGGGTGACTAGCCCTCCCTACCCTGGGTTATCCTGGGTGACTAACTCTCCCTACTTTGGGTTATCCTGGGTGACTACCCCTTCCTACCCTGGGTTATCCTGGGTGAGTACCCCTCCCTACCCTGTGGAGGAGCTAGCCCTCCCTACCCTGTGGAGGAGCTAGCCCTCCCTACCCTGTGGAAGAGCTAGCCCTCCCTACCCTGTGGAGGAGCTAGCCCTCCCTACCCTGCGGAGGAGCTAGCCCTCCCTACCCTGTGGAGGAGCTAGCCCTCCCTACCCTGTGGAGGAGCTAGCCCTCCCTACCCTGCGGAGGAGCTAGCCCTCCCTACCCTTCGGAGGAGCTAGCCCTCCCTACCCTGCGGAGGAGCTAGCCCTCCCTACCCTGCGGAGGAGCTAGCCCTCCCTACCCTGCGGAGGAGCTAGCCCTCCCTACCCTGCGGAGGAGCTAGCCCTCCCTACCCTGTGGAGGAGCTAGCCCTCCCTACCCTGCGGAGGAGCTAACCCTCCCTACCCTCTGGAGGAGCTAGCCCTCCCTACCCTTTGGAGGGGCTAGCCCTCCCTACCTTGTGGAGGAGCTAGCCCTCCCTACCCTGTGGAGGAGCTAGCCCTCCCTACCCTGTGGAGGAGCTAGCCCTCCCTACCCTGTGGAGGAGCTAGCCCTCCCTACCCTGTGGAGGAGCTAGCCCTTCCTACCCTGTGGAGGAGTTAGCCCTCCCTACCCTGTGGAGGAGCTAGCCCTCCCTACCCTGTGGAGGAGCTAGCCCTCCCTACCCTGTGGAGGAGCTAGCCCTTCCTACCCTGTGGAGGAGCTAGCCCTCCCTACCCTGTGGAGAAGCTAGCCCTCCCTACCCTGTGGAGGAGCTAGCCCTCCCTACCCTGTGGAGGAGCTAGCCCTCCCTACCCTGTGGAGGAGCTAGCCCTTCCTACCCTGTGGAGGAGCTAGCCATCCCTACCCTGCGGAGGAGCTAGCCCTCCCTACCCTGCGGAGGAGCTAGCCCTTCCTTCCCTCGGGAGGAGCTAGCCCTTCCTACCCTGTGGAGGAGCTAGCCCTCCCTACCCTGCGGAGGAGCTAGCCCTCCCTACCCTGCAGAGGAGCTAGCCCTTCCTACCCTCGGGAGGAGCTAGCCATCCCTGTTAGCACATGTGGAACTACTGATCTACCTCTACCCATACCTACGCCTACACCTGTATAAGGGGATGAGCATATCACTCCTCCCAGTGTACACATCTACAACAGTCAGACGGACACCACACATGTAACCTCCCTGGAAGCTGGAGATAGGTTACATGTACAGGACCTTCCTGCAATGAATGAGGAGTCAGTCATGCCACAGGCACCAACAGAGGACACTCATTTAACCATCGTACCTGTTAAGGTGATAAGTGTTAAAGGAAAGAAACTAACTCAGAAATGCCTTCCCCTGGATAGGCATTGGATTCGCCTGACCTTCCTCAAATTATAACGAACTTGTAGAAAAAAATTGAGTATCTTGAACAGATGCTGACAAGTTTAATGAATATATGTAGTCAGGATGATGCTCCTGAGTACGTTGGTGATGTCAGAAGTGCAGCAATCTCCGCTCAGTTTCAAGACTCGCTTCAAGACTCGCCTTCGAACTGGCTGGCAAAATGTCGAAAAATGCTTAAACTAAAAGGGTCTGAATGTAAACATATGTATGTCAGAAAGAACTTGCCACATTCACTCCTTGCCTTGCAGAGTCGAGTTAACATGCAGTGTCATGGTGTCAAAGTATACGCAGAATAACAAAAAAAGGCACAATACCGTGACTGGAACGATACACAAATAACCCGCACATAAAAGAGAGAAGCTTACGACGACTTTGTAAATGGTCCAAGTCGGACCGAAACGTCGTTGTAAGCTTCTCTTTTATGTGCGGGTTATTTGTGTATACGAAGAAGATTTTTCCATAAACATTTTTAATCTCTATGCTCCAGCGAACCAGCTTCGACCTGGTGCTTTACCAGACCGCATCAGCAGTGAACCTACGCTCATTCTTGGAGATTTTAATGCCAGACATAAGAATATTGGTGGGTCTATAACAATCACCAGTGGAACTAAACTAGTGAAATTACTAAATGAGCATGATAATGTTCGAATTGTGGGCACTACTGAGCCTACTCACATATATGGTGGCATACTAGATCTGTGCTTCGGATTTAATACATAATATACGATGCATGACTGTCATAGTTGATAATCTTCTATCTGATCACTTCCCAAGACTCACAACTGTCAATCTTGATCACATCTCCAGCAATCAAGAAGCTAAATTCAGAAGGAGGAAACTTATTCTCAACCCAGAACACAGAGATAACTTTATTAACCACTTGGATCAATGGTATAAGAATTACGAGCCCATTGGCACACAAAAATTTAACGATGATTTAGTTACCACTATTGAGACTGTCCTCACAGATCAAGTGGGCAGGAAAAGAAAGCATAGACCTTCCACTATAAATAACAATAAAAACCAATGTAAATACTTTAATGATCCAGAGCTACGCAATCTAACACGTGCAGCAGCTGGGAGGATTGGTAAAGCATACCGTGAATGTAGAACCCCAGACCTGCTCAGAACGTTCCAAGCTGCACTAACAAATGCAAGGAATAGAAAGCAAGAACTTAGGCAACAGGAATGGGAACAATTTGTTAGTGGATTAAATAGGTCCACCCCTTTAAGTTTGGCTTGGAAAGGTATAAATAAAATAACCAGGAAAAAACTGGCAATGTTGTTAATCCCTTTTCTCTTGAAAAAGCAAATGGCCTCATAAATGACTGGTCCAAAACATCCAGGCATGAAAACCTTCCATCTCATATTAAAAAAAAATTAAAGAGTACTTCTGAGGAAATGTTGAAACTGATTAATTTTATGAGCCAAAATACTGATGAGTGATTGCCTCTTCACCGAGTATGAATTAGATAATGCATTAACTAAAGGTCGATCAGCTGCTCCTGGAGAGGATAGTATAACCTATGATATATAATATAATACTGTATAATACCAGTTACATTGAGGGAGTTCTTCCTACTTCCTGCCCACCATTTCCTCTGGGGGGGGTCTCACTGTGATTCCCGTGGAATTCAGTTAGAGGCTTTTCTTACCACCCACCCCCTCCATGTTTTAAATACAGGTACTCACACCCATTTTGATCCTCGGACTCATACTCTCTCTTGCATCGATCTCTCAGTCTGCTCTTCCTCCGCCGCATTATACTTCACTTGGTCTGTTCTCCCGGACTTATATGACAGCAATCATTTCCCAATCATTCTTACTTCCCCTTCATATTCGCCACCTCTTCGCACCCCACGCTGGCAATTTGATCGGGCAAATTGGAACCTTTACTCACATCTAACTGTTTTTAAAGAGGTTCCTTTTTCGTCCTCCATTGATGAGCTTTTACACCTCTTCTCGTCCTTCGTTTTCACCCCAGCTTCTCATTCTATACCCCAAACTTTGGGCAGGCATTCTCAGAAATGCGTGCCTGGTGGTCTCTGCTTGTGCTCGTGCAGTACGTTTGAAACGCGCTGCATGGGGCAGGTATCGGTACAATAGAACCACAGAGAGACTCCTTGATTTTAAACAGAAGCGTGCGATCGCTCGCCGTGTCATCCGTGACGCTAAACGCACTTGCTGGTGAGATTATGTCTCCACCATCACCTCTGCTTCCTCTATGAGTGCAGTCTGGAAAAAAGTACGAAAACTGAGTGGTAAATATTCTCCTGACCCGGCTCCTGTTCTGCAGGTTGCCGGTGTTGATATAGCAAACCCACTAGATGTTGCCAATGAAATTGGCAATCATCTGGTCGTATTCTCAGGGACTCCATCTATGCCCCTCATTTCTTTCCTCAAAGTCTGCCAGACAGTTAGCACCCTTGGACTTTCCTTCTCTCAGAGAAGAACAGTATAATGTGCCTTTTACACTTCAAGAACTGGAGGCAACACTCTCAGCTTGTCGATCATCGGCAGCTGGGCCGACGACATTCATATTCGTATGCTACAACATTTACATCAGTTAGCCCTTGCAGTCCTATTACGCCTTTACAATCTTATTTGGTCACAAGGAGTTCTTCCACAGCTGTGGAAATCTGCCATTGTTCTCCCTTTCCGCAAACCAGGCACTCGGGACATGAAACCTCCCACTATCGTCCCATTGCTCTTACCAGTGCAGTTTGCAAAGTAATGGAATGCCTAGTAAATAGACGTTTTAGTGTGGTATTTAGAGACACACAACAGTCTCTCCACTCGTCAATATGGCTTTCGTAAGGGACGTTCTACCATAGGACCCTTACTACGCTTGGTACCGTATGTTCGTAATGCCTTTGCGAATAAACCACTCAGTTATTGCCATATTTTTTGACCTTGAGAAGGCATATGACACAACTTGGAGGTATAATATTTTAGCCCAAGCCCACTCCTTAGGCCTTCGAGGCAATCTACCATCCTTCCTTAAGAACTTTTTAACTGACAGGCATTTCCGTGTTCGGGTTAATAATGTGCTCTCCCCGGACTTTATCCAAGCTGAAGGTGTCCCCCAGGGATGTGTTCTGAGCACAACACTTTTTCTCCTTGCTATTAATGATTTGGCCTCTAGTCTTCCATCAAATATTTGGTCATCACTCTATGTTGATGACTTCGCTATTGCCTGTGCAGGCGCTGACTGTCACCTCATTACAGTTTCTCTCCAACATGCAGTCGACCGTGTTTCCAATTGGGCCACCACACGTGGGTTTAAATTTTCCAGCACTAAAACCCACCAAATATTTCACTAACGCTCTGTATCCCGATCACCTTTGTCTCTATGGTCCCTTTTCCCTAAAACTGTACATCAAGTTTCGGGGCCTCCTCTTTGTCATAGGTTACCCGGGGAAACCTAAAATTACCTCTCTGAAGGCAACTTTCAACCCCGGCAAAAACCTTTTTAAAAAACCCTTGTCATCTTTCATGGGGAGGATTGTGAACCCTCCTTCGCCTACTTCCACCCTTATTTATCAAAACTTGATTTGGGTACCAATCTTTTCAGGGGCATCCCGCTACTTCTCTGCTTCCCCCCTTCTCCCCAAGGGATACTTTTATCCTTGGTCTTTTCCTTTTTTCCCTGCGAGAGCCTCTATGCAAAAACGAACGTTCCTCCTTACGATCCCCGTGATCCCTTTGCCTCGCTACTTGTACGCTCTCGTGATCTCCGCAACCTTCCATTTATAAAATGGCACGATTTTATAGACATTCTTATTTTTCCCCCCCCTGTTTACTCCGCCTTTTTCTCTTCACCTTCTTCGCTCTTGTCTTCTTTTCAACTCCACTTTCTTTTACATGTAGCTCCACTTTTTCCCCACCCCCCCCGGGGAATTCCCGCTGTTTTGAGTCTGTTTTTTCTCCCCCCTTGCCGAAACCCAACTGTCCGGTCGCTTCCCGCCTCTTTTTCTTGCCACTTTCACTTCATTCTTTATGCCATTGCGTTCACAGATGGCCTAATCTTCTGACGGCGAGGGTTCGCAGCAGTGTTTCGGACAGCATCGACAAGGGCATTTTACTATCTTTCCTGTTTTTTTCTGTGAATTTATGCCCTCCTTCAGCATTATCCCATATTGATCTAGCTGTTCTCATTTTGGTTGTTCAGACTCCCTTTTGCTTTACGGGCCCTTTCAAAAATTTGGGTTTCACCCACCCCTTAGTCCCCGATCCTACTTTGGCTAGCCGTCTTTACCAAGATAAAAATATTGTTTTTTGTTGGGTCCCGGTCATTTGACTCGGGGAATGAACAACGACACTGCTCGCGGTCGCAGTACTTGACCTCCGTTTCTTATAGAGGTACCATTTTTCGACATTTTGCTGCAATTCTTCCCACCCTTTACACCCGTTGGCAACAAAGTTGGTTTTCTATGCTCGGGAACAAACTTCAATCTATTAAAAAAAGAGTAAGGTTACTGGCCCTTTTAACACCGGTCAGGGTTTAAGATACTCTCTCCGTCTTCGCATTGGCCTACTCTTTTTTACCATGGTTCTATGGGAAGGGGGTTTGCTCCTCTCTGGAGAAAAATTGCCAAGCTCCATTATTTCAGCCACTTCTGTTGGACTGCCCACTTTATCAACGAGCACGCAGAAATTTACCTTTCTCGTCTTCGCTCCCCTGCTCTCTCTTTACCTTCCCCTTTTCGCTGATGGGCCCACCTTTTATCCCGGGCTCTCCACTGCTTTTGACACAATGACTTTCTTTTAAAAATTTGTACCTTTAACCCTTTCTATTCAATCCTTGCTACCCTCTCCCCCGTACTTTCCCCTGCCCCGCGTTTTCTGTAACCGCTGATCATCCCCCCCCCCCCTTTTCATCCAATCCCCCCGCTTCCTTCCCTACCCTGCACGCTGTAAGCCCCTTTTGGCTTCGCTTCTTTTTGATTAAATAATAATCTTCCTACTTCCTGGCCAATTTATTTTTTTTTTATGTCTTTGCAAAACATACATTAAGTTTGTATTTACAATAAGGGGTTTCACTAGCATTAGGGCCAACTTTAACTTTTTGACTTACATCTCTTAAACTAAAGGGGTATTCATTTTTGTACAGTAGGGTAGTAATTATTTTTATTTGTACAGTAGAATATTAATTATAAGTGAATCAAAATTTGTATAATACAAAGATATATTTTTATATTCTAAAAATGCTTTTTGTGAAAAACAAATGATTCAATTATATTCCTGTCAACAATGGATAAAAGGTTCAATGTGATTGTTTCAGTTATGATGTGGGAGTACATAGGTGAGTAAGTGTGTACTGAGTATTTAACATTTAGTCTAGGGTGATTAAGTGGCTTTTGAGAAGAGTCTTAAATTGATTTTCAGACTGGGTTACTTTAATATCTTCTGGTAATGAATTCCATATTTTGGGGCCCTTTATGTGCATAGAATTTTTACACAGTGTGATATGGGCATGAGGTATATCAAAAAGAGATCTGTGTCTTATGCTGTGGTCATGTGTCCTGTTTAGGTTGGTGAGGAGAAGTTTGAGTGGGGGGTTTATATTTGCATGTATTGTTCTGTGTATATAGTAGGCACATGAATAAGTATGGACTTAATGGTAAGCAGAGTCAGACTTTTGAAAATTGGCAGAGTATGCTGGCGAGAGTGGAATTTGTTATCATTTTTTCTGCTGCCTTTTGCTGGGTTATTAGGGGTTTTAGGTGATTCGATGTTGTTGATCCCCATGCACAAATTCCGTATGTAAGATAAGGGTATATAAGTGAATGGTACAGTGCCAGGAGAGCTGATTGTGGAACGTAGTGCCTTATCTTTGATAGTATGCCTACAGTCTTGGAGATTTCCTTGGTGATTTGTTGTGTGTGTGTCCGGAACTTAAGGTTACTGTCAAGGTGGATACCTAGGAATTTTCTCTCTTTGAGTCTTGTGACTGATGATCCATTTAGTGTAATGTTAATTGGATCATTTGCAGCTTTGTTTCCAAACTGAATGAAATAGGTTTTATCAGTGTTCAGGGTAAGTTTGTTAGTCATCATCCAGGCAGATATTTTCTGTAATTCAGCATTGACCGTGTTTACTAGTATGACTGTGTTTGGGTGGGAAAAGACATATGTTATGTCATCTGCAAATAATATGGATTTGAGTAGCTGTGATGCATTCGGTAGATCACTGATATAGATGAGAAAGAGGAGTGGTCCAAGGACGCTTCCTAGTGGGATTCCTACTGTGATTGGTTGGGTGGAGGAGTTTGCATCATTTGCATACACATATTGAGTTCTGTTACGAAGGAATGACTTTAGGTAGTTGACGGAGTGGCCTCTGATACCATAGTGCATTAATTTGGAGTACAGCAGTTCATGGTCGACTGTATCAAAAGCGTTACGTAAATCAACGAAAATGCCCAGCGGGACTTATTTCTTTTCAAGTGCGATATATATTAGTTCTAGCATGTTTATGATAGCATCATTTGTGCTTTTATTATTCTTGAATCCAAACTGACAAGGGTTTAATATGTTGTGTGAAACGAGGTAGGAATAGATCCGCCTATGAATTAATTTTTCAAAGATTTTAGAGAGCAGTGGTAAGTTAGATATTGGTCTATAGTTATTCAAGTCAGCTTGGTCACCTCCTTTATGGATCGGAGTGACCCTCGCTATTTTGAGGATTGTTGGGAAGGTAGATGATTCAATGGATTTGTTAAAGAGCGTTGCAATAATTGGTGGCAATACTTGAGAAGCTTTTTTGTACATAAAATCAGGCAAGTTGTTTATGTCTCCTGCCTTGTTTTTAAGGGTGTTTATGATGAGCATAACTTCAGTGGGGTTGGTTGGAGCTAGGAATAGCGTATTTGGGTAGGTTCCTATGAGTTAGTCTGATGGACGGGCGTTTGTGCTTGGTATTTTGTTTGCTAGATTTTTTCCTATGGTGGAGAAGAAAACATTAAGTCTGTTTGCTGTTTCGGTTGGAGTGAGTAGGGGTTCATCTGATTTTGTTAGTTTGATTCCTTTGTTTTCGGATAACTTTTTAGTTCCAAGAATTTCAGATAGAGTTTTCCAGGTTTTTTTCATATCACCTTTGATGTTATGTAATCTATTTTCATAATACAAATTTTTTGACCTTCTTATCAGGCTGGTAAGTGCTGACGAGTAATTTCTCGACTGTTCTCTAGTTATTTGACCCATTCTATACTGTTTTTCATATTTGTTCTTTGTGTTAATGGATTTGAGGATACTTGGTGATAGCCAGGGATTATTCAGTCTCTTTGCTGTGATCTGTTTAGTTTTTCTGGAGCAATGTCTGTTGTAGAGGCATTGGGCTTTTTTTTAGAAAATTATTTATACATTCATTCATATCTGTATATGTTTCGAGCTCATTTTGCCAATCGATGTTATTCATAGCTGCTATAAAGTTGTTAACTGCTGTCTCGTTATGTAGTCTGAAGGTTACTTTAGTAATGTCTTGTGGCAGTTTGCCCAGATTAGTTATGAGAAAGGTTGGGTAGTGGTCTGTAGTGTTGTCCGTGATTATGCCTGATTTTAAAGCGGATTTGGTGTTTGTCCAGATGTGGTCTATTAAGGAGATGCTTGTCTCGGAGATTCTTGTAGGTTTAGATATTGCTGGTAGCAACAGGCAGTTACTCATTGTGTTTGTGAATTCGGTTACTTGTGGGTCCTGGTCGTGTAGTATGTTTATGTTGAAATCACCTGTTAGTAGTAGGTGGTCTTTATTCATGTGTGCATCATTAATCATATCATACCACGGGCGGTATTGAACCCGCGGTCAGAGAGTCTCAAAACTCCAGACCGTCGCGTTAGCCACTAGACCAGCTAGCCACAATAAGATTCGTCCAACTAGGTATATTTCTACACCATAGGAAGGTTAGCATAGGCACCACTGTGACCACAAATGCAAGTTTTTACAGACGAATCTCCAGCTAGCGTGGCCGTAACGAACTCTAGCTCAAGTCCCCTCAATGCCGTCAACATGACTTATTGTGGTTAGCTGGTCTAGTGGCTAACGCGACAGTCTGGAGTTTTGAGACTCTCTAACCGCGGGTTCAATCCTACCCGTGGTATGGTTTGTTTGCAATCGTGTCATTACGATTTCGTGAATCAGTAATCATGTTTCCTAGTTTTTCACTAAAGTGATAAATGTTTGACTGTGGTACTCTGTAGATGTTTATAACTGTGAGGGTTTTGCAGGTCTTTTGATTTAAATTTGGCTATGATATTTTCTCCATGTTAGTCCCTTGTGCAAGATTTATTGATACATTCGAGTTGATTTGAGTAGTATAGCTGTTCCTGCCCCTTGCTGGTCTGTTGTGTATGGCTTAAGCCAGGTTTCTGTGAGTGTGATGATTGATATATTGGAATGAAGGGAACTGAGTAATGTTGTGAGGTCATCATAATGTTCGCTCAAAGATCTGACATTGTAGTTAAGTTGGTAATG
>NC_069414.1:49693375-49720875 GCF_026875155.1 Cherax quadricarinatus
TTTCGAAATATTTGTCAAAGCTCCTGGTACAATCAGTCGGCCATCTGAACATTCGGTGACCCCCTTTAAACCCGTTCAGGGATCTCGCAGGTGAAAGAAGCTGCAAGTTTTGGACGTGACTGCCTTATTCACCAAGTCCCAGTTTGATCAGCCATTGATCTTCTTCGCAGGTGATTAAAGATATACAGAGTTACCTGTACCCCCAAGATTGGTGAGCCTTGTCGAACTTTGTGTTCGTACAACGTTTTAGGTTCGAGGACAAAAAGTAAAAACAACTCTTCGCCTAGCCATGGGATCCCCCTTAGTGGCATTCTGCCAATTTATATATGGAGACCGGAATCAAGAAGGATCCTCAATAACACCTCGTTCAGTTACTTGATGCGTACGAAAATGATATTTGGTCATTACCCAAAAATCTTGACGTACAGGCATCCCAACACCACAACAATCTGAACCACATTAAATTTACTCTAAGGAGAGAAGGACAACCATTACCTTTTCCTCGACGTTTTCATTACGCACGGGGAAAGCAAACTTTTTTTTAAATCTACCGGAACCTACCTACAAGAATGATCTTCTACATTTCTTCTCTCACCATGACACAAAAAAAAAGAGGGGTAGTTATTGGCTTCTTTCTGAGAGCCTACAGAATTTCCAGTCCGCAGTTCCTCGAGAAAATGAAACATACTCACCAACTCCTTTAGTTCACAACTTTCCCCTACACTTCATACGTGACTGCAAAAAACGTGAAACCACGTATCCTCAGCAAGACCAACACCTATCAAATTGAGAAAAGCCTCCAAGTTACATCGTTTTACCGGTCAGCAACGTTGCCACTAATTTTTATCAAAAATTTTTGACAGAAAACTGGCTAAAATATCTACCAGCTCTTCAACTACTATTAGGAACCTGATACAAAAACCCAAGCATGATTCGGCACAAGTGCAGGAATCTACACTAAACCATGTGGGGGTGTGGGCAAAGTATATGTAGGGGAAACAGCCAAAATCTGGGCATTAGAATAGCAGAACACAAAAATGCTTGCAGAAATGATGACCGCAAAAACGCATGTGTTCAACATAGAGACGATGTTTGGGCACCTCATGAAATTCAATGAAGCTAAACTAGTTATTAAAGAAGACGACTTAAGACGGAGAAAAAGCATGAAGCTGCACTAATTTCTGTCAGTAACACTATAAAGCAAAAATCCGGTAGTTACAGTATTTCAAAATTACTAAGCAAGAGGATATTACCCATCCTGGGAACTGGTGTTACTTGATGCCAACAGGTCCCTCTCTAACCTCACCTCCTTAGTTCCATTACTACTACTACTACTATTACCACCTCTACCCACGCTTCACCTCACCTGACTCCCACCACTATATATATGTGTGTTTTCTTAGTTTTCTCTGTATTAGGACTGAAGAAGCCACTCGTGGAGAAACGTTTCCTTTAATAAATGTCCTGAACTGTACATAAGTGTCTTTTTCCACACAGATGATGACAGGTTTGTGTTGTGACTAACCAAAACTGCAAAACATACGCTTTGAAAAATAAACTCTTTAAATTTTCTACATAAATAATGAAAGAAGTGAGCAAATATGAAAAAAAAATGATCAATAACAATAAAGCCATTGATGGAGCATCACGTGAAACAAGATCACAATGGAAATAAGTCACTCTGACATTTTTGGGTTATCCCAGGTTCTCTACACATATGCTGCTATGTATGATAATTATGTAACTGTATTTGTGTTAACCTGAATAAACTTACTTCTGCCAGGTGTGTTTACAACTTCACTTATACCATCATCAAAAACCATTCATCGCATTACATATATGATTTATAATTTGTAGATGAATGGTTCAGAGAACCTATATGTTGATAAATTAGACACATGTGCAACTCTTGGGTATCTTTACTGAGGAAACGTTTCGCCACACAGTGGCTTCATCAGTCCATACAAAGGAGAATCTTGAAGAACAGGAGGAGAATGAGGTAATCAGTCCCTCAACCTTAAGTCGATGTGGTCAGTCCATCAATCTTGAATAGAATACGGCATACGTCAGACACTGCAACTTCTTGGGATCTTAATACTTAGGAATTCTTCGCTTGCCTAATTCTTGGGCACGACCTACTTCCACATTGAACAAATGTGACACCACCTATGACTGCTGCACCTCTCCTACCAACGGTTTATAAGCTCCTTCTCAGCACGTATGCCGTATTCTATTCAAGATTGATGGACTGACCACATCGACTCAAGGTTGAGGGACTGATTACCTCATTCTCCTCCTGTTCTTCAAGATTCTCCTTTGTATGGACTGATGAAGCCACGTGTGGCGAAACGTTTCCTCAGTAAAGATACCCAAGAGTTGCACATGTGTCTAATTTATCAACATGATTTATAATATACACACACTAAAATCATGATCATGTGTATGGAAATTCTCAAATTAGAGAATAATCAAGTGCAATGGCTATTCTTTTTCACTATTTTTTCTATGCTGCTTAGATCCGCACTCACATAATCTGGTAATAGGGATGTACACACTCTACCACAAAACATGGAATTTTAATGATGTCGATAAATGATAACCAAAATCTATTAGACCAAAAAAATAATTTCAGCAAAATATTATGCCCTCAGAAGGTGACGAAATTATTATGAATACTCATACCCACATACACAAATGCACTGAAATACACACACACATAAAGCTCCCGCTTCACACACGGAGGGCCCGGGTTCGATTTCCGGCGGGTGGAAACATTTCGACACGTTTCCTTACACCTGTTGTCCTGTTCACCTAGCAGCAAATAGGTACCTGGGTGTTAGTCGACTGGTGTGGGTCGCATCCTGGGGGACAAGATTAAGGACCCCAATGGAAATAAGTTAGACAGTCCTCGATGACGCACTGACTTTCTTGGGTTATCCTGGGTGGCTAACCCTCCGGGGTTAGAAATCCGAACGAAATCCTATCCTATCCTATCCCTAGAAGAAAACAATTCAGAAACATTGTAAACCTTAGAAAGTGGCAGCTCATGGCATTGGGGAAAAAGTGCTCTCATGGATCGAGTCATGGCTCACAGACAGGAAGCAGTGTCCATAAATGGGGTTAAATCCGAATTGGGATCAGTAACAAGTGGCGTTCCACAGGGATCAGTCTTGGGCCCATTGTTGTTTATTATATCAATGATCTTGATGATTGAATTACTAGTGAAATGAGCAAATTCGCGGATGACACAAAGATAGGTAGGATAATTGATTCAAACGTAGATATCAGGGAACTTCAGGACGATTTAGACAAACTCAATACCTTGTCAGAAAAGTGGCAGATGCAGTTCAGTGTAGATAAATGCAAGGTTCTGAAGCTCGGGAGTGTCCACAACCCTAGTACTTATAAGTTAAATAATGTAGAACTTAGCCATACAGATTGCGAAAAGGACTTGGGGGTTATGGTGAGCAGCAACCTTAAACCAAGACAGCAATGCATTAGCGTACGTAATAAGGCAAACAGATTACTGGGATTTATATCAAGAAGTGTAAGCAACAGAAGTTCAGCGGATATATTACAGCTTTATACATCATTAGTAAGGCCTCACCTAGAATACGCAGCTCCGTTCTGGTCTCCACATTACACAATGGACATAAATTCGTTAGAAAACATTCAGCGTAGAATGACCAAAATAATACATGGCATTAGAAATCTTCCCTATGAAGAGAGAATGAAGACCCTTAAATTACATTCACTTGTTAGACGAAGAATGAGGGGAGACATGATCGAAGTGTATAAGTGGACATTAATATGGTTTTGAGGATATCTCTCCAAGAGAGAACCCGCAGTAATGGATTTAAATTAGGCAAGTTTAGATTTAGAAAGGATATAGGAAAGTATTGGTTTGGAAATAGGGTAGTTGATGAGTGGAACAGTCTACCTAGTTGAGTTATTGAGACTTGCAAATGAGTGGATAGAGTTATCAGAGCTTATTTCTTGGGTAGCATTGAAAATTAGGTTGGGCAAATGTTTTGTTAGTGGGATGGATTGTAAAGGACCTGCCTTTAGTGGGATGGATTGTAAAGGCCTGCTGCAGTGATCCTCCTTTCTTATGTTCTAAAAATTTAAACACCCTTCTCAATTATTATTATTATTATTATAATCAAGGGGGAAGCGCTAAACCCGGAGGATTATACAGCACCTGGGGGGTGGAGGTGGAAGGCATTCAGGCTTAATTCGGGGAACTGGAGCACAGATCCAATTCCCTAAATCAAGAGCCCCTCGCCAACATCAAGGAACCTTCCTTGAGGGGCACCCTTCTCAAAATTCCCGCAATTGCCGTCCCTGTGGTTGCGAGTAAGGGATTTACAGGAATTTTTTATTCATTGGAAGTTTTTAAAGAACTTCAGAATTTGGCCTGTTACGAAATTTCCCTCTGAGGCAACAAGGTATTGAATTAAAACTAGTTTAATATATTTCAGAGTCTAGGGGGAATTTCAACTAGGAAACTCAGTACAATAATATAAAAATCTTATTATGTTTAATTTTTAAGTATTTGAATACAATACTTTATCTTCTCTTTGTACGTAATATTATATCTTAATACTATATGTACAATAGTTTTATGCATTGACAGGAATATAATATATATATATATTATATATATATATATATATATATAATATATATATATATATATATATATTTTTTTTTTTTTTTCAACAAGTCGGTCGTCTCCCACCGAGGCAGGGTGACCCAAAAAAGAAAGAAAATCCCCAAAAAGAAAATACTTTCATCATCATTCAACACTTTCACCACACTCACACATTATCACTGCTTTTGCAGAGGTGCTCAGAATACAACAGTCTAGAAGCATACACATATAAAGATACACAACATATCCCTCCAAACTGCCAATATCCCAAACCCCTCCTTTAAAGTGCAGGCATTGTACTTCCCATTTCCAGGACTCAAGTCCGACTATATGAAAAATAACCGGTTTCCCTGAATCCCTTCACTAAATATTACCCTGCTCACACTCAACAGATCGTCAGGTCCCAAGTATCATTCGTCTCCATTCACTCCTATCTAACACGCCTCATGCACGTTGCAGGAAGTCCAAGCCCCTCGCCCACAAACCTCCTTTACCCCCTCTTTCCAACCCTTTCGAGGACGACCCCTACCCCTCTTTCCTTCCCCTATAGATTTATATGCTTTCCATGTCATTTCTACTTTGATCCATTCTCTCTAAATGACCAAACCACCTCAACAACCCCTCTTGTGCCCTCTGACTAATACTTTTATTAACTCCACACCTTCTCCTAATTTCCACACTCCGAATTTTCTGCATAAATATTTACACCACACAATTGCCCTTAGACAGGACATCTCCACTGCCTCCAACCGTCTCCTCGCTGCTGCATTTACCACCCAAGCTTCACATCCATATAAGATGTTGGTACTACTATACTTTCATACATTCCCTTCTTTGCCTCCATAGATAACTTTTTTTGACTCCACATATACCTCAACGCACCACCACCTTTTTTTTCCCTCATCAATTCTATGATTAACCTCATCCTTCATATATATATTATATATATATATATATATATATATATATATATATATATATATATATATATATATATATATATATATAATAAAGTTCAAACACATAGAAATATCACAATAACAATGAAGACTAATCTTAAACTCTTAAAATTTAAGTCTTCACAAACATGTAAGTCTTTGCCTCAACAAGACTGTTAAATAACAATACTTTGTAAAAGGTCCAAGTCGGAGCGAAACTTCGTGGTAAGCTCCTCTCTTCTACGTGCGAGTTATTTGTGTAGACTGTGATAAACCCAACTACATTGTGAGGGAAAAGTTCAATAGATAGGGAGTGTATAGTAACAATATTTTTCATTGCCGGCTACTTGTTAAGGTAGGGTAAGTCCAGCTCCCGCTATCCCTTCCCCTCCCTCTTCCCCCCCCCCCCCGAAAGGTGACGTGTGGGTCTCCAGTCAAACAGTAAATCACTAGCCCTCACAGCGCCCAACACTACTGTAAGTACACGCCTGATCATATTTTAGTGGACTTATTGGTTGAAAGCTTCACTTTTGACCAATAATTAACTTAGTCCTTTCAGTCTTTATCTGTTAAATGTTTTAATAATCACCACATCTTTTAGGTATTGTACTTATCATGGAGAGTGATTTCTTAAGCAGTGGATAATCTGTCTCTCTTTACAGCTTGGAATGACAGAGAGGGTCATCTGCCAACCAACGAGAAGAATAGAAGGAGATGGACTAACGTCCTGAGACGTCCCATGTTCAATCTACTTACCTGTTATGTAAGCCAACACAGGACCTAACTCCTCATCATAGCAGTTGTAACGAACCTGTTTTCCTGTCATCTGAAGTAATTACTCACGACCATACTCTGTGAAGAACGAGCCGGTGGTGGTCACCAACACCTGCTACCCCCCCCCCATCAGCAACGGCTACGATTTCAACAACACTCAGTGTCACCAACACCTGACACCCCATTACCACGATATACCTATATTAGCGTAGAGTTCAAATGTAATTTTTTTTTTCATTTCATTTTTCATTTTTCTTTCAATTAGAATACCCATTCATGTTTTATTGTTTTACATTTTCCGTTTCTAAATAATAAAGTGTTTATCATTGTCTGTTATTTCTTTTTCTATTCATTAATTTTCCTGAGGAGGAATCAGCCTTGATAATACTGACTGAAGTTGTTACAGGGATGAGTAAGCCTTCACAAGTGGCGACCTTGCCAGGATCAACTCTACTGAATCAAGATTCAATTCCATCTCGAATCTACCATTGGAACTTCAACGCTGCATACCACAGATGGTTACCACCAGCCATGAGTAATCATTCTCTATGGTAGGGATACAGTACAGGCATTTAAAAGATTTGGTGATTGTTATAGTCTCAATTTATTGTAAGTCAAGTCAGGCAGGATATAATATTTAATTCTGCCACTTTTTTTCCGAGCTTGAAACACTTTGGAGGATTAGACTCTAGGGACCCGAGATTTTCCAGTGACAATTTGTTTCATTGAGCTCTTTATTTTATCAAGGGAATTGTCGTAGGACACACTTAATTTGTTCGTGAGAAGATTGGATGGTCAAGTGACCCCATTCTACTTACTGTTTGCTTGGAGCCGGCATAGAAACCTTCGTTTTCATAATACATATTGTTTTTAAATTTAAGCAGGGATCGAGCCCTCTGGTTTATTTACAGTTTGAGCGGAGCAGGAATTGAATCCTCCATTTTCTTTGATTCCCATTTCATTTTCCCCTGGTAGTTTAAGTTGTTCTTGCAAGTATGGAGGAATACTAGTTTTGGATGAACGCTGGAAGTAAGTTAGGAATAACAGGGAAAAATTTAGAATCTTTCATTAGTGCTAAGATCCAGGAAAGACTTGAAAGAGAGAAAATTGAGAAAGAAGAGAGACAGAAAGGGAAAGAGAAGAGAATAGGAGAGAGAAAGAATAGAGAGAGAGAATCAAGAAAGACAGTTAGAAAGAGAAAGAAAAGATAAAAAGGAGAGAGATCAAATTGAGAGAGAAAACTAAGATAGACAGTTAGAAAGGGAGAGAGAAGACAAAAAGGAGCGTGATAGACTTGATCGTGAGGAGAGAGCTAGAGTACCTGAGGAACAAGCTAAAGTACTGAGGAACAAGTTAATTAAGAGAACTTGAGGAAAGAGCAAAGGATAGAGAAGTTGAGGAAAGAGCTAGAGAACGTGAGGAAAAAGCTAGAGAACGTGAGGAAAAAGCTAGAGAACTTGAGTTAATAAAGAGAGAAAAGGATCACGAGCTCGAAAAAGCTCACCTTGAATTAGAGAATAAAAAGTTAACTCTTACACAACAACAATTAGAGGAAGGAGTAATTGACCATCATGCAGCTTGTGCACATATTCCAACACCTAAGTTACCTCCCTTTACAGAGGGTGAATTATTATTATTATTATCAAAAAGAAGCGCTAAGCCACAAGGACTATACAGCGCTGCTACAGAGGGTGAAGACATTTCTTCATACATCAGGTTTGAAAATAAACCCCTACCCTCTGTGAATGGCCTGCTGACACCTGGGCTACCAGGTTAGGAATGTTATTTTCTGGTACAGCTTTGAATATCTATGCAACTTTGTCGCAGGATATCATATGTAATTATAACCTACTGAAGAAGGCAATCCTTAAGCATATCAAAAAACCACTAATTCTTACATGAAAGATTTCAGGTATACCACCTTACAGCCTGGCCAAAACTTTCAGCATTTACAGGTAACACTCTTTCGTTTGTTCGACTTTTGGATAGAGAGTCAGGAATTGATCGCAGTTATGAATCTCTTAGAGACTTCATGGTTGCTGACCAGTTCCTGACAGCTCTTTCCCACCAGATAAGAACATTCATCAGAGAACGTAACCTGATTAAAGCTGAGGAAGTTGCTGAGGCCACTGACTTGTATGCTGAGGCTCACAATTCCTATAAAGACCTAAAGGGATCGAACCTTAAGGGCAATGGTTCACCTGAACCAAAGATTAAGAAGCCTACAGTAGAAGCAAAGTCACCAGCTATTATACCAACCTGTCATCGATGTGGTGGTATCGGACATAAACGTCCAGATTGTCCTTCCAAGAAAATAGAGAAAGTTGGAAGATGTTTTGATGGTAATGACCAAGCACCCTTCTGTTCAGTAGCAGTTAATGGTATAAAAGTCTCAGACATATTACGTGACACTGGATGTAAGTGCATCGTAATTTCGGACAAACTGTTCCCTTACTTTAAAACCTCTCGTGTGTCCTCTTATCTTTCAGATTACTTGGGTCGTGAAAATACTTTCCTTACAATACGTTGTTACTTGAAAACTAGAAGGTTCACCGGTTGGACTAATGCGGTACTAGCCCCAATTACTTGTTCTATAATAGTGGGTAACATTAAAGGTGCCGTTCTTCCTTCAGAGGCGGATCTTTCATCACCACCCATGGATCTAAGTTTTCCAGCTCTTCCTCCTTGCAAGTTAAATAAGCCCCTTAACCGGAAGCTGGGGGTGGAATCGGATGATACTGCTCTCGATAGTGAGGTAGCAGGATCACCTGTCCACTCGTCGGGTGAAAGTAAGGGTATTGCTTCCGGCACTCTCAATGTCTTGACTAGGGCTCAGACCATAACCCTGGCTTCTCCTACCTCTTCTCCCACCGTAAGTCCTTTTATTTTCCCAGATTTTATGTCCAAGAATAACTTTGTCAGTATACAGCGCAATTGCCCTTCACTTCGAGATTGTCATAATCAAGCTTTTAACAACAAAGTTATCCATGGGAGATACATATCTCATAAGTTTGAATATATTAATGGTATCTTACATAAATCTGTATTTAAACCTCATTCTCCAGTGATAGATTATTCCCTCCTTGTTGTTCCTAAACCATGTCGAGAGACTGTTCTTCAAATGGCTCATGATTTGCCAGTGACCAAACACTTGGCCCATCGTAAGACGTGGCATAAACTCAAGCACACTTATTTTTGGCAAAGCATGTATTCTCAGGTTAAAAAGAAGTATAGTTCTTGCAATAGGTGTCAGGTGCTTACTGCACAAAATACACACACTCCTAAATCCTGTATGTTTATTAAATCTAAAACTTCCCTCCTGCAGAAACGAGATACTCCACCATAGAAAAGGAATGTTTGGCTCTTGTGTGGGGAATCTCCAAGCTTAAATTTTATTTACTGAGAAAAGAATTCATTTTAGAAACGGACCACAGACCTTTGATATACCTAGAAACTTTTAAGGAAACCAACAGTCGCCTCTTGAGGTGGACATTGGCACTCCAGGCTTGGGTAATATGCCAAATGTTTCAGTTTATTTTGATAACATTTACATAATGACATCCACGTGGGGCGAACATATCCAAACATTAACATCAGTTTTGCGTAGGTTACGCTCACATGGCCTCACTGACAAGCCGAAGAAATGCTTCCTTGGGTATAACAAGATTAGATATCTTGGACTGATACTTTCTAATAACTCTTTGCAGCCTCTCCCCAGTAAGATCAGCGCTTTATTAGAATTTAAATTCCCCAAAACCAAAAGGCTCATGCATAGCTTTCTTGGTTCTGTAAATTTTTATGCACGGTTTATCCCGAACCTTACTGACCTTACATGCATCTTATCTGACTTCCTTAAAAAGTCTGTGAAGGAACCTCCTGAACTTTCCGACGTAGCTCGGGAAAAGTTTAATGAGATTAAAAATATCTTCTCGAAAGACCCTATAATTAAGATTTCAGATATTAATAAAACATTTTGCTTAAGAACTGATGCCTCCAATACTGGCTTAGGTGTTACTACAATACCATGATGGTACTCCCTTCCCTGTATGCTTCCTAAGCCGGAAACTCCTTCCCGCAGAAACGAGATACTCCACAATAGAAAAGGAATGTTTAGTCCTTGTGTGGGGTATCTCCAAACTTAAATTTTATTTGCTGGGAAAAGAATTCATTTTAGAAACGGACCACAAATCTTTGATATACCTAGAAACTTTTAAGGGAACCAACAGTCGCCTCTTGAAGTGGACATTGGCACTCCAGGCTTTTAAGTTCCATATTGTGTATATCAATGGTTCATCCAATTATTTCTCAGACTGGTTAAGTCGTGACAGTCAGTAGAAGATTTGTTGCCTTAAGCGGCTTCCACATGATAGAACTTTTTCCTCGCCTATTCTTCTTATACTCCTTGAGTATAAGTCTTGGTATGGGGGAGTGTGAGGGAAAAGTTCAATAGATAGGAGTAGCGAGGGAGTGTATAGTAACAATAGTTTCATTGCCAGTTACTTGTTAAGGTAGGGTAAGTCCAGCTCCCGCTATTCCCCCCTTCATTTTGTCCCCCTCCCCGAAAGTGATAGTTTGATTGCCAGCTGCTTGTTAAGGTAGGGTCAGTCTAGCTCCCGTGATTCCTTCCCCTCCCTCTTCCCCCCCCCCCCCCCCCCGAAAGGTGACGTGTGGGTCTCCAGTCAAACAGTAAATCACTAGACTCACAGCGCCCAACACTACTGTAAGTACACGCCTGATCATATTTTAGTGGACTTATTGGTTGAAAGCTTCACTTTTGACCAATAATTAACTTAGTCCTTTCAGTCTTTATCTGTTAAATGTTTTAATAATCACATCATCTTTCAGGTATTGTACTTTATCATGGAGAGTGATTTCTTAAGCAGTGGATAATCTATCTCTCTTTACAGCTTGGAATGACAGAGAGGGTCATCTGCCAACCAACGAGAAGAATAGAAGGAGATGGACTAACGTCCTGAGACGTCCCATGTTCAATCTACTTACCTGTTATGTAAGCCAACACAGGACCTAACTCCTCATCATAACAGTTGTAACAAACTTGTTTTCCTGTCATCTGAAGTAATTACTCACGACCATACTCTGTGAAGAACGAGCCGGTGGTGGTCACCAACACCTGCTACCCCCCCCCCCCATCAGCAACGGCTACGATTTCAACAACACGCAGTGTCACCAACACCTGACACCCCATTACCACGATATACCTATATTACCGTTGAGTTCAAATGTAATTTTTTTTTCATTTCATTTTTCATTTTTCTTTCAATTAGAATACCCATTAATGTTTTATTGTTTTACATTTTCCGTTTCTAAATAATAAAGTGTTTATCATTGTCTGTTATTATTTTTTTTTCTATTCATTAATTTTCCTGAAGAGGAGCCAGCCTTGGTAATACTGACTGAAGTTGTTACACGGCTGAGTTTGCCTTCACATACATAAATGTACAAAATTTAACAAGACCTCTGAATTCTGTCATAAAGACGACAGACAACAAGAATTTGTCTGAAAAGACATATCTCTGAAAATCGCTGGAATGCCCAAGAATATATACCAATCAATCTTGGGAGCAATACAGAATGAACTATGAGCCAGCTCTTAAGTCTAATTTTCAAGAAAATTCAAACTGAGTGAATCTAAGAGAGAACTAATATATGATCAGTAGTCAGAGCTAGATCAGGGAGCAAACTGACTCACTGCCAGTCTGTTGACCCGTCATCAGGTTGGATCACGTGACCCAAACGTTGGTAAGCCGGGCTTAAACAAGTGAACAATTTACCTGATGGTTTCCTGACTTTTGTATGTTTTAACACGCATATAAGAAATCCTACCTAACAATAATAATAACAAAAATCATCGATATCAATAATAATAATAATAGTAATAATAATGATAATACCATGATATATTTTATATATTGACAGATAATAATACAACGCTAAAAATCTCTATTTTAGCTATAAACGGAGACTTTTCGCACTATAATATTAAGTGATAATCACATTCTCAGACAACAGTTATATATTACAGGATGACCTATCTCCAAGGTACAATACTGTAATCGGGAACACAGCCGCAACATGCCAAACCTTACTATACAATAAAACATTTAAGACAATCATACGTTGGGCCAGAGTGAGATGCTTGGGCCTCAAAACACCCAGACGTTCCCACGATCCTTTCTAACAACCTATCAGAGTTTTCCTCACGCACCACATCCATGTCATCCCTGTATATAATACCACAAACCATTCGCTGCCTGACCACAGTAGAGTGCGGTAGTGCTCTGCACCCCTCTGCTGTTTGTAGGCGAGCGCCCTTGTCAGTTACCTGGCTGCAGTGGTGTGAAGTGGTGCTGTCACACCTCGGCTAACAACTTAGGTGCACTGTGATTGTCAAGATGGCGGTTAGTCTGAGACGAAGGATAAATACTGTAGGCATTGAGCTACTTAAAGTAACGATAACGCCCAGTTCTGCGCAAGTCTTATTGCCAAAGATCATCCGGGAGACATATGGCGTACAAGATAGTGACTTGTATGGTGTAGCATTGAACGGAGGACAACGAATTTTCGTCAAACTGCTATCAGCAACGGTTTACGAATCGTTAGTCACCAGGTTTCAGGACGTGAGTCTTAACGTCACAACCCAGCTGTCACTGTAAGAATGATAGATGTTTCACGGTATTATACGTGGATCAAGTTACGCAACGTTCCCTTTGAGGCGGACGAGGCGGATATAAGGAAAGTTTTTGAGAAGTATGGGACGGTGCATTATGCTCAACATGGTACGTGGGCGGCAGGAGCCTATGCTGGTTTTCCAGAGGGTTCTTTCAACCTCAAAATGACTTTGAGGCTCCCAATACCATCCTATGTGTATCTACAAGATTTCAGGACGCAGGTAATGGTAATGTACCCAGGACAACGACGTACGTGCCGCCTATGTGGTATGATCACATAGCGGCGACCTGTGACAAGCGAAGACATGTGCCTGGACCTGTGGTGGACGTCGCAGCCCCTGCTTCAAAGGTGGCAGGTGAGGAACAAACATCGGATGGAGGGCGTGGTGTTTTTGGGAGCGAGATAGTGGATCGGGCACACAGGACTGGCGGTGAGTTGGAGTCCCCGCCCCCAACTGCCTGATCAGGTGTCGTCTCCTGTGGATAAGGAGGAGCAGCAAGTACAAGACGTTCTTGAGATTGAGGGGAAATTGGTGGAGGTGTTGAAGACGTTGTCACCACCAGAGAGGGATGTTACATCTGAGCGTGGTGTTATTGGATAATCGTCGCTTCCAGAAAGTCTGAGACATGATAATTTGGGACGTGATGGTGGTTTGGAGTCGTCCATTGACTCATTAAACCATTCTCAGGTGGAGGTGGAGGTTCATCGAGAGGTAACATCTGACCAAGATATGTGTAACATGACTGTCACGAGAAAGAGGGCGGCTACATCAGATTCTGATGACGTCCTTACGCCTGTACAAAGGCCTGGGAAACAGACTGAGGTGAAGTGTGAAGGTAGTGGTGTAGGTGGTGGTAGCCATGATAGGAGGCACCGAAGAAGGGGGGAGGGAAAGAGAGCACTCTGAAGGTGTTGAACGTAAATTCAAGCTCTGGAGTTGTAAAGAGTGATGAGAGGAAGCAGGGGTGGAAACTTTAATAGGCCTTAGGTGTATGTCTGTAAATGTTAATGGGTTATGTAGCGTATGAAGAGAGATTGGTTTCGTAATTTTCTGAATAAATCTAGAGTGGATGTTGTGTTCCAGCAGGAGCACAATTTCAAAGAGGGTAGGGTGTTGGAGGGCAGGATTTCGGGTAGTTACCCTGCCATCTCCCCGTCTAAAAGGTGGTGTGGGAATTTTAATAAGGGAGACGAGCCCGTTTGTTTTGCAGAGAAGCGAGGGAGGAGGGGAGGGAGGTGTTGCGTGTGGATGGGTGGTGGATGGGTAAGCGTGTGTCTTTTGTGAGTGTGTATGCGCCGGCAGAAAATAACATAAAGGTAAAGAATGATTTTGTGTGTGAGGATCTTGTGTTTTTTCCTAAGTGCACTGCCAGAGGTGGCGATAGTTGGTGGGGACTGGAATAGTGTAATCAGGGTGGCTGATGTGGACCCAAGAGGGGCTGGATATATGTCTGTGGCTCTTAGGGATTTATTAAGGGATGTTAGGTTACGTGATGCCTTTGGGGGAGCGGTGTGGGAGACTGAATATACGTTTGTTAGGAGTGGTTATGCTGCGAGACTAGATAGAGTGTACCTTTCTCAGGGAGTGGACGTGAAATCTTTCAGTACTGTTGAGGCTACAATGTCAGATCATAGGGCAGTGGTGGTGGACGCTCGCGGACATATATAGAAGTTATTGGAAATTAAATATAAGTGTGTTAGGTGATGAGGAGGGGTTGGAGAGGTTTTCAGTCCTATCGAGGGAGCTTAGTGTGGAAGAACAGGGAGTGGATGACAGTGTGACATGGTGGGATAGTGTCGCAAAGGAAAGGATTAGAAAGTTTTATGTGAGAGAAGGAAAACGTATTAATAATTTAAAATATGGACTGGCTAACTATTTAGAGGATAGGTTAAGAGGTTGCTATGGGAGGGGGGTGGGTGGGAATAATTTTCCTATGGATGAAATAGCTGAAATAAAGGGGAGGTTGAGGGTGTTGCAAAATGAAAGGTTTCAAGCTGTAAGGATGCAGGCAGGGGTGGAGGAAGTGCTTTGGGGCGACAAGCCGTCAGCGTGTGTTTTGCGGCATCAAAAGCAAAGGCAGGCACTGACGGCTATACCATGTTTAGAGGTAACGGAGATGGTTGGGAATTATAGAGTAGGGCAGGAGATACGAACCACGAAGGGGATGTGTGCGTATGCAGAGGCTTGGTACGAGAAGTACTGGAACAGTGGGGGGTGGGTGACGGGGCATTGGACAAGGTGTGTACGTATGTGACGTGTAATTTAGGAAATAGTGATCGAAAGGCTTTAGGTGGGACGATTACGGCAGAGGAAATAGAGAATGCGTTAAGGGGAATGAGGAAGGGGAAAGCTCCCGGTATTGATGGTCTCCCGGTAGAATTTTATTTACAACATTGGGCATTGATAAAGGAATTTATAGTTAGGTTATTTAATAGTATGAAGGAGAAGGGTAAGTTGGGGGAGAAGCAGGAAACAGCAGTAGTAGTGTTGGTCCCGAAGGTCAAGGGGCAGCCCAGCCTTCGCGAGTACCGAGCCATGTCACTGATGTGTGCAGACTATAAGGTGTTTGCAAAAATTTTAGGTAATAGGTTCAAATGTGTAGTGGAGAGGGTGGTGTCAAAATCTCAGTTCGGGTTGCCGGGAAGGTCGATGATTGAAGGACATGGGATACTGAGAAGTTTTGTGGAAGCTAAGGGTGGGGGTGGAGGGGCGGCTTTGTTGGCTCTAGATTGGCAGGGAGCATATGATAAAGTGGAAAGGGGAGCTTTGCAGTTATACTTAGGAGACAGGGATTTGGGGAGGAAATAGTCGAGTGGGTAAATACGTTGTACAAGGGAGCGAAAATGAGGATACAGATTAATGGGTGTATGGGGAGGGAAATTGCAATGGGAAGAGGCCTTAGACAGGGATGCCCCATGTCCCAAATATTGTTTGCGTGTTTCCAGGACCCTTTTATAGAATGGTTGACCGTAGCTTATGTACGCCATGTGAGGGAAGTGTGGGGGTGGGAGGGCCTGGCCGGGTTAATTGGATATGTTGACGACACCACTGTTCTCATTCGTGCAGGGATGTCAATGAGAGTGTTGGACGAGGTGGTGCAATTATTTGGAAGTGCCACGGGTATGCAGGTAAATAGTGCGAAGTCAAGGTGCATGGGGTTGCGTTCTTGGTGGGGGGTGTGGGGGGGAGATGTAATGTTGTTAAAGAATGGGCGGTGTCTTTAAAGATTTGTGGCATTATTTATAGGGATGACATGGTTGCAGCGCGGGAGGAAAATTCGGATAGGTTATTGGAAAGGATCGTGGGGCGTCTAGGTGTTCTGAGACCCCAGCACCTAACTCTGATACAGCGAGTGATAGTCGTGATCATTTTATTGTATAGTAAGGTTTGGTATGTTGCAGCTGTGTTCCCAATTACAGGGACAGCGATTGCGGGATACTAAGACGGGTGTACAAATTTTTATGGGTTCACGTTGTGATTGGTTACGGAGGGAGGTTGTAATGTTACCTGTAAGTCAGGGTGGGTTGGGGTTGTTGGATTTCAGACGGAGGGCTAAATGTGTGTTTATTAAATGGGAAGTGTTGCGTGAGGGTGTGAACGCGGGGCGTTTGGGAAGGATACACGACAGGCTGGGTATGTGGTATCGAGGAATGGAGTTGAGGGAATGTGAAATAGTTTTGAGGGCTGTGATGTTGGTTAGGGAACTGAGAAAGGTTCGTATAAGGGTTTTGTGTAGGTTACTTGTAGGTAGGTGCGTTGTCCCAGTTGAGGGTTTGTTCCCCATGTATGCGTGGAAGAGTATTTGGTTTAGATTTAGTAAATTGAAGTTAAAACCTCGGGCGCGTGAGGTGATGTTTCGTTTTCTGCATGGGATCCTTCCGTCTGGTGAGATATTACGAAACAGACAGGTTGTAGAGGGTGGGGGGTGTGGTATCTGTGGAGGGGATGAGACAGCGTTCCATGTAGTTTACTTTTGTGAAGGGCTAGAGGAGGTTAGGTGCTGGTTAAGTAGGTTGGTACAGAGGGTGGGTGGCCGTGGGGTGTCGGTTTTGCGTGCTCTAAGTCTAGATATGGGTGGGTTAGACGAGGGTGCCATAAGAGCTTTAGATTATATCATGGTAGATTATATATATATGTCGTGGGTGATGAGGGGGAGAGGGGATAGTGAGGAGAGAAGAAAGGTTCTTGCTGTAACGTTCTATAGTACGAGGTGTCGTAACAGAGATTTGTATGGGAGGAGGTGGGATCAGGCTTTTCTCAGAGGGTATAGAATGCTAACGTTAGGATTCTCGTAAATCTGTGATTGGATATGAGTGAGTGAAGGGGTTTTCATAGGTTGGAGGGAGTCAGGGGGCAACAGCGGGCTCGCCTCCCTGGGGGGGGGGTCGTGAGAGTGTTGTGAATGTGGGTTTGGAATGGTTTCCTGGTTTTCATTGGGTCTTTATGGCATCCAAGTGTGGATGTAGAGCTCAAGATCTCGTTATGGTAGATATAACACTTTTCAGAATGTAGGTATAATATAGTAGATTTTTTATGTATAATTATGATGTGTATCAGTCTTGTATAACATGATTCTTGAGAAATAAGTTATTTGCGACATGAAGTGTGTTTTAGTTTGTTTTTATGTTACGTGCTGAGTTTTTGCACTATGAAATATACTTATATACTGTTTTGCATTGTGCATACAGTGCATCTGATTAATGTGATTTTGTGAAAATTTTTGTGTGTACGTGTGGGTGTGTGTGTGGATGTGGGTGTGTGTGTGTGGGTGTGTATGTGTATATATATAAATATATATCTCTTTCTATTGTATTGAGCCTTTGTCATGGGTCAGACGTTATGTAATACTTTATATATGCATGATTGATTCTTTTTAAAGTTTATAATTATGGTCTGTACCCTGATACCGGTTTGGTGTTCATGCAAGTTCTTGATGTTAAGTTTTAGTCTGTATGGTATACAGACATATCTAGACAGTTTAGTGACGTAGTCCATTTGTCTGAAATTTGTATATGGGTGTATTGTAACAGTATAGAGCTTCAGTTATTGTGTTCTAAGCTGTATTCTTTTTCTGTTTATTTGTATGTTGGGATATGTTCAGCTGTATTGTTAGGGATAAGTATGTAGATTATCTAGTCAGATTATGATGTTAGGTTTTGGTTTTTTGATTAAGTGAAGGATGGGATTTAACTGATATAACTTCTTTGTATATTTATATGTTCAAGTGTATTGAACCTTTGTCAGATGTCATTTATATGTACAATTTATATATATGCAAAGTTTTGTATATATGTCAATTCATGACCCTGTGACATGTAATTTTGTTTTTAGTTATGTTCTTGATGTAAGTTTTTGTTGTAATATCTTGCGAGCATGTAGGTACAATCCGTTTGTCAGTTAATTTGATTAGGTTCCATACTGTTTCTTTATTTTTATGTTAAACTGTATTGGTTTTAAATAAAATATATAAAAAAAAAAAACATAAACTTGCACCGGCTAAAGCTTGCCATATCTCCTCTTCCGTGATCTGTCCTTCCAATGTCTCCTTATCTGTACCATCAAGCTCACATTGCACAAAATCTCCCATTTTCCATAAAGCAGCATTTCGTATACCCACTTGTTGTGTATATGACCTAAACCATGCATCTAGATATCCAATCATGCCCTCAGTCATCACTAATACCTGCCCCTCCTTATACCCTTCCATCCCCACACGAACATCATCTCCGTAGCCGCTCTTCTCTTACGCTGTCCTCTCAACACACATGCAGAAGGCCTATCATCCCATAACACCTCATCCAGCCCAGCCAAAACTCGTGCACCATCGAATCTTTTATTTTGCAAATCCCTAATACTCTCCTTTAATCCCTCAATATCTCCCACCGGATAACTAACACTCCCACGCTCACAGCAAGCTCTCAACTGCCCCTCAAGATAAGATTGATACCATACTTTAACCTATTATATTCCCTCCCACTACGTACATAAAAATCCTTAATACTTGATTTTGCCACCGAGTCTCACCAACTAACCAGATCAACATTCCCAGGCGCCTCCGCCACTAACCCCATCCAAAATTGCTTAAATGACTGTCGAGACTCTTCCTTCTGTAACAACTTTACATTTAAATTCCAATACCCCGTACACCTTCGTGGCAACCCCTCCCAACCTATAAATAACAAAAAGGCACAATACCGTGACTGGAACAATACACAAATAACCCGCACATAAAAGAGAGAAGCTTACGACGACGTTTCGGTCCGACTTGGACCATTGACAAAGTCACAGTGTGACTTTGTCAATGGTCCAAGTCGGACCGAAACGTCGTCGTAAGCTTCTCTCTTTTATGTGCGGGTTATTTGTGTATTACTCCCATCCTATATCCACCAAAACACCCCCTATGATCAGAAAATACCACGTTCATCACCCTCACACTATGTATTACTACTGTTCTGGGGACATGCAAATGATTGAGCCTAGCAGCATACCCATGCCTAATAAATGGTTTTTCTCTTTCAATTCGATCTCTCTCCTTTTTCTCCTCTATCTCGATTCTCTCTCTCTTTTCTCTCTTCTCTTTCTCTTTCCAACTGTCTCTCTTCTCTCTCAATTCTTTATCTTTCAATTCTTTTTTGGGTCTTAGCACTAATGAAAGCTTCTAAATTTTTCCCCGTTATTCCTAACTTACTCCCAGCGTTCATCCAAAACTGGTATTCCTCCATGCTTGCAAGAATAACTTAAACTACCAGGGGAAAACTGTAACAGATATATCAAAGAAAACGGAGAGTTCAATTCCTGCTCTGCTCAAACTGCAAATAAATCGGAGGGCCTGCTTCGATTAAACAGTATGTATGAATAAAAACGGAGGGTTCTATGCCGGTTCTGACCAAACAGTAAGTTGAATGGGGTCCCTTGACCATCTAATCTTCTCACCAACAAATCAAGATATAATAAATAGATATAGAGCTCAATGAAACAACTTGTCATTTGAAAATCTCGGGTCCCTACCTGGAGGTTATTCCGGGGATCAACGCCCCCGCGGCCCGGTCCATGACCAGGCCTCCCGATGGAGTCTATTCCTCCAAATCGTTTCAAGCTCAAAAATAAAGGTGACAGAATTAACTATTATATCCTGCCTGACTTGACTTACAATAAATTGAGACTATAGCAATCACCAAATCTTTTAAATACCTGTACTGTAGTCCTACCATAGAGAATGATTACTCATGGCTGGTGGTAACCGTCTGTGGTATGCGGCGTTGAAGTTCCAATGTTAGATTCGAGATGGAATTGAATCTTGATTCAGTCGAGTTGATCCTGGCAAGGTCGCCACTTGTGAATGCTTACTCAGCCCTGTAAGATCTTAAATAGGTCTTACCAAGGCTGGCTCTTCCTCAGGAAAATTAATGAATAGAAAAATAATTATTATGACTGAAAATATAAAACATTTAAATATGAACCTTTATCCTACTTAAAAAAAAATGAAATATGAAAATGATATCTGAATTCAACGCTAATATGTACAGTTAGACTGGGGTGTCTGGTTGATGTTGTTGACACCGCACATTGTAGAAACTGTAGCCATTGATTATGATGTAGGGGGAGGGGGTCACAGCTGTTGAGTGACAACCCAACAACTAGTTTGTAACAGAGTCTGTAGCCTTGAATAATCCGTCAAGATGATAGGAACGCAGGTCTTTCACCACTGCAAAGATGAGGGGTAGTTGCCTGGGGTTGCCTATACTTATCAGGTATATAGATAAAAAAGTGATGTCCCAGAACTCATGTGACGTTCGTCTCCTTCATCACTATTTCTTTGGTTGCCAGATGACACAAGCTGACATTCCAAGCTAGAAGGCTAAAAGTTACACACTGCTTAAGAAATCACTCTCCGTGATAAGTAAAACATTTAAAAGACTGGTGAAGATTGAAATGCCATACCTGGAAATCAAGGCAACATGAACTACATCTTGGAATTAGTTAAAAGTGAAGTTTTTAACCAATATATCCATTAAAAACAGGAGCAGAGGCTTTTACTTACAGTTGTGTTGGGAACTGTGAGTCAGTTTTTAGCAAGCCGCTAACCAGACTGAGAGTCGAAGATCAAAATGATTTTTTTATGAGAGAGCCACAGAATTTGGTTAACACAAGCCTATCTGATATTATTCTGACGCCAAATGACTTCGAGCAGGCGATAAATGACATGCCCATGCACTCTGCCCCAGGGCCAGACTCATGGAACTCCGTATTCATCAAGAACTGCAAGAAGCCCCTATCACGAGCTTTTACCATCCTATGGAGAGGGATCATGGACACTGGGGTCGTCCCACAGCTACTAAAAACAACAGACATAGCCCCACTCCACAAAGGGGGCAGTAAAGCAATAGCAAAGAACTACAGACCGATAGCACTAACATTCCATATCACACAAATCTTTGAAAGGGTACTAAGAAGCAAGATCGCCACCCATCTAGAAACGCATCAGTTACACAACCCAAGGCAACATTGGTTTAGAGCAGGTCGCTCCTGTCTGTCTCAACTATTGGATCACTACGACAAGGTCCTAGATGCACTAGAAGACAAAAAGAATGCAGATGTAATATATACAGACTTAGCAAAAGCCTCCGGCAAGTGTGACCATGGCATAATAGTGCACAAAGTGCGTGCTAAAGAAATAACAGGAAAAGTTGGTAGATGGATCTATAATTTCCTCGCAAACAGAACACAAAGAGTCGTAGTCAACAGAGTAAAGTCCGGGGCGGCTACGGTGAAAAGCTCTGTTCCACAAGGCACAGTACTCGCTCCCATCTTGTTTCTCATCCTCATATCTGACATAGACAAGGATGTCAGCCACAGCACCGTGTCTTCCTTTGCAGATGACTCCCGAATCTGCATGACAGTGTCTTCCATTGCAGACACTGCAAGGCTCCAGGCGGACATAAACCAAATCTTTCAATGGGCTGCAGAAAACAATATGAAGTTCAACGATGAGAAATTTCAATTACTCCGATATGGTAAACACGAGGAAATTAAAACTTCATCAGAGTACAAAACAAATTCCTTCCACAAAATAGAGCGAAAAACCAACGTCGAAGACCTGGGAGTGATCATGTCGGAGGATCTCACCTTCAATGACCATAACATTATATCAATCGCAGATGCTAGAAAAATGACAGGATGGATAATGAGAACCTTCAAAACTAGGGATGCCAAGCCCATGATGACACTCTTTAGGTTACTTGTTCTATCTAGGCTGGAATATTGCTGCACACTAACAGCACCTTTCAAGGCAGGTGAAAATGCTGACCTAGAAAATGTACAGAGAACCTTCACAGCGCGCATAGCGGAGATAAAACACCTCAATTACTGGGAGCACTTAAAGTTCCTGAACCTGTACTCCCTGGAACGCAGGCGGGAGAGATATATGATTATATACAGCTGGAAAATCCTAGAGGGACTAGTACCGAACTTGCACACGAAAATCACTCACAACGAAAGCAAAAGACTTGGCAGACGATGCAACATCCCCCTAATGAAAAGCAGGGGTGTCACTACCACGTTAAAAGACAATGCAATAAGTGTCAGGGGCCCGAGACTGTTCAACTGACTTCCAGCATACATAAGGGGGATTACCAACAGAACCCTGGCAGTCTTCAAACTGGCACTGGACAAGCACCTAAAGTCGGTACCTGACCAGCCGGGCTGTGGCTCGTACGTTGGATTGCATGCAGCCAGCAGTAACAGCCTGGTTGATTAGGCTCTGATCCACCATGAGGCCTGGTCACAGACCGGGCCGCGGGAGCGTTGACACCCGGAACTCTCTCCAGGTAAACTCTAGGCAAGTGATTACCATTTGATCGGAGCCCCACACGTCACCTTTCCAGGTGTAGAAAAGGTATGGGGGATAGCGGGAGCTAGAACGACCCTACCTTAACAAGAAGACGGGCAATCAAACTATCGTCACCATATACTCACTCGCTACTCCTATCTGTTGAACTTTTCCCTCACAGGTTGATGGGGCAATGATACATTTGTGGAGACAGACAACTTTACTTGAAGCGGCGAAAAAGGGAATATACCAGTGTATAGTGTCACTAATACTGTTGTTTGGTTCTGAAGCATTTGTTTTGCATGTTATAGAAAGTAGGCTGAAGACACCAGAGATATCATATTTGAGGGCAATGTGTGATGTGAATATTTTGCAGAGAATTTTTTTTTTTATATATATTTTATTTTAAACAATGCGATACAAGGTGACAGAAATAATTAAAAAGATACACGAATAATTAATTAATGCACAAGAATCCCAATAACCCTAACACATAATAACGACACTGTATAGTACAGTGGTAATACACTCTCACACACAACACACCGTATATTACAGCGGTATTACACTCTCACACACAACACACCGTATATTACAGTGGTAATACACTCTCACACACAACACACCGTATATTACAGCGGTATTACACTCTCACACACAACACACCGTATATTACAGTGGTAATACACTCTCACACACAACACACCGTATATTACAGTGGTATTTTTCTTTTTATTTAAGAACACCACTAACAAGGTTATATATAATAAAAACACAACATTACAAGGGTATGAACAAGAGTGTCCAAAAAACAACATCAAACACTGGAAACAAACAAGAGGTCACAATTGGAAGTTGAAGACACAGATGAGTCAGAGAGATATTAGGAAGTATTTCTACAGTCATAGAGTTGTCAGGCTTTGGAATAGCCTAGAAAGTGATGTAGTGGAGGCAGGAACTATACATAGTTTCAAGACGAGGTATGATAAAGCTCATGGAGCGGGGAGAGAGAGGACCCAGTAACAACCGGTGAAAGGCGGGGCCAGGAGATAGGACTCGACCCCTGCAACCACAAATTGGTGAGTACAAATAGGTGAGTACAAATAGGTGAGTACACAACATGACACTACATCTGGCACATTACTAGGTATGGCTTCCGCCTGTCAACACACTCGTATTCAAGACTTAATCTAAAATCTGAGGTGCCCAACATAGCACCACGATACTCAAACATTAATATAGGTGATTATCACGGGATCTTAACATAGCCATAGGTATTTACATCATTCTTCAGTGGCTGATGATCAGCATCATTATTCAGTGGCTGATGAACAGCATCATTATTCAGTGGCTGATGACCAGCATCATTCTTCAGTGGCTGATGACCAGCATCATTCTTCAGTGGCTGATGAACAGCATCATTATTCAGTGGCTGATGACCAGCATCATTATTCAGTGGCTGATGACCAGCACCATTCTTCAGTGGCTGATGACCAGCACATTCTTCAGTGGCTGATGACCAGCACATTCTTCAGTGGCTGATGACCAGCAACATTCTTCAGTGGCTGATGACCAGCAACATTCTTCAGTGGCTGATGACCAGCACCATTATTCAGTGGCTGATGACCAGCACCATTCTTCAGTGGCTGATGACCAGCAACATTCTTCAGTGGCTGATGACCAGCACACATTATTCAGTGGCTGATGACCAGCACCATTCTTCAGTGGCTGATGACCAGCAACATTCTTCAGTGGCTGATGACCAGCAACATTATTCAGTGGCTGATGACCAGCACCATTCTTTAGTGGCTGATGACCAGCAACATTCTTCAGTGGCTGATGACCAGCAACATTATTCAGTGGCTGATGACCAGCAACATTATTCAGTGGCTGATGACCAGCAACCATTCTTTAGTGGCTGATGACCAGCACCATTCTTTAGTGGCTGATGACCAGCACCATTCTTCAGTGGCTGATGACCAGCATCATTATTCAGTGGCTGATGACCAGCAATCATTTTCAGTGGCTGATGACCAGCACATTATTAGTGGCTGATGACCAGCATCATTTTCAGTGGCTGATGACCAGCATCCATTATTAGTGGCTGATGACCAGCATCATTATTCAGTGGCTGATGACCAGCACCATTTTCAGTGGCTGATGACAGCATCATTCTTCAATGGCTGATGAACAGCATCATTCATCATGGCTGATGAACAGCATCATTCATTCAATGGCTGATGAACCAGCATACATTCATCAATGGCTGATGAACAGCACATTCATTCATATGGCTGATGAACAGCATCATTCTTCATGGCTGATGAACAGCATCATTCTCATGGCTGATGAACAGCATCATTCATCATGGCTGATGAACAGCATCATTATTCATGGCTGATGACCAGCATCATTCATTCAATGGCTGATGAACAGCATCATTCATCAATGGCTGATGAAAGCATCATTCATCAATGGCTGATGACAGCATCATTCATTCAATGGCTGATGAACAGCATCATTATCATGGCTGATGAACAGCATCATTCATCAATGGCTGATGACCAGCATCTTCATCAATGGCTGATGACCAGCATCATTCATTCATGGCTGATGAACAGCATCATTATTCAATGGCTGATGACCAGCATCATTCATCAGATGGCTGATGAACCAGCATCATTCATTCATGGCTGATGACGCATCATTTCAATGCTGATGAACACATATTCATCTGGCTGATGACCAGAATCATTCATCAGTGGCTGATGACCAGCATCATTCTTCAGTGGCTGATGAACAGCATCATTATTCAGTGGCTGATGAACAGCATCATTCATCAATGGCTGATGAACAGCATCATTCATCAATGGCTGATGAACAGCATCATTCATCAATGGCTGATGAACAGCATCATTCATCAATGGCTGATGAACAGCATCATTCATCAATGACTGATGGATCATATGAGAAGGTTGAAAGGTTTCTTGGCAAATTTTCTGGATTCTGTGTAGTAACAGGAGAATGAATCTTACGGTAAGCTTTAAACCTTCAGTGTTGATTAATATTTTCCTCCAAGGAAGCTTTTCCTTGACTTTAACTTGCATAATTTATATGTGACAAATTTTTACCCAGACTGTCTAGTGGAAAGTGGAGAAAGTCTTTTCTGATCAGAAATAAATGAGTAACTTTACTGTGTTATTATAGGTTAGATCTGCATAATATACTTGGCTGAAACATCTGCATGATCTCAAGACCATTGTTCTCTACCTAAGGCTTAAATATAACTTATGCATTTACTTTCTTATACAATTAATTAGTTATGTTTAGATAAAACCTGGATTGATAACAGACGACGCTTCTGTCAGCACATGAACCCGTAATCAAGTACTGCTGCTGGGTAGCATTATGGAGGAGAGGCAAACACTACCAGAAACTCAAAGAAAGTGATTTTTGTAGTGAGTTGATGTGAACACACCAGGCAGAGGTGAACAAAAGAGGGAACAGAACAAAGGCGGAAGTTTTTCATAGGGAGAGTAAACAGGTGAGCGAGGGGCGGCACACTGGGTTACGTTCTCAGTGGAAGGTAGTGAATTACAAGAGGAATTTCTTTTCATTGGTGAAAGACACCGGAAAACATGAAACAACTGGATGTTAAGCACACACATTGCTAGTCAAGCTAAAAGGAAAATTAAAACAACAACTTGCTGGGAAACATGTCCACGAAATCGTAATAAGTGAACACAAATTACGGAAAGAGTGGGGAAAGGTAGCAAGACTACCTTGCTACCTGTTCCAGAACAAGTGGGGAAAGGTAGCAAGACTACCTTGCTACCTGTTCCAGAACAAGTGGGGAAAGGTAGCAAGACTACCTTGCTACCTGTTCCAGACCAAGTGGGGAAAGGTAGCAAGACTACCTTGCTACCTGTTCCAGACCAAACACTTGTGTGATTTGAGAGATTTACATTCCGTAAGAGGCACGTCAGTCCCCCGGACTTCTAATATGATCATTTTTCCACTTTAATCTACCTTGCCCATAATTACTATCGCATTTGCTTTGTTTGTATCGTAAGGTGAAGTCCAGGATCTTTCTTAATTCATGGTACAAACCTAACAAATCTTTTAGGACAATTGTGTTGCAGAGGTTTGAGCAAAACTCAGACCTATGCTACACAACTGTCCTCAAAAATTTTCTAAGTTATACCATGAATTAAAGATCCTGGACTTCACCTTACGAAACAGACAAAGCAAATGTGATAGTAATTATGGATAACGTAGATCATAGTGGAAAAATGAACATGTTAGAAAACGGGGAACTTAGGCGCCTCTTAAGTAAACACACGAACGAGAACGGAAACACACAAACAGGCACGTAAAAATGATTTGCAGGGAAACATATATATAGAATTGGGAAAAAAAATCACAATAAAGAAGAGAAACATACAAGTAAACAAGGAAAACCCACAAACTCACACACAAAAATAAATTTGTCAGAGAAAATGAAAGCTGGCAGAAGAATACTATAATTGTCCAATAAATGCTGGAAAGATAATATTCAGTCCAGCGTGGACTGGAAAAATACACATAAAGTATGAGAACACTGAGTGTGGATGA
>NC_069414.1:49723375-49730042 GCF_026875155.1 Cherax quadricarinatus
CTCCCTCCTCTAGCCTTCTGTCTGTGGTAAAAAAAAAAAAAAATGGGTGGCCCTAGAGGACGGAAAACCAGAGATCTGGTAGACGAACCAGGGAGGAAAGACTGGGAGTTAGAGCTCCAAAAAAGGGAGGAAGAGTGGGGAAAGAAGATAGTAGAGCTTGGTAAGAAAATGGAGGAGCGGATAGCTGAAGAGTGCAGAAAGTGGGAAGTACAGGTCTTAGCAGCAGAAGCTAGGATACAGTGCTTAGAAGAGAAACTGCAAAGCCTGAAACAGATTAGAGAGACAAATGACAATTCAGATGTGACATCAGGAAATTCAATGTCAGGCGCAGACAAGGGGACGGTAAGCAACAACGGAGACATGCCGTACACGAAGGCCCTATCAGACCCACGTGGGGCCAGGGAAAAGACGAGGAGCACACTAAGATCAAATGACAGGTCCGAAGACAATGAAGGTATGCTATATGCAGAGATTCTAACAGCCAACTGCAGTAGCAAGGGACAGCTGGTCAGGAAAGACAGTTCACTGAGAATAGAAGTTTCAGATATGACAGGGACTGAAATCAAGAACATGTCAATGGAAGGAAATAAAATGCCTCAGAGGAAGCAGATGGAGACTCAGTGGGAGGAGGAAAGGGCGAGGTCAGTTTTTGTGTATGGGCTCCAAGAAGCCAAAGGGGACAACTTTGAAGAAATAAAACAGGAGGAGAAAAAAATGATTGAAGGCATCATGAAAACAATAGGTGAGGGCGATATGACCCAGGTGACAAATTTTCAGAGAATTGGGTGGTTTGCGAGTGGAAGGATACGGCCTGTCACAGTAACTTTCAAGGAAGAATCAGTTCGAACCAGGATTCTGCAAGAGAAAGCAAGATTGAAGGACAAAGAGGGGTACCAGAGAGTATACCTCGACGGCGACAGAACACAAGAAGAAAGGACTACACTGAAAGAGAGGGTACAGAGACGCAAGGAGGAACGAGAGGCAATGACGAAAATGAGCAGGACCCAGACACAGGAGGAAGGGCAAACACACCCCACAGAATCTCCCACCAAAAGACTCCAACCGCGACATTCCCAACGCAACTGAGCAACCTATACTACAACCCACTCACTGTTCCCTCTGCCACCAACCCCATATCACAAACCTCACCCCAACAGCTGTCCCTTATGGGCATTCTGACCCCACCCCCATCATCACAAACCCCACCTACACCACAGCCCCATATAGGCCCCCACCAAGGCTCTCGCTCCCCCAACCCAATATTCTTGCATGACCACAATGATAGAAAAGAAACTGAAAGTTTGGTACACAACGCGGATGGAATAACGAATAAACATGAGGAGTGGAAACGAAAGATTCAGTGAAAAATCCCCAGACATCATAGCAGTCACAGAAACAAAACTCGCTGAGACAATAACAGACACAATCTTCCCAACAGGATATCAGATCCTGAGGAAAGATAGAAGGAGTAGAGGGGGAGGAGGGGTTGCACTGCTCATGAAACACCGATGGGGATTTGAGGAAATGGAAGGCATGGACATGATTGGAGAAAGAGACTACATTGTAGGTACAATTCAGTCCGGAGAACATAAAGTAGTCATTGGAGTAATGTATAACCCACCACAGAACTGCAGGAGGCCAAGAGAGGAGTACGAAGAAAACAACAGGGTGATGGTGGACACACTGGCTGAGGTGGCAAGAAGAGCTCACTCGAGCAGAGCAAAGTTACTGGTAATGGGCGATTTCAACCACAGGGAGATCGACTGGGAAAACCTGGAGCCACATGGGGGTCCCGAAACATGGAGAAGCCAAGATGATGGATGTGGTACTTGAAAACCTCATGCATCAACATGTCAGGGACACAACCAGAGAGAGAGGGGAGGATGAGCCAGCAAGACTGGATCTTGTGTTCACCCTGAGCAGTTCAGACATTGAGGACATCACTTACGAGAGCCCCTTGGAGCTAGCGATCACGTGGTTCTGAGTTTTGATTATATAGTAGAGTTACAAGTGGAGAAGGTAACAGGAACTGAAGGGGACAGGCCAAACTATAAAAGGGGGGGACTACACAGGTATGAGAAACTTCCTGCAGGAGGTTCAGTGGGACAGAGAAATGGTAGGAAAATCAGTAAACGAGATGATGGAATATGTGGCAACAAAGTGCAAGGAGGCAGAGGAAAGTTTTGTTCCCAAGGGAAACAGAAATAATAGGAAGACCAAAACGAGTCCTTGGTTTACCCGAAGGTGTAGGGAGGCAAAAACTAAGTGCAACAGAGAATGGAAAAGATACAGGAGGCATAGGACCCAGGAAAACAAGGAGATTAGTAGAAGAGCCAGAAACGAGTATGCACAGATAAGGAGGGAGGCCCAGCGACAGTATGAAAACGACATAGCATCGAAAGTCAAATCTGACCCGAAACTGCTGTATAGCCACATTAGGAGGAAGACAACAGCCAAGGACCAGGTGATAAGGCTGAGGAAAGAAGGTGGAGAACTCACAAGAAACGATCAAGAGGTATGTGAGGAGCTCAACACGAGATTTAAGGAAGTATTTACAGTAGAGACAGGAAGGACTCTGGGGGGACAGACCAGATGGGGACACCAGCAAGGAATACACCAACAAGTGTTGGACGACATACATACAGATGAGGAGGAGGTGAAGAAACTGCTAAGGGACATCGATACCTCAAAGGCAATGGGACCGGACAACATCTCCCCGTGGGTCCTTAGAGAGGGAGCAGATATGTCGTGCGTGCCACTTACCACAATCTTCAACACGTCCCTGGAAACTGGGCAACTACCTGAGGTATGGAAGACGGCAAATGTAGTTCCCATTTTTAAAATGGAGACAGAAAAGAGGCACTAAACTATAGACCTGTGTCATTGACGTGTATAGTATGCAAAATTATGGAGAAGATTATCAGGAGGAGAGTGGTGGAGCACCTGGAACGGAACAAGAGTATAAATGCCAACCAGCACGGATTCATGGAAGGCAAATCCTGTGTCACAAACCTTCTGGAGTTTTATGATAAAATAACAGAAGTAAGACACGAGAGAGAGGGGTGGGTTGATTGCATCTTCTTGGACTGCAAGAAGGCCTTTGACACAGTTCCTCACAAGAGATTAGTGCAGAAGCTAGAGCATCAGGCGCATATAACAGGAAGGGCACTGCAATGGATCGGAGAATACCTGACAGGGAGGCAACAACGAGTCATGGTTGTTAGGTAAGACACATATGCAACAGTTAGGTATCTTTATTTTGAAACGTTTCGCCTACACAGTAGGCTTCTTCAGTCGAGTACAGAAAAGTTGATAGAAGTAGAAGATACTTGAAGACGATGTAATCAGTCCATCACCCTTAAAGTTTTGAGGTGGTCAGTCCCTCAGTCTGGAGAAGAGCATTGTTCCATAAAATGAAACAATATGGAGATGAAGTGACAGGATGGAGCCTTATATAGCGCCAACAGGTGAGACGTAGGTCACTAGAAGAGGTAAGAACTCAGATGTTGGGAGGTCAGGTCCCTCTCAAATCCTGCCGTTCTCACTAGTAGAGGTTGTAGAAGTTGATTGTAGGTCTGTACCAAGATACCCTTGTGTTGCAGTGTCTGATAGATTGAACATTAAAATGGTATAAAATACCGACAGGTTGTTAGGTAAGACACATATGCAACAGTTAGGTATCTTTAGGTATCTATCAACTTTTCTGTACTCGACTGAAGAAGCCTACTGTGTAGGCGAAACGTTTCAAAATAAAGATACCTAACTGTTGCATATGTGTCTTACCTAACAACCTGTCGGTATTTTATACCATTTTAATGTTCAACGAGTCATGGTACGTAATGATGTATCAAAGTGGGCACCTGTGACGAGCGGGGTCCCACAGGGGTCGGTCCTAGGACCAGTGCTATTTTTGGTATATGTGAACGACATGATGGAAGGGTTAGACTCAGAAGTGTCCCTGTTTGCAGATGATGTGAAGTTAATGAGGAGAATTAAATCTGATGAGGACCAGGCATGACTTCAAAGAGATCTGGACAGACTGGACACCTGGTCCAGCAAATGGCTTCTCGAATTTAATCCTGCCAAATGCAAAGTCATGAAGATAGGGGAAGGGCACAGAAAACCACAGACAGAGTATAGGCTAGGTGGCCAAAGACTGCAAACCTCACTCAAGGAGAAAGATCTTGGGGTGAGTATAACACCGAGCATGTCTCCGGAAGCACACATCAATCAGATAACTGCTGCAGCATATGGGCGCCTGGCAAACCTGAGAACAGCATTCCGATACCTTAATAAGGAATCGTTCAAGACACTGTACACCGTGTATGTCAGGCCCATACTGGAGTATGCAGCACCTGTTTGGAACCCGCACTTGATAAAGCACGTCAAGAAACTAGAGAAAGTACAAAGGTTTGCGACAAGGTTAGTTCCAGAGCTAAGGGGAATGTCCTATGAAGAAAGATTAAGGGAAATCGGCCTGACGACACTGGAGGACAGGAGGGTCAGGGGAGACATGATAACGACATATAAAATACTGCGTGGAATAGACAAGGTGGACAAAGACAGGATGTTCCAGGGAGGGGGCACAGAAACAAGAGGCCACAATTGGAAGTTGAAGACACAAATGAGTCAGAGAGATATTAGGAAGTATTTCTTCAGTCATAGAGTTGTAAGGCAGTGTAATAGCCTAGAAAATGACGTAGTGGAGGCAGGAACCATACACAGTTTTAAGACGAGGTTTGATAAAGCTCATGGAGCGGGGAGAGAGAGGGCCCAGTAGCAACCGGTGAAGAGGCGAGGCCAAGAGCTAAGACTCGACCCCCGCAACCACAAATAGGTGAGTACAAATAGGTGAGTACACACACACAAGAAGTGAAGGCTTCTGAGTGAGCTAGATACCTCAAAGGCAATGGGGCCGGATAACATCTCTCCATGGGTCCTGAGAGAAGGTGCAGAGGCCCTATGTGTACCCCTAACAACAATATTCACCACATCTATCGAAACAGGGAGATTACCTGAGGTATGGAAGACAGCAAATGTAATACCAATTTATAAAAATGGAGACAGACACGAAGCACCAAACTATAGACCAGTGTCACTGACATGTATAGCATGCAAAGTCATGGAGAAGATTATCAGAAGAGTGGTGGAACACCTAGAAAGAAATGAGCTTATCAACAACAGCCAACACGGATCCAGGGATGGAAAATCCTGTGTCACAAACCTATTGGCGTTCTATGTAAGGGTGACAGCTGTAATACAAGTGAGAGAAGGGTGGGTAGATTGCATTTTCTTGGACTGTAAGAAGGCGTTTGATACAGTTCCACACAAGAGATTAGTGCAAAAACTGGAGGACCAGGCAATGATAACAAGGAAGGCACTGCAATGGATCAGGAAATAAATGTCGGGAAGACAGCAGCGAGTCATGGTACGTGGCGAGGTGTCAGAGTTGGCACCTGTGACGAGTGGGGTTCCACAGGGGTCAGTCCTAGGACCGGTGCTGTTTCTGGAATTTGTGAACGACATGACGGGAGGGATAGACTCCTAAGTGTCCCTGTTTGCAGATGATGTGAAGTTGATGAGAAGAATTCAATCGGACGAGGACCAGGATGAACTACAAAGGGATCTGGATAGGATACAGACCTGGTCCAGCAATTGGCTCCTAGAGTTCAACCCCACCAAGTGCAGTCATGAAGAGTGGGGAAGGGCGAAGAAGACCGCAGACGGAGTACAGTCTAGAGGGCCAGAGACTACAAACCTCACTCAAGGAAAAAGTTCTTGGGGTAAGTATAACACCAAGCACATCTCCTGAAGAGCACATCAACCAAATAACTGCTGCAGCATATGGGCGCCTAGCAAACCTCAGAACAGCATTCCAACATCTTAACAAGGAATCGTTCAGGACCCTGTACACCGTGTACGTTAGGCCCATATTGGAGTATGCGGCACCAGTCTGGAACCCACACCTATCCAAGCACGTAAAGAAACTAGAGAAAGTGCGTATAGGTTTGCAACAAGACTAGTCCCAGAGCTAAGGGGTATGTCGTACAAGGAGAGGTTAAAGGAAATCGACCTGACGACACTGGAAGACAGGAGAGATAGGGGGGACATGATAACGACATATAAAATACTGAGAGGAATTGGCAAGGTGGACAGAGACAGAATGTTCCAGAGATGGGACACAGCAACAAGGGGACACAGTTGGAAATTGAAGACACAGATGAATCACAGGGATGTTAGGAAGTATTTCATCAGTCACAGAGTAGTCAGGAAGTGGAATAGTTTGGGAAGTGATGTAGTGGAGGGAGAATCCATTCATAGCGTTAAGAAGAGGTTGTTCGCATTGCTGTTGGGGCGTGCGGACGTGCTGCGCAGTAGCTCCTGATTGAGTTGGCTTTTGCGCAGTGTTGACGTGTACATGGCTCTGTGAAGACCTGTTTGCGCGCTCTCTAGAATTGAAGCAAGATGCCCTCCATCGAGCAACTTTACCAACAGCTTAAGGAAGAATTGAGGATGGCGAATATGGAAATTCGGCGACTGACCGAGGAAAACAAAAAGATTCGTAGTAGTCCCCCTGTTTTGAGTCCTCAGGTCAAGAAGGGAAACTGGTCAGTGGCTGGACAGCAGGGAAAGAAGTTGACGATCAAGAAGACGAATGGAAGTAAAA
>NC_069414.1:49730542-49785542 GCF_026875155.1 Cherax quadricarinatus
GCGGACCTGTCACTTTTAATTCCTCTTGACGTGCTGACCAAAATGTGGATTCCAAACTGGTGCTGCATACTCCAGTATGGACTGACGTACACGGTGTACAGAATCTTGAACGATTCCTTACTGAGGTATCTGAAAGCATCCTTACGCTTGCCAGACGCAAGTACGTTGCAGCAGTTATCTGATTGATGTGCCCTCAGGAGATGTGCTCGGTGTTATACTCCACCCCCAGATCTTTTTTCCCTGAGTGAGATTTGCAGTCTTTGGCCACCTAGACTATACTGTGTCTGCGTCTTCTTTGCCCTTCCCCAACTTCGTGACTTTGCATTTGGCAGGGTTAAACTCAAAGAGCCAGTTGCTGGACCAGGCTTGTAGCCTGTCCAGGTCTCTTTGTAGTCCTGCCTGATCCTCGACCGATTTGATTCTCCCTCATTAATTTCACATCATCTGCAAACAAGGACACTTCTGAGTCTATCCCTTCCGTTATGTCGTTCACATATACCAAAAACAGCACAGGTTCTAGGACTAACCCCTGTGGAACCCCGCTTGTCACAGGCGCCCACTGTGATACCTCATCACGTAACCATGACTCGTTGTTGCCTCCCTGTCAGGTATTCTTTGATCCATTGCAGTGCCTTTCCTGTTATATGTGTCCGATCTTCTAGCTTTTGCAGTAACCTCTTGTGAGGAACTGTGTCGAAGGCCTTCTTGCAGTCCAAGAAAATGCAGTCTATCCACCCCTATCTCTCTTGTCTTACTTCTTTCACCTTGCGTGTGCGTGTGCGTGTGTGGTGTGTGTGTGTGTGTGGTGTGTGTGTGTGTGTGTGTGTGTGTGTGTGTGTGTGTGTGCGTGTGCGTGTGTGTGTGTGTGTGTGTGAGTGTGTGTGTGTGTGTATGTGTGCACTCACCTATTTGTACTCACTTGTGGTTGTAGGCGCCGCCTCTTCACTGACAGCTGTGTGTGTGTATGTAAGCTGACAAGTACATAACTTCATCCACACTCAGTGTTCTCATACTTTATGTGTATTTTTCCAGTCCACGCTGGACTGAATATTATCTTTCCAGCATTTATTGGACAATTATAGTATTCTTCTGCCAGCTTTCATTTTCTCTGACAATTTTATTTTTGTGTGTGAGTTTGTGGGTTTTCCTTGTTTACTTGTATGTTTCTCTTCTTTATTGTGATTTTTTTCCCAATTCTATATATATGTTTCCCTGCAAATCATTTTTACGTGCCTGTTTGTGTGTTTCCGTTCTCGTTCGTGTGTTTACTTAAGAGGCGCCTAAGTTCCCCGTTTTCTAACTTTCATTTTTCCACTATGATCTACGTTATCCATAATTACTATCACATTTGCTTTGTCTGTTTCGTAAGGTGAAGTCCAGGATCTTTAATTCATGGTATAACTTAGAAAATTTTTGAGGACAGTTGTGTAGCATAGGTCTGAGTTTTGCTCAAACCTCTGCAACACAATTGTCCTAAAAGATTTGTTAGTTTGTACCATGAATTAAGGAAAGATCCTGGACTTCACCTTACGATACAAACAAAGCAAATGCGATAGTAATTATGGGCAAGGTAGATTAAAGTGGAAAAATGATCATATTAGAAGTCCGGGGGACTGACGTGCCTCTTACGGAATGTAAATCTCTCAAATCACACAAGTGTTTGGTCTGGAACAGGTAGCAAGGTAGTCTTGCTACCTTTCCCCACTTGGTCTGGAACAGGTAGCAAGGTAGTCTTGCTACCTTTCCCCACTTGTTCTGGAACAGGTAGCAAGGTAGTCTTGCTACCTTTCCCCACTTGTTCTGGAACAGGTAGCAAGGTAGTCTTGCTACCTTTCCCCACTCTTTCCGTAATTTGTGTTCACTTATTACGATTTCGTGGACATGTTTCCCAGCAAGTTGTTGTTTTAATTTTCCTTTTAGCTTGACTAGCAATGTGTGTGCTTAACATCCAGTTGTTTCATGTTTTCCGGTGTCTTTCACCAATGAAAAGAAATTCCTCTTGTAATTCACTACCTTCCACTGAGAACGTAACCCAGTGTGCCGCCCCTCGCTCACCTGTTTACTCTCCCTATGAAAAACTTCCGCCTTTGTTCTGTTCCCTCTTTTGTTCACCTCTGCCTGGTTGTGTTCACATCAACTCACTACAAAAATCACTTTCTTTGAGTTTCTGGTAGTGTTTGCCTCTCCTCCATAATGCTACCCAGCAGCAGTACTTGATTACGGGTTCATGTGCTGACAGAAGCTTCGTCTGTTATCAATCCAGGTTTTATCTAAACATAACTAATTAATTATATAAGAAAGTAAATGCATAAGTTATATTTAAGCCTTAGGTAGAGAACAATGGTCTTGAGATCATGCAGATGTTTCAGCCAAGTATATTATGCAGATCTAACCTATAATAACACAGTAAAGTTACTCATTTATTTCTGATCAGAAAAGACTTTCTCCACTTTCCACTAGACAGTCACATATAAATTATGCAAGTTAAAGTCAAGGAAAAGCTTCCTTGGAGGAAAATATATATCAACACTGAAGGTATAAAGCTTACCGTAAGATTCATTCTCCTGTTACTACACAGAATCCAGAAAATTTGCCAAGAATTCTTTCAACCGTTTCATATGATCCATCAGCCATTGATGAATGATGCTGTTCATCAGCCATTGATGAATGATGCTGTTCATCAGCCATTGATGAATGATGCTGTTCATCAGCCATTGATGAATGATGCTGTCATCAGCCATTGATGAATGATGCTGGTCATCAGCCATGATATGATGTGTATAGGATGAGCTGTGTCATCAGCCATTGAATGAATGATGCTGTCATCAGCCATTGATGAATGATTCTGGTCATCAGCCATGATGAATGATGCTGTTCATCAGCCATGATGAATGATGCTGTCATCAGCCATTGAATGAATGATGCTGTTCATCAGCCATGATGAATGATGCTGTTCATCAGCCATTGCTGAATGATGCTGTTCATCAGCCATTGATGAATGATGCTGTTCATCAGCCATGATGAATGATGCTGTTCATCAGCCATGATGAATGATGCTGTTCATCAGCCATGAGAATGATGCGTTCATCAGCCATTGATGAATGATGCTGTTCATCAGCCATTGATGAATGATGCTGTTCATCAGCCACTGATGAATGATGCTGTCATCAGCCATTGATGAATGATGCTGTGTCATCAGCCATTGAAGAATGATGCTGTTTATCAGCCATTGATGAATGTGCTGTTCATCAGCCATTGATGAAAGAATGGTGCTGTTTATCAGCCATTGATGAATGATGCTGTCATCAGCCATGATGAATGATGCTGTTCATCACCATTGATGAATGTGCTGTTCATCAGCCATTGATGAATGATGCTGTCATCAGCCACTTGATGAATGATGCTGTTCATCAGCCATTGAGAATGATTGCTGGTTCATCAGCCACTGAATAATGGTGCTGGTCATCAGCCACTGAATAATGTGCTGGTCATCAGCCACTGAATAAATGATGCTGGTCATCAGCCACTGAAAATGATGCTGGTCATCAGCCACTGAATAATGGTGCTGGTCATCAGCCACTGAATAATGATGCTGGTCATCAGCCACTAAGAATATGATGCTGGTCATCAGCCACTGAAGAATGGTGCTGGTCATCAGCCACTAAGAATGTGCTGTCATCAGCCACTAAAGAATGTTGCTGGTCATCAGCCACTGAATAATGGTTGCTGGTCATCAGCCACTAGAATAATGTTGCTGGTCATCAGCCACTGAAGAATGTTGCTGTCATCAGCCACTAAAGAATGGTGCTGGTCATCAGCCACTGAATAATGGTGCTGGTCATCAGCCACTGAAGAATGTTGCTGGTCATCAGCCACTGAAGAATGTGCTGGTCATCAGCCACTGAATAATGTGCTGGTCATCAGCCACTGAAAATGTGCTGTCATCAGCCACTGAAGAATGGTGCTGGTCATCAGCCACTGAATAATGGTGCTGGTCATCAGCCACTGAAGAATGTTGCTGGTCATCAGCCACTGAAGAATGTTGCTGGTCATCAGCCACTGAAGAATGGTGCTGGTCATCAGCCACTGAAGAATGTTGCTGGTCATCAGCCACTGAAGAATGGTGCTGGTCATCAGCCACTGAATAATGTGCTGGTCATCAGCCACTGAAAATGGTGCTGGTCATCAGCCACTAAAGAATGTGCTGTCATCAGCCACTGAAGAATGATGCTGGTCATCAGCCACTGAATAATGATGCTGTTCATCAGCCACTGAATAATGATGCTGATCATCAGCCACTGAAGAATGATGTAAATACCTATGGCTATGTTAAGATCAAGTGATAATCACCTATATTAATGTTTGAGTATCGTGGTGCTATGTTCGGCACCTCAGATTTTAGATTAAGTCTTGAATACGAGTGTGTTGACAGGCGGAAGCCATACCTAGTAATGTGCCAGATGTAGTGTCATGTTGGGTACTCACCTATTTGTACTCACCTATTTGTACTCACCTATTTGTGGTTGCAGGGGTCGAGTCCTATCTCCTGGCCCCGCCTTTCACCGGTTGCTACTGGGTCCTCTCTCTCCCAGCTCCATGAGCTTTATCATACCTCGTCTTGAAACTATGTATAGTTCCTGCCTCCACTACATCACTTTCTAGGCTATTCCAAAGCCTGACAACTCTATGACTGTAGAAATATTTCCCTAATATCTCCTGACTCATCTGTGTCTTCAACTTCCAATTGTGACCTCTTGTTTGTTTCCTGTGTTTGATGTTGTTTTTTTGGACACTCTTGTTCATACCCTTGTAATGTTGTGTTTTTATTATATATAACCTTGTTAGTGGTGTTTTTAAATAAAAAGAAAAATACCACTGTAATATACGGTGTGTTGTGTGTGAGAGTGTATTACCACTGTAATTACGGTGTGTTGTGTGTGAGAGTGTTATTACCACGTAATATTACGGTGCTGTTGTGTGTTGAGAGTGTAATACCGCTGTAATATACGGTGTGTTTGTGTGTGAGTGTATTACCACTGTAATATACGGTGTGTTGTGGTGAGTGTAATAGTAATACCACTGTAATATACGGTGTGTTGTGTGTGGAGAGTGTATTACCACTGAATATACGGTGTGTTGTGTGTGAGAGTGATTACCACTGTAATATACGGTGTTGTTGTGTGTGAGTGTTATTACCACTGTAATATACGGTGTGTTGTGTGTGAGTGTAATACCACTGTAATATACGGTGTGTTGTGTGTGAGAGTGTATTACCACTGTAATATACGGTGTGTTGTGTGTGAGAGTGTATTCCCACTGTAATATACGGTGTGTTGTGTGTGAGAGTGTATTACCACTGTAATATACGGTGTGTTGTGTGTGAGAGGTGTATTACCACTGTAATATACGGTGTGTTGTGTGTGAGAGTGTATTACCACTGTACTATATAGTGTCGTTATTATGTATTAGGGTTATTGGGATTCTTGTGCATTAATTAATTATTCGTGTATCTTTTTAATTATTTCTGTCACCTTGTATCGCATTGTTTAAAATAAAATATATATAAAAAAAAAAATTCTCTGCAAAATATTCACATCACACATTCCCCTCAAATATGATATCTCTGGTGTCTTCAGCCTACTTTCTATAACATGCAAAACAAATGCTTCAGAACCAAACAACAGTATTAGTGACACTATACACTGGTATATTCCCTTTTTCGCCGCTTCAAGTAAAGTTGTCTGTCTCCACAAATGTATCATTGCCCCATCAACCTGTGAGGGAAAAGTTCAACAGATAGGAGTAGCGAGTGAGTATATGGTGACGATAGTTTGATTGCCCGTCTTCTTGTTAAGGTAGGGTCGTTCTAGCTTCCGCTATCCCCCATACCTTTTCTACACCTGGAAAGGTGACGTGTGGGGCTCCGATCAAATGGTAATCACTTGCCTAGAGTTTACCTGGAGAGAGTTCCGGGTGTCAACGCTCCCGCGGCCCGGTCTGTGACCAGGCCTCATGGTGGATCAGAGCCTAATCAACCAGGCTGTTACTGCTGGCTGCATGCAATCCAACGTACGAGCCACAGCCCGGCTGGTCAGGTACCGACTTTAGGTGCTTGTCCAGTGCCAGTTTTGAAGACTGCCAGGTTCTGTTGGTAATCCCCCTTATGTATGCTGGAAGTCAGTTGAACAGTCTCGGGCCCTGACACTTATTGCATTGTCTTTTAACGTGGTAGTGACACCCCTGCTTTTCATTAGGGGGATGTTGCCATCGTCTGCCAAGTCTTTTGCTTTCGTTGTGAGTGATTTTCGTGTGCAAGTTCGGTACTAGTCCCTCTAGGATTTTCCAGCTGTATATAATCATATCTCTCCCGCCTGCGTTCCAGGGAGTACAGGTTCAGGAACTTTAAGTGCTCCCAGTAATTGAGGTGTTTTATCTCCGCTATGCGCGCTGTGAAGGTTCTCTGTACATTTTCTAGGTCAGCATTTTCACCTGCCTTGAAAGGTGCTGTTAGTGTGCAGCAATATTCCAGCCTAGATAGAACAAGTAACCTAAAGAGTGTCATCATGGGCTTGGCATCCCTAGTTTTGAAGGTTCTCATTATCCATCCTGTCCATTTTTCTAGCATCTGCGATTGATATAATGTTATGGTCATTGAAGGTGAGATCCTCCGACATGATACTCCCAGGTCTTCGACGTTGGTTTTTCGCTCTATTTTGTGGAAGGAATTTGTTTTGTACTCTGATGAAGTTTTAATTCCTCGTGTTTACCATATCGGAGTAATTGAAATTTCTCATCGTTTGAACTTCATATTTTTTTTCTGCAGCCCATTGAAAGATTTGGTTATGTCCGCCTGGACCCCTGCAGTGTCTGCAATGGAAGACACTGTCATGCAGATTCGGGGTCATCTGCAAAGGAAGACACGGGGCTGTGGCTGACATCCTTGTCTATGTCAGATATGAGGATGAGAAACAAGATGGGAGCGAGTACTGTGCCTTGTGGAAACAGAGCTTTTCACCGTAGCCGCCCGGACTTTACTCTGTTGACTACACTCTTTGTGTTCTGTTTGGAGGAAATTATAGATCCATCTACCAACTTTTCCTGTTATTTCTTTAGCACGCACTTTGTGCACTATTATGCCAGGGGTCACACTTGCCGAGGCTTTTGCTAAGTCTGTATATATTACATCGGGCATTCTTTTTGTCTTCTAGTGCATCTAGGACCTTGTCGTAGTGATCCAATAGTTGAGACAGACAGGAGCGACCTGCTCTAAACCAATGTTCCCTTTGGGGTTGTGTAACTGAGCGTTTCTAGATGGGTGGCGATTTTTTGCTTCTTATACCCTTTCAAAGATTTGTGTGATAGGAATGTTAGTGCTATCGTCTGTAGTTCTTTGCTATTGGGTTTAACTGCCCCCTTTGTGGAGTGGGGCTATGTCTGTTGGTTTTTAGTAGCTGTGGACACCCCAGTGTCCATGATTTCCCTCTCCATAGGATGGTAAAAGCTCGTGATAGGGGCTTCTTGCAGTTCTTGATGAATACGGAGTTCCATGAGTCTGGCCCTGGGGCAGAGTGCATGGGCATGTCATTTATATCGCCTGCTCGAAGTCATTTGGCGTCAGAATAATATCAGATAGGCTTGTGTTAACCAAATTCTGTGGCTCTCTCATAAAAAAATCATTTTGATCTTCGACTCTCAGTCTGGTTAGCGGCTTGCTAAAAACTGACTCACAGTTCCCAACACAACTGTAAGTAAAAGCCTCTGCTCCTGTTTTTAATGGATATATTGGTTAAAAACTTCACTTTTAACCAATTCCAAGATGTAGTTCATGCTGCCTTGATTTCAAGGTATGGCATTTCAATCTTCACCAGTCCTTTAAATGTTTTACTTATCATGGAGAGTGATTTCTTAAGCAGTGTGTAACTTTTGGCCTCCTTCTAGCTTGGAATGTCAGCTTGGGTCATCTGGCAACCAAAGAAATAGTGATGAAGGAGACGAACGTCACACGAGTTCTGGGACATCACTTTTTTATCTATATACCTGATAAGTGTAGCCAACCCCAGGCAACTACCTCTCATCTTTGCAGTGGTGAAAGACCTGCGTTCCTATCGTCTTGACGGATTATTCAAGGCTACAGATTCTGTTACAAACTAGTTGTTGGGTTGTCACTCAACAGCTGTGACCCCCTCCCCCTACATCATAATCAATGGCTACAGTTTCTACAATGTGCGGTGTCAACAACATCAACCAGACACCCCAGTCTAACTGTACATATTAGCGTTGAATTCAGATATCATTTTCATATTTCATTTTTTTTTAAGTAGGATAAAGGTTCATATTTAAATGTTTTATATTTTCAGTCATAATAATTATTTTTCTATTCATTAATTTTCCTGAGGAAGAGCCAGCCTTGGTAAGACCTATTTAAGATCTTACAGGGCTGAGTAAGCATCACAAGTGGGCGACCTTGCCAGGATCAACTCGACTGAATCAAGATTCAATTCCATCTCGAATCTAACATTGGAACTTCAACGCCGCATACCACAGACGGTTACCACCAGCCATGAGTAATCATTCTCTATGGTAGGACTACAGTACAGGTATTTTTAAAAAATTTGGTGATTGCTATAGTCTCAATTTATTGTAAGTCAAGTCAGGCAGGATATAATAGTTAATTCTGTCACCTTTATTTTTGAGCTTGAAACGATTTGGAGGAATAGACTCCATCGGGAGGCCTGGTCATGGACCCCGGGCCGCGGGGGCGTTGATCCCCGGAATAACCTCCAGGTAGGGACCCGAGATTTTCAAATGACAAGTTGTTTCATTGAGCTCTATATCTATTTATTATATCTTGATTTGTTGGGGAGAAGATTAGATGGTCAAGGGACCCCATTCAACTTACTGTTTGGTCAGAACCGGCATAGAACCCTCCGTTTTTATTCATACATACTGTTTAATCGAAGCAGGCCCTCCGATTTATTTGCAGTTTGAGCAGAGCAGGAATTGAACTCTCCGTTTTCTTTGATATATCTGTTACAGTTTTCCCCTGGTAGTTTAAGTTATTCTTGCAAGCATGGAGGAATACCAGTTTTGGATGAACGCTGGGAGTAAGTTAGGAATAACGGGGAAAAATTTAGAAGCTTTCATTAGTGCTAAGATCCAGGAAAGAATTGAAAGATAAAGAATTGAGAGAGAAGAGAGACAGTTGGAAAGAGAAAGAGAAGAGAGAAAAGAGAGAGAGAATCGAGATAGAGGAGAAAAAGGAGAGAGATCGAATTGAAAGAGAAAACCATTTATTAGGCATGGGTATGCTGCTAGGCTCAATCATTTGCATGTCCCCAGAACAGTAGTAATACATAGTGTGAGGGTGATGAACGTGGTATTTTCTGATCATAGGGGGTGTTTTGGTGGATATAGGATGGGAGTAATACACAAATAACCCGCACATAAAAGAGAGAAGCTTACGACGACGTTTCGGTCCGACTTGGACCATTGACAAAGTCACACTGTGACTTTGTCAATGGTCCAAGTCGGACCGAAACGTCGTCGTAAGCTTCTCTCTTTTATGTGCGGGTTATTTGTGTATTGTTCCAGTCACGGTATTGTGCCTTTTTGTTATTTATAGGTTGGGAGGGGTTGCCACGAAGGTGTACGGGGTATTGGAATTTAAATGTAAAGTTGTTACAGAAGGAAGAGTCTCGACAGTCATTTAAGCAATTTTGGATGGGGTTAGTGGCGGAGGCGCCTGGGAATGTTGATCTGGTTAGTTGGTGAGACTCGGTGGCAAAATCAAGTATTAAGGATTTTTATGTACGTAGTGGGAGGGAATATAATAGGTTAAAGTATGGGTATCAATCTTATCTTGAGGGGCAGTTGAGAGCTTGCTGTGAGCGTGGGAGTGTTAGTTATCCGGTGGGAGATATTGAGGGATTAAAGGAGAGTATTAGGGATTTGCAAAATGAAAGATTCGATGGTGCACGAGTTTTGGCTGGGCTGGATGAGGTGTTATGGGATGATAGGCCTTCTGCATGTGTGTTGAGAGGACAGCGTAAGAGAAGAGCGGCTACGGAGATGATGTTCGTGTGGGGATGGAAGGGTATAAGGAGGGGCAGGTATTAGTGATGACTGAGGGCATGATTGGATATCTAGATGCATGGTTTAGGTCATATACACAACAAGTGGGTATACGAAATGCTGCTTTATGGAAAATGGGAGATTTTGTGCAATGTGAGCTTGATGGTACAGATAAGGAGACATAGGAAGGACAGATCACGGAAGAGGAGATATGGCAAGCTTTAGCCGTGCAAGTTTATGTTTTTTTTTTTTATATATTTTATTTAAAACCAATACAGTTTAACATAAAAATAAAGAAACAGTATGGAACCTAATCAAATTAACTGACAAACGGATTGTACCTACATGCTCGCAAGATATTACAACAAAAACTTACATCAAGAACATAACTAAAAACAAAATTACATGTCACAGGGTCATGAATTGACATATATACAAAACTTTGCATATATATAAATTGTACATATAAATGACATCTGACAAAGGTTCAATACACTTGAACATAAAATATACAAAGAAGTTATATCAGTTAAATCCCATCCTTCACATTAATCAAAAAACCAAAACCTAACATCATAATCTGACTAGATAATCTACATACTTATCCCTAACAATACAGCTGAACATATCCCAACATACAAATAAACAGAAAAAGAATACAGCTTAGAACACAATAACTGAAGCTCTATACTGTTACAATACACCCATATACAAATTTCAGACAAATGGACTACGTCACTAAACTGTCTAGATATGTCTGTATACCATACAGACTAAAACTTAACATCAAGAACTTGCATGAACACCAAACCGGTATCAGGGTACAGACCATAATTATAAACTTTAAAAAGAATCAATCATGCATATATAAAGTATTACATAACGTCTGACCCATGACAAAGGCTCAATACAATAGAAAGAGATATATATTTATATATATACACATACACACCCACACACACACACCCACATCCACACACACACCCACACGTACACACAAAAATTTTCACAAAATCACATTAATCAGATGCACTGTATGCACAATGCAAAACAGTATATAAGTATATTCATAGTGCAAAAACTCAGCACGTAACATAAAAACAAACTAAAACACACTTCATGTCGCAAATAACTTATTTCTCAAGAATCATGTTATACAAGACTGATACACATCATAATTATACATAAAAAATCTACTATATTATACCTACATTCTGAAAAGTGTTATATCTACCATAACGAGATCTTGAGCTCTACATCCACACTTGGATGCCATAAAGACCCAATGAAAACCAGGAAACCATTCCAAACCCACATTCACAACACTCTCACGACCCCCCCCCCCAGGGAGGCGAGCCCGCTGTTGCCCCCTGACTCCCTCCAACCTATGAAAACCCCTTCACTCACTCATATCCAATCACAGATTTACGAGAATCCCTAACGTTAGCATTCTATACCCCTCTGAGAAAGCCTGATCCCACCTCCTCCCATACAAATCTCTGTTACGACACCTCGTACTATAGAACGTTACAGCAAGAACCTTTCTTCTCTCCTCACTATCCCCTCTCCCCCTCATCACCCACGACATATATATATAATCTACCATGATATAATCTAAAGCTCTTATGGCACCCTCGTCTAACCCACCCATATCTAGACTTAGAGCACGCAAAACCGACACCCCACGGCCACCCACCCTCTGTACCAACCTACTTAACCAGCACCTAACCTCCTCTAGCCCTTCACAAAAGTAAACTACATGGAACGCTGTCTCATCCCCTCCACAGATACCACACCCCCCCACCCTCTACAACCTGTCTGTTTCGTAATATCTCACCAGACGGAAGGATCCCATGCAGAAAACGAAACATCACCTCACGCGCCCGAGGTTTTAACTTCAATTTACTAAATCTAAACCAAATACTCTTCCACGCATACATGGGGAACAAACCCTCAACTGGGACAACGCACCTACCTACAAGTAACCTACACAAAACCCTTATACGAACCTTTCTCAGTTCCCTAACCAACATCACAGCCCTCAAAACTATTTCACATTCCCTCAACTCCATTCCTCGATACCACATACCCAGCCTGTCGTGTATCCTTCCCAAACGCCCCGCGTTCACACCCTCACGCAACACTTCCCATTTAATAAACCACATTTAAGCCCTCCGTCTGAAATCCAACAACCCCAACCCACCCTGACTTACAGGTAACATTACAACCTCCCTCCGTAACCAATCACAACGTGAACCCCATAAAAATTTGTACACCCGTCTTAGTATCCCCGCAATCGCTGTCCCTGTAATTGGGAACACAGCTGCAACATACCAAACCTTACTATACAATAAAATGATCACGACTATCACTCGCTGTATCAGAGTTAGGTGCTGGGGTCTCAGAACACCTAGACGCCCCACGATCCTTTCCAATAACCTATCCGAATTTTCCTCCCGCGCTGCAACCATGTCATCCCTATAAATAATGCCACAAATCTTTAAAGACACCGCCCATTCTTTAACAACATTACATCTCCCCCCCACACCCCCCACCCAAGAACGCAACCCCATGCACCTTGACTTCGCACTATTTACCTGCATACCCGTGGCACTTCCAAATAATTGCACCACCTCGTCCAACACTCTCATTGACATCCCTGCACGAATGAGAACAGTGGTGTCGTCAACATATCCAATTAACCCCGGCCAGGCCCTCCCACCCCCCACACTTCCCTCACATGGCGTACATAAGCTACGGTCAACCATTCTATAAAAGGGGTCCTGGAAACACGCAAACAATATTTGGGACATGGGGCATCCCTGTCTAAGGCCTCTTCCCATTGCAATTTCCCTCCCCATACACCCATTAATCTGTATCCTCATTTTCGCTCCTTTGTACAACGTATTTACCCACTCGACTATTTCCTCCCCAAATCCCTGTCTCCTAAGTATAACCTGCAAAGCTCCCCTTTCCACTTTATCATATGCTCCCTGCCAATCTAGAGCCAACAAAGCCGCCCCTCCACCCCCACCCTTAGCTTCCACAAAACTTCTCAGTATCCCATGTCCTTCAATCATCGACCTTCCCGGCAACCCGAACTGAGATTTTGACACCACCCTCTCTACTACACATTTGAACCTATTACCTAAAATTTTTGCAAACACCTTATAGTCTGCACACATCAGTGACATGGCTCGGTACTCGCGAAGGCTGGGCTGCCCCTTGACCTTCGGGACCAACACTACTACTGCTGTTTCCTGCTTCTCCCCCAACTTACCCTTCTCCTTCATACTATTAAATAACCTAACTATAAATTCCTTTATCAATGCCCAATGTTGTAAATAAAATTCTACCGGGAGACCATCAATACCGGGAGCTTTCCCCTTCCTCATTCCCCTTAACGCATTCTCTATTTCCTCTGCCGTAATCGTCCCACCTAAAGCCTTTCGATCACTATTTCCTAAATTACACGTCACATACGTACACACCTTGTCCAATGCCCCGTCACCCACCCCCCCCACTGTTCCAGTACTTCTCGTACCAAGCCTCTGCATACGCACACATCCCCTTCGTGGTTCGTATCTCCTGCCCTACTCTATAATTCCCAACCATCTCCGTTACCTCTAAACATGGTATAGCCGTCAGTGCCTGCCTTTGCTTTTGATGCCGCAAAACACACGCTGACGGCTTGTCGCCCCAAAGCACTTCCTCCACCCCTGCCTGCATCCTTACAGCTTGAAACCTTTCATTTTGCAACACCCTCAACCTCCCCTTTATTTCAGCTATTTCATCCATAGGAAAATTATTCCAACCCACCCCACTCCCATAGCAACCTCTTAACCTATCCTCTAAATAGTTAGCCAGTCCATATTTTAAATTATTAATACGTTTTCCTTCTCTCACATAAAACTTTCTAATCCTTTCCTTTGCGACACTATCCCACCATGTCACACTGTCATCCACTCCCTGTTCTTCCACACTAAGCTCCCTCCATAGGACTGAAAACCTCTCCAACCCCTCCTCATCACCTAACACACTTATATTTAATTTCCAATAACTTCTATATATGTCCGCGAGCGTCCACCACCACTGCCCTATGATCTGACATTGTAGCCTCAACAGTACTGAAAGATTTCACGTCCACTCCCTGAGAAAGGTACACTCTATCTAGTCTCGCAGCATAACCACTCCTAACAAACGTATATTCAGTCTCCCACACCGCTCCCCCAAAGGCATCACGTAATCTAACATCCCTTAATAAATCCCTAAGAGCCACAGACATATATCCAGCCCCTCTTGGGTCCACATCAGCCACCCTGATTACACTATTCCAGTCCCCACCAACTATCGCCACCTCTGGCAGTGCACTTAGGAAAAACACAAAGATCCTCACACACAAAATCATTCTTTACCTTTATGTTATTTTCTGCCGGCGCATACACACTCACAAAAGACACACGCTTACCCATCCACCACCCATCCACACGCAACACCCTCCCTCCCCCTCCTCCCTCGCTTCTCTGCAAAACAAACGGGCTCGTCTCCCTTATTAAAATTCCCACACCACCTTTTAGACGGGGAGATGGCAGGGTAACTACCCGAAATCCTGCCACCTCCAACCACCCTACCCTCTTTGAAATTGTGCTCCTGCAGGAACACAACATCCACTCTAGATTTATTCAGAAAATTACGAAACCAATCTCTCTTCATACCGCTACATAACCCATTAACATTTACAGACATACACCTAAGGCCCTATTAAAGTTTCCACCCCTGCTTCCTCTCATCACTCTTTACAACTCCAGAGCTTGAATTTACGTTCAACACCTTCAGAGTGCTCTCTTTCCCTCCCCCCTTCTTCCGGTGCCTCCTATCATGGCTACCACCACCTACACCACTACCTTCACACTTCACCTCAGTCTGTTTCCCAGGCCTTTGTACAGGCGTAAGGACGTCATCAGAATCTGATGTAGCCGCCCTCTTTCTCGTGACAGTCATGTTACACATATCTTGGTCAGATGTTACCTCTCGATGAACCTCCACCTCCACCTGAGAATGGTTTAATGAGTCAATGGACGACTCCAAACCACCATCACGTCCCAAATTATCATGTCTCAGACTTTCTGGAAGCGACGATTATCCAATAACACCACGCTCAGATGTAACATCCCTCTCTGGTGGTGACAACGTCTTCAACACCTCCACCAATTCCTCCTCAATCTCAAGAACGTCTTGTACTTGCTGCTCCTCCTTATCCACAGGAGACGACACCTGATCAGGCAGTTGGGGGCGGGACTCCAACTCACCGCCAGTCCTGTGTGCCCGATCCACTATCTCGCTCCACAAAACACCACGCCCTCCATCCGATGTTTGTTCCTCACCTGCCACCTTTGAAGCAGGGGCTGCGACGTCCACCACAGGTCCAGGCACATGTCTTCGCTTGTCACAGGTCGCCGCTATGTGATCATACCACATAGGCGGCACGTACGTCGTTGTCCTGGGTACATTACCATTACCTGCGTCCTGAAATCTTGTAGATACACATAGGATGGTATTGGGAGCCTCAAAGTCATTTTGAGGTTGAAAGAACCCTCTGGAAAACCAGCATAGGCTCCTGCCGCCCACGTACCATGTTGAGCATAATGCACCGTCCCATACTTCTCAAAAACTTTCCTTATATCCGCCTCGTCCGCCTCAAAGGGAACGTTGCGTAACTTGATCCACGTATAATACCGTGAAACATCTATCATTCTTACAGTGACAGCTGGTGTGACGTTAAGACTCACGTCCTGAAACCTGGTGACTAACGATTCGTAAACCGTTGCTGATAGCAGTTTGACGAAAATTCGTTGTCCTCCGTTCAATGCTACACCATACAAGTCACTATCTTGTACGCCATATGTCTCCCGGATGATCTTTGGCAATAAGACTTGCGCAGAACTGGGCGTTATCGTTACTTTAAGTAGCTCAATGCCTACAGTATTTATCCTTCGTCTCAGACTAACCGCCATCTTGACAATCACAGTGCACCTAAGTTGTTAGCCGAGGTGTGACAGCACCACTTCACACCACTGCAGCCAGGTAACTGACAAGGGCGCTCGCCTACAAACAGCAGAGGGGTGCAGAGCACTACCGCACTCTACTGTGGTCAGGCAGCGAATGGTTTGTGGTATTATATACAGGGATGACATGGATGTGGTGCGTGAGGAAAACTCTGATAGGTTGTTAGAAAGGATCGTGGGACGTCTGGGTGTTTTGAGGCCCAAGCATCTCACTCTGGCCCAACGTATGATTGTCTTAAATGTTTTATTGTATAGTAAGGTTTGGCATGTTGCGGCTGTGTTCCCGATTACAGTATTGTACCTTGGAGATAGGTCATCCTGTAATATATAACTGTTGTCTGAGAATGTGATTATCACTTAATATTATAGTGCGAAAGTCTCCGTTTATAGCTAAAATAGAGATTTTTAGCGTTGTATTATTATCTGTCAATATATAAAATATATCATGGTATTATCATTATTATTACTATTATTATTATTATTGATATCGATGATTTTTGTTATTATTATTGTTAGGTAGGATTTCTTATATGCGTGTAAAACATACAAAAGTCAGGAAACCATCAGGTAAATTGTTCACTTGTTTAAGTCCGGCTTACCAACGTTTGGGTCACGTGATCCAACCTGATGACGGGTCAACAGACTGGCAGTGAGTCAGTTTGCTCCCTGATCTAGCTCTGACTACTGATCATATATTAGTTCTCTCTTAGATTCACTCAGTTTGAATTTTCTTGAAAATTAGACTTAAGAGCTGGCTCATAGTTCATTCTGTATTGCTCCCAAGATTGATTGGTATATATTCTTGGGCATTCCAGCGATTTTCAGAGATATGTCTTTTCAGACAAATTCTTGTTGTCTGTCGTCTTTATGACAGAATTCAGAGGTCTTGTTAAATTTTGTACATTTATGTATGTGAAGGCAAACTCAGCCGTGTAACAACTTCAGTCAGTATTACCAAGGCTGGCTCCTCTTCAGGAAAATTAATGAATAGAAAAAAAAATAATAACAGACAATGATAAACACTTTATTATTTAGAAACGGAAAATGTAAAACAATAAAACATTAATGGGTATTCTAATTGAAAGAAAAATGAAAAATGAAATGAAAAAAAATTACATTTGAACTCAACGGTAATATAGGTATATCGTGGTAATGGGGTGTCAGGTGTTGGTGACACTGCGTGTTGTTGAAATCGTAGCCGTTGCTGATGGGGGGGGGGGGTAGCAGGTGTTGGTGACCACCACCGGCTCGTTCTTCACAGAGTATGGTCGTGAGTAATTATTTTCAGATGACAGGAAAACAAGTTTGTTACAACTGTTATGATGAGGATTAGGTCCTGTGTTGCTTACATAACAGGTAAGTAGATTGAACATGGGACGTCTCAGGACGTTAGTCCATCTCCTTCTATTCTTCTCGTTGGTTGGCAGTGACCCTCTCTGTCATTCCAAGCTGTAAAGAGAGATAGATTATCCATGCTTAAGAAATCACTCTCCATGATAAGACAATACCTGAAAAATGATGTGATTATTAAAACATTTAACAGATAAAGACTGAAAGGACTAAGTTTTAAATTTTTGGTCAAAAGTGAAGCTTTCAACCAATAAGTCCACTAAAATATGATCAGGCGTGTACTTACAGTAGTGTTGGGCGCTGTGAGTCTAGTGATTTACTGTTTGACTGGAGACCCACACGTCACCTTTCGGGGGGGGGGGAAGAGGGAGGGGAAGGAATCACGGAGCTAGACTGACCCTACCTTAACAAGCAGCTGGCAATCAAACTATCACTTTCGGGGAGGGGGACAAAATGAAGGGGGGAATAGCGGGAGCTGGACTTACCCTACCTTAACAAGTAACTGGCAATGAAACTATTGTTACTATACACTCCCTCGCTACTCCTATCTATTGAACTTTTCCCTCACACTCCCCCATACCAAGACTTATACTCAAGGAGTATAAGAAGAATAGGCGAGGAAAAAGTTCTATCATGTGGAAGCCGCTTAAGGCAACAAATCTTCTACTGACTGTCACGACTTAACCAGCTGAGAAATAATTGGATGAACCATTGATATACACAATATGGAACTTAAAAGCCTGGATTGCCAATGTCCAACCTCAGAGCGACTGTTGTTCCCTTAAAAGTTTCTAGGTATATCAAAGGTTTTTTGGTCCGTTTTCTAAAATAATTCTTTGCGCAGTAGATAAAAGTAAAGCTTGAGATACCCCACACAAAACCAAACATTCCTTTTCTATGGTGGAGTATCTCGTTTCTGCAGTAGGGAAGTTTAGATTTTAATAATATACAGATCGTATGGAGAGTGTGCGTATTTTTGTGCAGTAAGCACCTGACACCCTATTGCAAGAACTATAACTTCTTTATAACCTTAAGTACATGCTTGGCCAAAAATAAGTGTGCTTGATTTTATGACCACGTCTCACGATGGGCCACGTGTTCGGTCACTGCAAATCATGAGCCATTTGAAGAACAGTCTCTTCGAACATGATTTAGGAACACATTAGGTAATATCTATCACTGAAGCAAGAGAGTTAAAGACCGACTAAATAAGATTCCATTAATTTATTCAAACTTATGAGATACGTATCTCGCCATGGAAACTTTGTAGTTAAAAGCTTGATTATGGACAATCCCGAAGTGAAGGGGGCAATTGCGCTGTATATTGACAAAGACATCCTTGGACATAAAATCTGGGAAAATAAAGGACTTACGGTGGAGAAGAGAGGTAGAGAAGCTGGGGTTATGTTCCTGATCCCTAGTCAAGACATTGAGAGTGCCGGAGGCAATACCCTTACTTTTCATTTCAACAACCGACGATTGACAGGTGATCTGCTAACCTCGATATCGAGAGCAGAACATCTGTTTCCACCCCCAAATGAACATTACGAGACGAAAGCAGCTTCCGTTGTGCAGATTGTTTAAGGGGATTTATTTAAACTTGCAATAAAGAGGAGCTGGAAACTTAGATCCACACGGGTAGGACTAAAGATCCGTCTCTAAAGGCAGAACGGCACCTTTAATGTTACTTCACTATTATAGATACAAGATAATGGGGCTAGTACCGGCATTAGGCCAACCGTGAACCATTTAGTTTTCAGATAACAACGTAATGTAGGAAAGTATTTTCACGACCCAGTAACAGAAAAGAATAATGACAGCACAGAGGTTTAAGTAAGGAACAGTTTGCCGAAATTACGATGCACGTAACATCCAGTGTCACGTAATATATCAAAGACATTTAAACCATTAACTGCCCTGAACAGAAGGGTGCTTGGTCATTACCGTCGCAACAAAAACATCTTCCCAACTTCCTCATATTTCTTGGAAGGACAATCTGGAACGTTTATGTCCTATACCACCACACCGATGACATGATGGTATAATAGCTGGTGACCTTTTGCTTCTACTGTAGGCTTCTAATCTTTGGTTCAGGTGAACCATTGCCCTTAAGGTTCGATCCCCTTTAGTCTTTATAGGGGGGGGAATTGGGAATCCTCAGCATAACAGGTCAGTGGCCTCAGCAACTTCCTCCAGCTTTAATCAGGTTACGTTCTCTGATGAATGTCTTATACAGTCGTTGGTGGAAGAGTCTGTCAGGAACTGGTCCTGCAACCATGAAGTCTCTAGTAGATTCATAGAACTGCGATCAATTCCTGAACTCTATCCATAAAGTCGAAACAAACGAAAGAGTGTTTACCTGAACTGTGCAGAAAGTTCTGGCCATGCTGTAAAGGGTGCATACCTGAAAACTTTCCAGTAAAGAATTAGTGTTTTTTTATATGCTTTAAGGATTGCCTTCTTCAGTAGGTTATTAATTACATATAATATCCTGCGACAAAGTTTGCATAAAAAATAACATTCCTAACCTGGTAATCCCAGTGTCAGCAGGGGCCTTCACAGAGGGTTATCAGTATTTTTCAACCTGATAAAGTATGAATTATGTCGTCCCCCACTGTGAAGGGAGGTAAATTAGGTGTTGGAATATGTGCCTGACTGCACGTTGTTTCCTTTACTCCTTCCTCCTAATTGTTGTTTTTTAAAAGTAAACTTTATATTCTCTAATCATAGGCGAGTATTTTTCGAGCTCGCGATCCTTTTTCTCTCTCTATTAAACTCATGTTCTCTATCCTTTGCTCTTTCCTCAAGTTTCTCATTAATTTAACTTGTTCCTCACGTATTTTAGTTCTTCCTCACGTATTTAGCATGTTCCTCACGTTTCTCTAGCTTTCTTCCTCACGATCAAGTCTATCACGCTCGTTTTGGTCTTCTCGCTTCACTCTCCTATCCTTAACTGTCTTTCTTGGCTTTCTTCTTTCAATACTCTCTCTCTTCCTTTTCCCACCTGTCTTTCAAGGTTCTTCTTCTCCTTTCCTCTCTCTTTCGATTCTCTCTCTCTCCTTTTTCCCGCTCTCTTTCAATTCTCTCTCTCTCCTTTTCTTCTCTCTTTCCCTTTCTGCCTTTCTTTCTCTCCAATTCTCCCTCTCTTTCAGTCTTTCCTGATATACACTAATGAAAAAGATTCTAAATTTTCCCTGTTATTCCACTTACTTTCATTTTCATCCAAAACTGCATTTTCCTCCATACGTGCAAGAAAAACTAAGACTATCAGGGGAAATGAACGGTATTAAAGAAAACGGAGTTTCAATTCTGCTCCAGCTCAACTTGTAAATAAACCGAGGTTCGATCCCACTTGCAATTAAACAATATGTATTAATTAAAAAGAAGGGTTCAAAAGCCAGCTCCGAGCAGACAGTAAGTAGAATGGTCACTTGACCATCCAATCTTCTCACCAACAAATCAAGAGTGTCCTACAACAGTTTCCTTTGATATAATAAAGACCTCAATGAAACAATGTCAAACTGGAAAATCTCGGTCCCTAGAGTCTAATCCTCCAAAGGTTTCCAGCTCGAAAAGTTGTCAGAATTAAATATTAATCCAGCCTGACTTGACTTACAATAAATTGAGACTATAACAAACACTAAATCTTTTAAATACCTGTACCGTAGTCCTACCATAGAGAATGATTGCTCATGCTGGGGAACCACTGTTGGTATGCGGCGTCAGAAGTTCCAGTGTAGATTCGCGATGAATTGAATCTTGATTCAGGAGAGCTGATCCTGGCAAGGTCGCCACTTGTTGAAGGCTTACTCAGCCATGTACCAACTTCAGTCAGTAATTACCAATGCTGGCTCCTCCTCAGGAAATTAATGAATAAGAAAAAGAAATAATAACAGACAATGATAAACACTTTATTATTTAGAAACGGAAAATGTAAAACAATAAAACATGAAATGTTATCCTAATTGAAAGAAAAATGAAAATGGAAAAGAAAAAAAATACATTTGAACTCAAATGCTCTAATATGATATATCGTTGGTAATGGGGTGTCAGGTTTTATACTCTTGTGTTACACACGACTTGAGAGTTACACAACGTGTATTACATGCTGAATGTTACACATTGATTACAACACGTTCAGTGTAAAACACACTGATGTTACGTCTCAGTGTTACACACTCAATGTTACGCTCTCATTTTACACTCAGTATTACACTCTCAGTGTAACACAACCATCTATGTCTTGTTTCCTTCATACCTTCTCATTGCTTTTAGTTTTATCAACCACCCTTATTATTCCCCTGTTCTATTGCGTCTTCTCACCCACACTCACTGGTCCTCCTCTCTCTCTCTCTCTTGCCTCTTTTATTTAAATCGCCCTCCTTCTCTTCCCCTTGTGTCCTTAACATAAGTCTTTACCATGGTTATTCAGCATGTACCAATGACTGTGTACTCACCTAGTTGTACACGGCCTAGTTGAGGTTTGCAGTGGTCCGAGTCAAGCTCCTTGGCCCCGCCTCTTCACTGGCCGCTACTAGTCCACTCTCCCTGAAACCGTGAGCTTATCATACTTCGCTTAAAACTATGTATGGTTCCCTGCCTCCACTACTTCCTTGCTAGGCGCAACTTATTCCACTTGCTGACAACCAATACTGAAGAAATACATCCTAACGTCCCATGTGACTCATCTAGTCTTCAGCTTCCAGTTATGACCTCCTTGTCCCCGTGTCCCCTCTCTGAATCAGTCTATCACTGTCCACCTTGTCTATTCCCCGCAGTATACATTGTATGTCGTTATCGAGCTATTGTCCTCCCTGACTCTTCTGTCCCTTCAATGTCGTCAGTCCGATTTCCTAACCTTTCTTTCGTAAGACATTCCCATTAGCTCTGGGACATAGCCTTGTTGCAAACCTTGTACTTCTCCTACTTCTTGACGTGCTTGACCAGTGTGGGTTACCGACTGGAGCTGCAAACTCTCATATGGGCCTAACTACACAGTGTACAATGTCCTTGAAACATTCCCTTATAAGGTAACGGAACGCTAATCTCAGGTTTGGCCAGGCGCCCGTATGCTGCAGCAGTTATTTGGTTGATTGGTGCCTCCGGTGATGTGCTCGGTTTTAATGGTCACCCCCCAAGGTCTTTCTTCCTGATGAGGTCTGTAAGTCTTGTCCACCTAGCCTAAAATCATGCCTGTGTCTTCTTTGCCCTTCCCCAATCTTCATGACTTGCATTTGGCTGGATTGAATCGAACCCAGTTACTGGACCACATTTCCAGCGTCCAGGTCTCTTTTTGCAGACCTGCCTCATCCTCCGTCCGATTTAATTCTCTCATCAACTTCACATCATCTGCACACATGGACACTTCAGAGTCTATTCCTTCCATCATGGACGTTCACATATATCAAAAATAGCACTGGTCCTAGAACTGACCCCTGTGGACCCCGCTCGAAACAGGCGCCCATTCTGATACCTCTTCATGAAATCATTACTCGTTGTAGCATCCTTTCATTATTCCCTGATTCATTGCATGCCCTCCGTTTTACATGCACTTGCTCCTCCATCTTCTGCACTAATTCTCTTGTGGGGAACAGTTTCAAAAAGGCCTTCCTGCAGGCCTAGGAAAACGCATCTACCCACCCCTCTCTCTCGTTCTAACTTCTTTTACCTTGTCCATAGAAACTCCAGGAGGTTGTGGATACAGAGATTTGCCCATCCATGAACCCATGCTGGTTTTTCATTATAATCTTGTTCCTTTCCAGGTGTTTCGACCCTCTCCTCCTGATAATCTCTCCATGCTTTGCCCGCAATACATGTCCAGGATACACAGGTCTGAAGTTTAGCGCCTCGTTTCTGCTTCCTTTCTTAAATATGGGGACTACATTATCTGTCTTCCATTCTCAGGTAGTTTGCCCAGTTTCAAAGGACGTGTTTGAAGATTGTGGTTAGAGCACCACAGCATCTTCTGCTCGCCTGTCTCTAAGGTCCCATGGGAGATGTCGGTCCCATCGCCTTTGATGTGTCAAGGTCACTTAGAGCTTCTTCACCTCCCCTCTCTCAGTTGTTCGTATTCCAACCAACACTTGTTGTAAATTCCCTCTTGATGTCCCTTCTGTGCGGTCCTTTTCCACAGCCTTCCTGTCTCAACTGTAATCACTTCCTTAAATCTCCTGATCAGCTCCTCACATACCTCTTGAGTCATTTCTTTGTGAGTTTCTCACACCTTCTGTCCTTAATCTGATCACCTGGTCTTGACTGTTGTCTTCCTCCTGATGTGGCTAACAACAGTTTCGGGGCAGTCTGTGATTCTCGATGCTATGTCATTTTTCATACTGTCTATGCGCCGAGTGTCCCTCCTTACCTGTTCATACTCCATTCCTGGCTCAGTGACTGATTCCGCTATTTCGTGTTTCTCTACGTTCTGTACTTTTCCATTCCTCCTATTGCACTTGTTTATGCTCCTTACCACCGTCGGTTAAACCAGGGCCCGTATCCTGTGTCTTCCCGTTGTACTGTTGCCCTTGGGAATAAACCTTTTCACTTGCCTCCTTGCATTTGTTGTTACATATTCCATCATTTTCATTTACTGGCTTTCCTGCCAGTCTCTGTCTCCCACTGGACGCTCCGCAGGAAGTTCTTCAACCCTAGTAATAGTCCCGCTCTTTGTATAGTCAGGCTTTTTACCATCAACTCCTGTATTCTCTCCACTTGCAGCTCTACTAAGTATCAAAGCACAGAACCACGTTGTCGCTAGCTCCATAGGGTACGTCTCATACTTTATGATCCTCACTGTCGAGTCTCCCAAGGGTGAACACAAGGTCCAATCCATGCTGGATCATCCTCCCCTCTCACTCTTGTAATATCCTTAACATGTTGGTGCATGAGGTTTTCCAGTCACACGCGATCCGAACAACCTGGCTCTCCATGTTTCGGACTCCCCATGTTGGCTCTGGTTTACCCAGTCAATCTCCCTGTGGTTGAAAAGCCCCCAAAACCAGCAACTTATGCTCTGCTGGAGTGAGCTCTTCTTGCCACCGTTCCAGCAAGTGAGTCCACCATTGCTCTTTTTTCTCATCATATCCCTCTCTTGGCCTCCTGCAGTGTGGTGGATGATTACATCACTTGCACTTCAAAGACCACTTTTGTATTCCCCAGACAGAAGTTTCCTGCTATGATGTAGTCTCTTTCTCCCCGGTCTACACCTATGCCTTCCATTTTCTCGAATTTCCATCTGATTTTTACGAGCATAGCAACCCCACCTCCCCCCCTGCCCCTTCTATCATTCCTCATGATCTTGTATCCTGGTGGAAGATTGCATCGTATTGACTCCCTGAGTTTTGTTTCTGTAAACAGCTAAGATGTCTGGGGACTTCTCGTTAATGTCTTTTGCCATTCCTCATGGTTAATCGTCTTAATCCTCTGCATTTGTGTGTGTGTGTGAGGTGTGTTGTGTGTGGGGTGTTGTGGTGTGGGTGTACTCAACTATTTGTGTTGAAGGGTTAGAGACATCGGCTCCTGGCCCCGCCTCTTCAATTGATCGCTACTAGGTCCTCATCTCTCCATGCTCCCTGATCTTTATCATACCTTGTCTTTAAACTATGTATGTATCCTGCCTCCATCTACGTCAAATTGCCCGACTATTCCACTTCCTGTCAACTCTATAACTATAGAAATACTGTCCTAACATCCCTCTGACTCATCTGATTCTTCAACTTTCAACTTTGACCCCTTGTGTCTGTTCCCATCTCAGGAACATCCTGTCTCAGTCCCCACCTTGTCAATTCCCTCGCACATTTTGTAATCGTGTATCATGTCTCCCCTAACCTTCCTGTCTCCAGTAGTTATTAGGCCGATTTCCCTCAACCTTTCAACGGAGGACTTCCCCATATCTCTGGAGGTAACCTTGTTGCAAGCCTTCGGCACTTTCTCTATTATCTTGACGTGTCTACCAGTGTGAGTTCTAACTGGTGCTGCATACTCCAGTATGGTCCTGCGCGTACAACTGTGTACGAGTCTAGAAAACGATTCCTTACTGAGTATCGGAAACGCTAATTTTCCAGGTTTGCCAGGCGCCCCCAAATGCTGCGTGCATTTTATCTGGTTGATGTGGCGCACACAGGAGACCACAGAGATGAGCTCGTTATTATACCCACCCCAAGATCCTTGTCCTTGAGTGAGGTTTGTCATCCTTAGCCACGTAGCCCTATACTCTTTCTGCATCTTCTTTTCCCGTCCCTGATCTCATGACTTTGTATTATGGGCAGGGTTAAATTCGAGGAGCCAGTTGCTGGGTCACACGTCCTGCCTGTTCAGTCATCTTTGCAATCCCGCCTGGTCCTCGAGTCTGATTTATTCGCTTCATGGGACTTCACATCATCTGCAAACAGGGACACTTCAGAGTCTATTCCTTCCATCATGTCGTTCACATATATCAAAATAGCACTGGTCCTAGAACTGACCCCTGTGGGACCCCGCTCGTAACAGGCGCCCATTCTGATACCTCTTCATGTATCATGACTCGTTGCTGCCTCCTGTCAGGTATTCCCTGATCCATTGCAGTGCCCTCCCTTTTACATGCACCTGATCCTCCAGCTTCTGCACTAATCTCTTGTGGGGAACTGTGTCAAAGGCCTTCCTGCAGCCTAGGAAAACGCAATCTACCCACCCCTCTCTCTCGTGTCTTACTTCTGTTACCTTGTCATAAAACTCCAGGAGTTTGTGATACAAGATTTGCCCTCCATGAACCCATGCTGGTTTTCATTTATAATCTTGTTCCTTTCCAGGTGTTCGACCACTCTCCTCCTGATAATCTTCTCCATGACTTTGCACGCAATACATGTCAGAGACACAGGTCTGTAGTTTAGCGCCTCGTTTCTGCTTCCTTCTTAAATATGGGGACTACATTAGCTGTCTTCCATTTCTCAGGTAGTTGCCCAGTTTCAAGGGACGTGTTGAAGATTGTGGTTAGAGGCACGCACAGCATCTCTGCTCCTTCTCTAAGGACCCATGGGAGATGTCCGGTCCCATCGCCTTTGAGGTGTCAAGGTCACTTAGGAGCTTCTTCACCTCCTCCTCAGTTGTTCGTATGTCATCCAACACTTGTTGGTATATTCCCTCTTGATGTTCCCTTCTGTGCTGTCTTTCCACAGCCCTTCCTGTCTCTACTGTAAACACTTCCTTAAATCTCCTGTTCAGCTCCTCACATACCTCTTGATCATTTCTTGTGAGTTCTCCACCTTCTGTCCTTAATCTGATCACCTGGTCTTTGACTGTTGTCTTCCTCCTGATGTGGCTATACAACAGTTTCGGGTCAGTCTTGATTCTCGATGCTATGTCATTTTCATACTGTCGCTGGGCCTCCCTCCTTACCTGTGCATACTCATTCCTGGCTCTGTGACTGATCTCCCTATTTTCGTGTGTTCTCTACCTTCTGTACTTTTCCATTCTCTATTGCACTTTGTTTTTTGGCCTCCTTACACCGTCGGGTAAACCAGGGGCTCGTTCTGGTCTTCCGTTGTTACTGTTGCCCTTGGGAATAAACCTTTTCACTGCCTCCTTGCATTTTGTTGTTACATATTCCATCATTTCATTTACTGGCTTTCCTGCCAGTTCTCTGTCCCACTGGACCTCCCGCAGGAAGTTCTTCAACCCTATATAGTCCCCTCTTTTATAGTCAGGCTTTTCCCATTCAACTCCTGTTATTCTCTCCACTTGCAGCTCTACTATGTATTCAAAGCACAGAACCACGTGGTCGCTAGCTCCTAGGGGACTCTCATACTTGATGTCCTCAATGTCTGAGCTGCCCAGGGTGAACACAAGGTCCAATCTTGCTGGTTCATCCTCCCCTCTCACTCTGGTAGTATCCTTAACATGTTGGTGCATGAGGTTTTCCAGCACCGCGTCCAACATCCTGGCTCTCCATGTTTTCGGGACCCCCATGTGGCTCCAGGTTTTCCCAGTCAATCTCCCTGTGGTTGAAATCCCCCATAACCAGCAACTTTGCTCTGCTGGAGTGAGCTCTTCTTGCCACCTCAGCAAGTGTGTCCACCATTGCTCTGTTGTTCTCTTCATATTCCTCTCTTGGCCTCCTGCAGTTTGTGGTGGATTATACATCACTGCAATGACCACTTTGTATTCCCCAGACTGAAGTGTACCTGCTATGTAGTCTCTTTCTCCCGTCTCACCTATGCCTTCCATTTTCTCGAATTTCCATCTGATTTTTACGAGCAGAGCAACCCCACCTCCCCCCCTGCCCCTTCTATCTTTCCTCATGATCTGGTATCCTGGTGGGAAGATTGCATCTGTTATTGTCTCCCTGAGTTTTGTTTCTGTAACTGCTATGATGTCTGGGGACTTCTCGTTAATTCTTTCTTGCCATTCCTCATGTTTATTCGTTAATCCATCTGCATTTGTGTGTGTGTGTGTGTGTGTGTGTGTGTGTGTGTGTGTGTGTGTGTGTGTACTCATCTATTTGTGGTTGAAGGGGTAGAGACATAGCTCCTGGCCCCGCCTCTTCATTGATCGCTACTAGGTCCTCTCTCTCCATGCTCCATGAGCTTTATCATACCTTGTCTTTAAACTATGTATGGTTCCTGCCTCCACTACGTCACTTGCCAGACTATTCCACTTCCTGTCAACTCTATAACTATAGAAATACTTCCTAACATCCCTCTGACTCATCTGATTCTTCAACTTTCAACTTTGACCCCTTGTGTCTGTGTCCCATCTCAGGAACATCCTGTCTCTGTCCACCTTGTCAATTCCTCGCAGCATTTTGTATATCGTTATCATGTCTCCCCTAACCTTCCTGTCCTCCAGTGTTATTAGGCCGATTTCCCTCAACCTTTCATCGTAGGACATTCCCCTTATCTCTGGAGGTAACCTTGTTGCAAGCCTTTGCACTTTCTCTATTATCTTGACGTGTCTGACCAGGTGTGAGTTCTAAACTGGTGCTGCATACTCCAGTATGGGCCTGACGTACACTGTGTACGGAGTCTTGAACGATTCCTTACTGAGGTATCGGAACGCTATTTTCAGGTTTGCCAGGCGCCCATATGCTGCAGCAGTTATCTGGTTGATGTGCGCCACAGGAGACCACAGGAGATGTGCTCGGTATTATACCGACCCCAAGATCCTTGTCCTTGAGTGAGGTTTGCAGTCTTTGGCCACGTAGCCTATACTCTTTCTGCGATCTTCTTTTCCCTTCCCTGATCTTCATGACTTTGTATTTGGCCAGGGTTAAATTCGAGGAGCCAGTTGCTGGGTCACACGTCCAGCCTGTTCAGGTCTCTTTGCAGTCCTGCCTGGTCCTCGTCTGATTTAATTCTCCTCATTGACTTTACATCATCTGCGAATAGGAACACTTCTGAGTCTATCCCTTCCAGTATATCATTCACATATACCAAAAATAGCACTTGTCATAGGACTGACTCCTGTGGGACCCCTCTCGTCACAGGCGCCCACTGTGATACCTCATCACTTACCATGACTTGTTGTTGCCTCCGTGTCAGGTATTCTCTGATCCATTGCAGTGCCCTTCCTGTTACACGAGCCTGATCCTCCAGCTTCTGCGCTAATCACTTGTGAGGAACTGTGTCGAAGGCCTTCTTGCAGTTCAAGAAAATGCAATCAACCCACCCCTCTCTCTCGTGCCTTTCTTCTGTTACCTTGTCATAAAACTCCAGAAGGTTTGTGGCACAGGATTTGCCTTCCATGAATCCGTGCTGGTTGTTGTTTATAATCTTGTCCTGTTCCAGGTGCTTCACCACTCTCCTCCTGATAATCTTCTCCATGATTTTGCATACTGTACATGTAAGTGACACTGATTTGTAGTTTAGTGCCTCGTTTCTGTCTCCTTTCTTAAAAATGGGGACTGCATTTGCCGCCTTCAATACCTCAGGTAGTTGCCCAGTTTCAAGGGTTGTGTTGAAAATTGTGGTTAGTGGCACACACTGCATCTCTGTTCCCTCTCTAAGGACCCACGGAGAGATGTCCGGTCCTACCGCCTTTGAGGTATCAGGGTCACTTAGTAGCTTCTTCACCTCCTTCTTGGTTGAGTGCATTTCATCCAACAGTTGTTGATATATCCCTTGTTAGTGTACCCCTCTGTTCTGTCTTCCCAGAGTCCTTTCTGTCTCCTCTGTAAATACTTCGTTAAATCTTGTGTTGAGCTCCTCACATACTTCTTGGTCGTTTCTTGTGAGTTCCCCACATTCTTTCCTCAGTCTGATTACTTGGTCCTTGACTGTTGTCTTCCTCCTGATGTGGCTATACAGCAGTTTTGGGTCAGACTTGACTTTAGATGTTATGTTGTTTTCGTACCGTCTATGGGCCTCCCTCCTTATCTGTGGAAATTTATTTGGTCCCTAAAGTTCCACAGCAGATCCAGCATGGCCGTATGGGATGGCTGCGCCGGGCAGCCCTTAAACCTTCCCAAACAAACAAAGCATTCTCTGGTTGGCGATTGTTGGTAAGCTTATTTATTTATAGATTTACCCTTCAGGGAAGGAGTAGGTAGTTCTACTGGTAGTACACTAATATTAGGTTTACTAAGGCATCTGTAGATAATGATAAAGTAGACCTAAGACCTTAACATAGGTAGTAATAGGCCGATAATGTAGGCAAACACTAGGATAAGTTAGCTAGGGAGAACTGGCAGCCCTAGTTTGAACGAAGAGACGAGGGTCTGGAAGGGAGACCAGCTCGTTCTTCTTACGACAGACACCATCAAGACAAGACGTGCCGTGAACAACAGACGGCGCCCCACGTGTCTTCACATCTGAGACCCGGGGGAAATCGGGTAGAGGCACCTCGATGTACCGTAGATGACCTCCGTCAGGCCCGTGTCAGTGTCTTGGGAGATCGTGGGTGAGTTTAACTGTGGGTCCGGTGTGCAACAGAGAGAGCATGCCCAGTAAGTACCAGTGTCTCAGAGCCGTCTGAAGCTAGGGTCTGAGTCTGCATAGTTATACTAGGGGATACATACCCTCTTGGATATAGGAATTTCTGAGGTGCAGGCAGGACACTAATTACGATTGAATATTGCAGGAATTAATGCTCCCGGTTGCACGTGGCTCCTGAGGGGGAGTCCAAAGGGGCTAAGGCTAGCTTAGGGAAGTGAAGATCAGGATATATGCTGCAACACCAAGTAAGTTAGTCCTTTATACGTGCATGCAGGCGAAGTTTCTTGCAATACCAATCATTTGTGAAAATCTGTCCTATAAGCCACTTGTGAGGCTGAGGTACCCACCTCAGAGCTCGGTGTCAACAGAGTTTGCCAGGGTAGGCGACTCACTTGGAGGCAGTCCACACAAATTTTCACATTATCTGTGCATACTCGTTACTGGCTCTTCGACTAATATTTTTATTTTCCTGGGTCCTTTGCCTCCTGCACTTTTTCCATTCTCTAGTGCACTTAATTTTTGCCTCCTTACACCGTCGGGTAAACCAAGGGCTCGTTCTGGTCTTCCCATTATTTCTGTTGCCCTTGGGAACAAACCTTTCCTCTGCCTCCTTGCATTTTGTTGTTATGATCCTAGTGAGTTTCGTTTCTGTGACTGCTATGATATCTGGGGACGTCTCCTTGATTCTTTCATGCCACTCCTCACACTTATTCGTTACTCCATCTGCGTTTATATACCAAACCTTCAATTTCTTTTCTAAAACTGTGGTCTGGGGAGAATGGTGGGATTGGGGTAGTGGGAGCCGTAGCAGGACCCTATGGTGGGTTGCCGTGGGGGTGGGGTTTGTGATGAGGGGGTGGGGGAAGAGGGCACAGTGTGGGGGTTTTGGTTTAGATTGTTCTGTTGCATTGGGGTTGCCGTGGTTGGATTCCTTCTGTGGATGGTTCTGGAGGAGGTTGTGTTTGCTCTTCCACCTGGGTCTGGGCTCTTCTGCATGTCTGCCTGTTATAGGCATAGGGGTGCTGTCACGTGATTGGCTGATTACATATTTGCACTAACAGGCAGATGTACAAGTGTACCTAATGAAGTGACCACTGAATGTATTACTAAGGATCTCTCTAATAAGACTGGGAGTGATGTGCTGGTCTCTCGGTGATGTAGTGAGGTCCTAGACCTCAGCGACTTGACTCTGGTCCACATCTTGCTCTTACTCTGGTCATGGAAGTAGTGGTGGGAGGGAGGGAGGGAGGGAGGACGGAACTGAGGGAGGGAGGGAAAAAGGTAGGGAGGGGTAGGGTGGAGGGAAAGTGGAGGTTGACAAGCACTTTGATGTCAACTTGCTGGAGGTAACATGTTTTGCCAGCTTGAAGACCGAGGTGAAGCTCTTTACCTATATTTGGTTGTAGGAGTCGATCCTCAGCTCCTGGCCTCACCTCTCTGCTGACCACTACTGGCTTGACTCTCTCCTAGCTACGTGAGCCCTGCCATACCTCCTCTTAAAGCTATGTAAGGATGCCGTCTCTACCACTTCCCTGTCTAGGTCGTTCCACTTCCTGACTAATCTAAGACTAAATAAATATTACCTAACATCCCAACTCTGACTTCGTATACCTAAGACCCGCCAAACATACAGTGCAAAATGGCGGATATAAAGTGCACTCTGACAGATATACAGTGTACACTGATTTTCGCCCACCACGATGCAGGGCCAAAACGACATGGGTTCGAATCCTCGGCTAGTCGCAGTGTTGTTATTGATTCAATACCACTCGTTTGTGGTCACAATAATATAAATACTGCTTATGGAGGCTAGTACACCAAATGAGAAGTAGAATGAAATTAGCTCAGAGGCACCCACACCACCGTGTCCTCGGATTAAGGTAAAACAACTAGCTCTGCTGGGTGCTTTATTTTTGTAGGATTATGTGGTCTAGTGGGTTAGAGCGTCATCTGATTTTCGCTCACCACGAGGCAGGGCCAAAACGACATGGGTTCGAATCCTCGGCTAGTCGCAGTGTTGTTATATATATATCGGTCGTGTGCATGTGTTTGTGTGCATATATATATATATATATATATATATATATATATATATATATATATATATATATATATATATATATATATATATAATACTTATACAATATATATTCATATATATATATCATATATAACAACTATGGAACAGCAGAAATTCGAGTAACTTCTACTTTTCAGACTATCCAATTGTATTGTAGTCGTAGTTCCGATAATGAAGTCACGAAAGAGCTTGAAATTTCGCTAGTCTTTCACAGCGGCTGTTTTGCATATTCTGAATTCTGATATCACCTGTTTACTGTGATCCTATTGCGTATATATATATATATATATATATATATATATATATATATATATATATATATATATTATATATATTTATATATATATATGTAAAGAGAGAAATACAGATTAACATGATGAATCATCCAGCTCCTGGACGACTCTACTACGCACTTTTAACATCTTACTAACATAACACAGCAGTTAATAATAGGTAAATATTAACGTAACACAGTAGTTAACATTAGGTTAACATTAAAATAACACAGTAGTTAAAGTTAGGTAAACATTAACTTAACACAGGAGTTAACACTGCGTTAACTCTTTGTTATCAGAATTAATATGACAGATAACTCTTTGTTAGCTGAGTTAATGAGTTAAGTTGATAAAGCTCACCCTAGAGTCATACTTGACTTTATAAAGCTCTACATTCAGTGAAACATGATTCAAAGCTCTACAGAGAACGTAAACTGTCTTGATAAAGCTCTACAGAGAATGTAAAGTGACTTGATAAAGCTCTACAGAGAACGTAAACTGACTTGATAAAGCTCTACAGAGAATGTAAAGTGACTTGATAAAGCTCTACAGAGAATGTAAAGTGACTTGATAAAGCTCTACAGAGAATGTAAAGTGACTTGATAAAGCTCTACAGAGAACGAAATATGATTTGAAAAAAAAGAAAGAACCAAAGAGAACAAATGAGAGCTTTGAGAGTGGATTTGAGAGTTGTCAGTGTGGAGCTGAGAGCTGTATTAGTAGAGCTGAGAGCTATGATTGTATATCTGAGAGCTGTGAGGGTATAGCTGAGAGATGTTAGAGTTGCGCCGAGATATATGAGAATAAAGGTGATAGCTGTGAAAATAGACCTGAGAGCTGTAAGAATAGAGCTGAAGTATGTGAGGGTAGAGCTGAGAGCTGTAAGAATAGAGTTGAAAGCTGTGAGGATAAAGCTGAGAAATGTTAGAATAGAGCTTAGAGCTGTGAGAATTGATCTATGAGCGGTGAGAATTGATCTGTGAGCTGTGTAAATTGAGCTGAGATTTTTGCCATTAGAGCTGAGAGCTGTGAGAGAAGAGCTGAGAGCTCTGATAATAGAGCTTAGAGCTTCACTCACTCCGCCTTAGTGTATTGTGCATCTTAATTAACAAGTTTTAGCCTCAGTCATCTCAAATTCATCCAAAACTCCAGAGAGCTTTAAGAGAAGCTCTGTCTTCCTTTTTCAAGAGTCCTCTTTGCCACCATCTTTAACTCCTCCTTCTATCTTCAAGAGTCCTACCTGCCACCATCTCTACTTTCTCCCATTTCAAGAATCCTTTTTGCCAGCGTCTTTAACTCTTAGTGCTTCACAATTCACATCAAGATGAACTGTGTAAACGAGTAATTCTTGAATTTATTATTATTTTTATTATCACACTGGCCGATTCCCACCAAGGCAGGGTGGCCCGAAAAAGAAAAACTTTCACCATCATTCACTCCATTACTGTCTTGCCAGAAGGGTGCTTTACACTACAGTTTTTAAACTGCAACATTAACACCCCTCCTTCAGAGTGCAGGCACTGTACTTCCCATCTCCAGGACTCAAGTCCGGCCTGCCGGTTTCCCTGAATCCCTTCATAAATGTTACTTTGCTCACACTCCAACAGCACGTCAAGTATTAAAAACCATTTGTCTCCATTCACTCCTATCAAACACGCTCACGCATGCCTGCTGGAAGTCCAAGCCCCTCGCACACAAAACCTCCTTTACCCCCTCCCTCCAACCCTTCCTAGGCCGACCCCTACCCCGCCTTCCTTCCACTACAGACTGATACACTCTTGAAGTCATTCTGTTTCGCTCCATTCTCTCTACATGTCCGAACCACCTCAACAACCCTTCCTCAACCCTCTGGACAACAGTTTTGGTAATCCCGCACCTCCTCCTAACTTCCAAACTACGAATTCTCTGCATTATATTCACACCACACATTGCCCTCAGACATGACATCTCCACTGCCTCCAGCCTTCTCCTCGCTGCAACATTCATCACCCACGCTTCACACCCATATAAGAGCGTTGGTAAAACTATACTCTCATACATTCCCCTCTTTGCCTCCAAGGACAAAGTTCTTTGTCTCCAGAGACTCCTAAGTGCACCACTCACTCTTTTTCCCTCATCAATTCTATGATTCACCTCATCTTTCATAGACCCATCCGCTGACACGTCCACTCCCAAATATCTGAATACGTTCACCTCCTCCATACTCTCTCCCTCCAATCTGATATTCAATCTTTCATCACCTAATCTTTTTGTTATCCTCATAACCTTACTCTTTCCTGTATTCACCTTTAATTTTCTTCTTTTGCACACCCTACCAAATTCATCCACCAATCTCTGCAGCTTCTCTTCAGAATCTCCCAAGAGCACAGTGTCATCAGCAAAGAGCAGCTGTGACAACTCCCACTGTGTGTGTGATTCTTTATCTTTTAACTCCACGCCTCTTGCCAAGACCCTCGCATTTACTTCTCTTACAACCCCATCTATAAATATATTAAACAACCACGGTGACATCACACATCCTTGTCTAAGGCCTACTTTTACTTGGAAAAAATTTCCCTCTTTCCTACATACTCTAACTTGAGCCTCACTATCCTCGTAAAAACTCTTCACTGCTTTCAGTAACCTACCTCCAACACCATACACTTGCAACATCTGCCACATTGCCCCCCCTATCCAACCTGTCATACGCCTTTTCCAAATCCATAAATGCCACAAAGACCTCTTTAGCCTTATCTAAATACTGTTCACTTATATGTTTCACTGTAAACACCTGGTCCACACACCCCCTACCTTTCCTAAAGCCTCCTTGTTCATCTGCTATCCTATTCTCCTGAATTATTCTCTTGAATTATATACATCAATATAGAGTTTAATATCATGGCCAAAAGAATACTCTAGTTTACTTTGGTTATGAAACGAAATAATTATCTAGGACTGGGGTGGGGGCACTGGCCAGTGCAGTGGAGGGTATTGTTAACACTTTAAACTGGGCATTGTTTGTGGTATGGGTTTTTGTGGGAAACCAATGAAGTAGTGATATTGTGAGTTTTAGGGGAACCAGTTATAGGCAGAATAAGGTAGAATTTTTGGTGAATATTGGAAAGCCAGTGGCACTAGGTGACGAGGACAGTAATAGGGATAGTGGAGGAACAAAAATGAACAGGAAGGGAAAGGAGAAGGGAGGGTTTCTAAATTTATATTACACAAATAGTCGTAGTGCTAGAAATAAGATGAACGAGTTGAGATTAGTTGCAAGTGCTGGTAACATTGACGTATTTGCCATAATATGAACAATTAGGACATGCCTGCTGAATGTCACATTCAGGGTTTTAAATTGTTCCAAGTAGACAGAAACATCGAAAATGGGGGTGGGTGACATTGTATGATCGAGATCACTTGAACTGCTGCATAAAAACTGGTATAAAGTCTGAAATAATACTTACAGAGTCTGGGTAGAATTTTCAGAGGAGTATGAAAAATTAATTTTTGGCATGATATACCGTCCCCCAAACTTGGATAGGGACGAAGGGAGACTACGGTGGGATGAAATTGTTAAGGCCACGACATATATGTTGTACTGAATAGGCAAAACTTGCGATTTTGGTTTAAATAGCAATGCTGTTCTTGCCGAATAAGGCAAGTGAAAATTTGTGTATGTAATAAATTCGCAAAAATCATTCTGAACCTAACGAAAAAAAATATATTTCATTATGTTTGTTTATTATTAAATTACTGTAAATTTATTTAAAATATATTTAGCTAGATTAGGTTAAATTAAATTGTACTTGTTATAATAAGGCTAGATGAGTTTTCTAAGGTTCTTTTGGTACAAAATTATTAATTTTTACATTAAAATAAATAAAAAACTATATCTTTAAACGTATAGGAGAAATTTTTTAGAAAGGACTTAATTTTAAATGAGTTCTTGCTTAGTGATCAGTTTTACGTATTCAGCACGACATATATATATATATATATAATATATATATATATATATATATATATATATATATACATATATATATATATATATATATATATATATATATATATATATATATATATATATATATATATAATATATATATATATATATATTGAGTAAATGGGTGATACTGCAAGAGGATGTGTGAGGTAGAAAAGATATGAAGGAGTGAGAGGTAAAGCAATTTCTCTCTCTGGAATTCTAGTACAAAAAATTGTTGTCGAACCTTGCAATAGTGACCTACAAGCTGCAAACATATATAGTCCAGTGTTGGGCGACACACACACACACGTTCACACACACACATACACACACACACATACACACACACACATACACACACACACACATACACACACACACATACACACACACACACATATTCACACAACACACATACACACACACACAACACTACACACACACACACACATATTCACACACACACATTCACCACACACATACACACACACACAATTCACACACACACATACACACACACAACACACAACACACACATACACACACACACACATACACACACACACATACACACAAAACACTTTCACACACACACACATACACACACAAACATACACACACACACACACACACACACACATATTCACACACATTCCCCACAACACATACACACAACACTTTCACACCCACTTTCACACACACACATAACACACACACATACCACACACACATACCCCACACACAATAAAAAACACAACACACAAAAAAACACCCCACACACACACACACACATATTCACACACACACAATTCCACACACCATCACACACCCCACATTCACACACACACATAAACACACACATACACACACACACATACACACACACATCACACACACACATTCACACACACATACACAACACACAACACACACACACATTCACACACACACATACACACCCCACACATACACCAACACAACCCACACATTCACACACACATACACACACACCCCAAAACACCACCCATTCACACACACACATACACACCACACATACACACACAACATACACCAACACACAACACATACACACACACACACACACATTCACACACACACATAAAACACACACAAACACAACATACACAACACACATACACACACACACATTCACACACACATACTCTCAAAAACCATACAACCTATCACACCACCCCAACACACACTCAACCCAAATCCCCACACCCCTCCCCCCAAACCCCGACTATAGAATCCCACAGTATGCCACAGGGGCCCCCACCCTCACAGGGCCCCCCCAAACCACAGTGTTGGAAAGGAAACTGAAGGTTGGACACAAACGTTTATGGAAAAACAAATAAATGGGGGGAGTGGCATGGGAAAAGTCAAAGAACATCACCGGACATCATACTCCACAGAAACCAAGCTTACAGGTTGATAACAAAGCCCTCTTTCCAAGGGATACCAAACCCGAGGGAAAAACAGAGGGGGAAAAGGGGGGGGGGAGGATGGCGTTGCTGATCAAAAATCGCTGGAATTTTGAGACTGGAGAGAGGAACAGGGGAGAAGAAAGTGATTACATAGTGGGAACACTTCACTCTGGAGGTCCCAAGGTGGTAATAGCAGTGATGTATAACCCACCACAGAACAGCAGGAGGCCAAGGCAAGAGTACGACGAGAGCAATAGAGCGATGTTTGACACACTGGCTAGAGTGGCCAGAAGAGCTCATGCATGCAGGGCAAAGCTCCTGATCATGGGTGACTTTAACCACAAGGAGATCGATTGGGAGAACTTGGACCCCCCCATGGGGGCCAAGATACATGGAGGGCTAAGATGATGGAGTTGGTACTGGAAAACTTCATGTGCCAACACGTAAGGGACACTACAAGAAGAGAGGAGAGGATGAACCAGCAAGGCTGGACTTAGTATTCACCTTGAGTAGTGCAGATATCGGGGACATCACATATGAAAGACCCCTTGGGGCCGTGACCATGTGGTTTTAAGCTTCGAATACACAGTAGAGCTACAAGTGGAGGGAGAAGCAGGAAGGCCAGGACGAATGAACCAACTACAAGAAAGGGGACTACACGGGAAAATGAGGAACTACCTGAACGGGGTTCAGTGGGACAGAGAACTGGCAGGGAAGCCAGTTAATGAGATGATGGAATATGTAGCAACAAAATGCAAGGGGGCTGAGGAGAGGTTTGACCCAAGGGTAACAGGATTAATGAAAAAGCCAGGATGAGCCCATGGTTTACCCAAAGGTGCAGGAGGCAAAAACAAGTGTGCTAGGGAATGGAAGAAATATAGAAGGCAAAGGACCCGGGAGAATAAGGAGAACAGTCGTAGAGCCATAAACGAATATGCACAGATAAGAAGGGAGGCCCAAAGACAATATGAAAATGACATAGCAGCGAAAGCCAAATCTGACCCAAAAACTGTTGTACAGCCACATCAGGGGGAAAACAACAGTCAAGGACCGGGTAATCAGGCTAAGGAAGGAAGGAGGAGAGACAACAAGAAATGACCGTGAAGTATGTGAAGAACTCAACAAGAGATTCAAAGAAGTGTTCACAGAGGAGACAGAACGGACTCCAGAAAGACGGAGAGGTGGGGCACACCACCAAGTGCTGGACACAGTGCACACAACCGAGGAAGAAGTGAAGAGCTTCTGAGTGAGCTAGATACCTCAAAGGCAATGGGGCCAGATAACATCTCCCCATGGGTATTGAGAGAGGGAGCAGAGGCGCTATGTTTACCCCTAACAACAATATTCAATACATCTATCGAACAGGGGAGATTGCCTGAGGCATGGAAGACAGCAAAATGTAGTCCCCAATCTTTAAAAAGGAAAGACATGAAGCATTAAAACTACAGACCAGTGTCACTGACATTTTATAGTATCAAAATCATGGAGAAATTATCAGGAGAAGAGTGGTTGGAACACCTAGAAAGGAAATGATCCATCAACAGCAGCCAACATGGTTTCAGGGAGGGGAAATCCTGTGTCACAAACCTACTGGAGTTCTATGACATGGTGACAGCAGTAAGACAAGAGAGAGAGAGGGGTGGGTGGATTGCATTTTCTGGACGCAAGAAGGCGTTTAAACACAGTTCCACACAAGAGATTGGTGCAAAAACTGGGGGACCAAGCAGGGATAACGGGGAAGGCACTTCAATGGATCAGGGATACTTGTCAGGAAGACAGCAGCGAGTCATGGTACGTGGCGAGGTGTCAAGTGGGCACCTGGGGACCAGCGGGGTCCCGCAGGGGCCCAGTCCTAGGACCAGTGCTGTTTCTGGTATTTGTGAACGACATGACGGAAGGAATAGACTCTGAGGTTTCCCTGTTTGCAGATAACGTGAAGTTGATGAGAAGAATTTCACTTCAAATCGAAGACCAGGCAAAAACTACAAAGGGATCTGGACAGGCTGCAGACCTGGTCCAGCAATTGGCTCCTGGAATTCAATCCCACCAAATGCAAAGTCATGAAGATTGGGGAAGGGCAAAGAAGGCCGCAGACGGAGTACAGTCTAGGGGGTCAAGACTACAAACTCACTCAAGGGAAAAAAATCTTGGGTGAGTATAACACCAGGCACATCTCCTGAAGCGCACATCAACCAAATAACTTTCTGCAGCATATGGGCGCCTAGCAAACCCTCAGAACAGCATTCCGACATCTTAATAAGGAATCATTCAGGACCCTGTACACCGTATACGTTAGGGCCCCTATTGGAGTATGCGGCACCAGTTTGGAACCCCACACCTAGCCAAGCAAAGTAAAGAAAAATAAAAGAAAGTGCAAAGGTTTGCAACAAGACTAGTCCCAGAGCTAAGAGGTATGTCTACGAGGAGAGGTTAAGGGAAATCCAAACCTGACGACAACTGGAGGGCAGGAAGATAGGGGGGACATGATAACGACATACAAAATACTGGGGAGAATTGGGCAAGGTGGACAAAGACAAAAGGGTGTTCCAGAGATTGGACACGAACAAGGGGACACAGTTGGAAGCTGAAGACACAGATGAATCACAGGATGTTAGGAAGTATTTCTTCAGCCACAGAGTAGTCAGGGAAGTGGAATAGTTTGGGAAGGATGTAGTGGAGGGAGGATCCATACATAGCTTTAACAGAGGGATGATAAAGCTCACGGCTCAGGGAGAGTGACCTAGTAGCGATCATGAAGAGGCGGGGCCAGGAGCTCGGACTCGACCCCCGCAACCTCAACTAGGTGAGTACAAACAGGTGAGTAAAACACACACACACACGCACACACACATACCACACATACACACACATACACACACACACCACACACACACGCACCTGACAGCTGACATGTGGTCCAGTAAACTGCTCTCGAATTCAATCCAGCCAAATGCAAAGTCATAAGATTGGGAGGGTAAAGAAGAAACCGCAGACAGAGTAAGCTAGTGGACAAGACTACAGACCTCACTCAGGAGAAAAGACCTGGGTGACCATAACACCGAGCACATACCCGGAGGCACACATCAAACCCAAATAAATGCTCCCGCATACGGGTCCTGGCCAAACCTGAGAATAGCGTTTCCGATACCTTAATAAGGATTCGTTCAAGACACGTACACTGTGTATGTTAGCCCAACTGGGGTATGCAGCAACCCATCTGGAACCCACACCTGGTCAACACGTCAAGAAGTTAGAGAAAGACAAAGTTTGCAACAAGGCTAGTCCCAGAGCCCCAAAGGGGGTGTCGTACAGGAAATTAAGGAAATCGGACTGACGACACTGGGGGGGGGGAGGACAGAAGGGTCGGGAGAATGATAACGACATTTCAAGATACTGCGGGGAATAGGCAAGGTGACAAAGATAGGATGTTCCAGAGAGGGGACACAGGGGCAAGGGGTCACAACTGGAAGCTGAAGACTCAGAAGAGTCACAGGGACGTAGAAGAAATTTCCCTTTAGTCATAGAGTTGTCAGCAAGTGGAAGAATCCTAGCAAGTGAAAGTAGTGGAGGCAGAACCCTAACAAGTTTTTAAGAAGAGTATGACAAAGCTCAGGAAGCAAGGGAGAGAGGACCCAGTAGCGATCATGAAGTGGGCGGGGCCAGAGCTGAGTCTCGACCCTGCAACCCAATTAGGTGAGTAAACACACACAATACACACACATACACACACACACATACACACACCTACACACACAAACCCAAACCACATACACACACACACACACTCCACACACACAAAACACACACACACACACACACATTGTAAGTACTTGCGGGTCAAGTCCCAGGAGGTTGGGGGTCAGGTCACAAGAAGTTGTGGGCAGCCAAGGACCACTGAGACCGCACAAGCCACCTACCTTTCAGTACAAAATAAACCCACACAAAATTTCCACAAAAAAAATTTTTAACCACACACACACAACTTTGCGTTTCCTAACTGCAGGAAGGCCTTTGACACAGTTCCCCACAAAAAATTAGTGCAGAAGCTGGAGGATCAGGCACACGTAAAAGGAAGGGCACTGCAATGGATAAGGGAATACCTGACAGGGAGGCAGCAACGAGTCATGGTACGTGAAGAGGTAATTCACAGGGGGCGCCTGTTACGAGCGGGTCCCCACAGGGGTCAGTTCTAGGACCAGTGCTATTTTTTGATATATTGTGAACGACATGATGGAAGGAATAGACTCTGAAGTGTCCCTGTTCGCAGATGACGTGAAGTTGATGAGAAGAATTAAATGGGAAACGAGGATGGGGCAGGACTGCAAAGAGACCTGGAAAAGCTGGACATGTGGTCCAGAAAACTGGCTTCTCGAATTCAATCCAGCCAAATGCAAAGGTGAGTACAATTAGGTGAGTACACACACACACACAACACACACAATCAGGAAAAAAACAAAAATGGGTTGCCAGAGAGCAACAAAAAAACCAAGGGACAGGAGGAGGAAGCTGCAAAGGAAGATTGAGCAGCAGAGCTCATAAAAAGGGATCATGAATGGGAAAAAAGAAACTAGAAGAACTTAGCATGAAAATGGAAGAGAGGATAGATATGGAAAGGGCAGGAAGTGGGAGGTGCATGTCAAAGCAACAGAGGCTAGGTACAGATTTTAAAGAGGAACTGGAAAATCTGAAAAAAGCCTAAAGAACAAAGAACATTTTGGGATGGACAACAGAGACTGCTACCTCAGCCACAAATAAGGGGACAGTAGGGAAAAAAGGGAGCACAACTGATGGAGAAGCCTATCAGAGGAGACTGTAGTTAATGAAAGAGCTAAACTTTATGTGGAGGCCCTAACAGACAACAACAGAGCCCAAGGAAAGCCGAGAAGGGAAAACGACAGGCCACTGAGCCCAAGTACATTAGCTAGTGAAACTGAAGAAAGGAAAGCTGCAGTGGAGGAAACCAAATTAAATGAGGGGATACACAGGGATATGCAGTGGGAGAATGAAAGGGTGAGGTCAGTCTTTGTGTATGGGCTCCAGGAAGTTGAAGGGGAAACATATGAAGCAAGAAAACAAGGGGAAAAAAAGCAATTGAAAGCATCATGAAAGCAATAGGAGAAGACGACATGACCCAGCTGGAAAATTTTCGGAGAATAGGGGGTTTGTAAAAAAAAGAACCCGGCCAGTGAAAGTGACCTTCAAGGCAGAGGCGTCTTGGAACAGGATCCTGCAGGAGAAAGCACGATTAAGGGACATGCCGACATACAGGAAGGTGTATCTCAACGGCGACAGAACACAAGAAGAAAGGCAGAAACTGAGAGAGATGGTACAAAGGCGAAAGGAGGAAAGAGAGGGGATGGAGGAGACAGACAGGAGATCACAGACCCAGGAAGAAGATCAAATACAGCCTCCCTCACAACTTCCTATAGAAGCCTCCCAACCAGGTCAACCCCAGTGCAACCAAACACTCTAAATCAAAACACCCATGCCACATCCAATTCCCCCACCCACTAGATTACAAACTCCACCCCTACAGCAACAACCCATAGTTCCTTACTAGGTCTCCCACTTCCCCAACCCCAATACACCTCCCAGACCACAATCTTAGAAAAGAAGTTGGTGTGGTATACAAATGCCGATGGAATAACAAATAAGTATGAGGAGTGGCACAAAAGAATCAAGGAGACATCCCCAGACATAATATCACTCACAGAAACAAAACTCACCAGAATAATAACAGATTCAATCTTTCCATCCGGATATCAAATCCTCAGGAAAGACAGAGGGAGGAGAGGGGGAGGAGGAGTTGCACTCCTCATTAAAAACCAGTGGGGTTTTGAGAAAATGGAAGGAATGGATGGCACGGGCGAAAGGGACTACTTAGTAGGAACAATCCAGTCTGATGGACATAAGGTGATAATTGCAGTAATGTACAACCCACCACAGAACTGCAGGAGGCCAAGAGAAGAATACGATGAGAGCAACAGAGCAATGATCGACACACTAGCCGAGGTGGCCAGGAGAGCACACATGGGGGGAGCAAAGTTACTAGTTATGGGTGATTTCAATCACAAGGAGATTGACTGGGAAAACCTGGAGCCCCATGGGGGTCCCGAAACATGGAGAGCCAAGATGATGGGTGTGGTACTGGAAAACCTCATGCATCAACATGTTAGAGACACTACCAGAGAGAGAGGAGAGGATGAACCAGCAAGACTGGACCTTGTATTCACCTTGAGTAGTTCGGACATCGAGGGTATCATGTTTGAAAGGCCCCTGAGAGCTAGTGATCATGTGGTTCTGTGCTTCGACTACGTAGTTGAGCTCCAAGTGGAGAGAGTAGCAGGAATAGGCTGGGAAAAACCAAACTACAAAAGGGGGAACTACTTAGGCATGAGGAACTTCCTTCAAGACATTCAGTGGGAGAGTGAACTGTCAGGAAAACCAGTACAAGAAATGATGGACTATGTGGCAACAAAATGCAAGGAGGCAGAGAAGAGGTTTGTTCCCAAGGGAAACAGAAATAATGGGAAGAACAGAACGAGTCCTTGGGTCACCCAAAGGTGTAGGGAGGCAAAATCTAGGTGTACTAGAGAATGGAAAAGGTACAGAAGACAGAGAAATCAGGAAAATAAAGAGATTAACCGAAGAGCCAGAAACGAATATGCACAGATAAGAAGGGAGGCTCAGCGACAATATGAAAATGACATAGCATCGAAAGTCAAGTCTGACCCGAAGCTGTTGCATAGCCACATCAGGAGGAAAACAACAGTCAAGGACCAGGTAATCAGACTGAGGAAGGGTGATGGGAAGTTCACAAGAAACGACCGAGAGGTATGTCAGGAGCTCAACACGAGATTTAAAGAAGTATTTACAGTGGAAACCAGTAGGACTCCAGGAAATCAGAACAGGGGGGTGCACCAGAAAGTGCTGGATGAGGTACATATAACCAAGGAGGAGGTGAAGAAGCTGCTATGCGAACTTGACACCTCAAAGGAGGTGGGACCAGACAACATCTCTCCGTGGGTTCTTAAAGAGGGAGCAGAGATACTGTGTGTGTCATTAACAAAGATCTTCAACACATCAATTGAAACTGGGCAACTCCCTGAGGTATGGAAGATGGCAAATGTAGTCCCAATTTTTAAAAAGGGAGACAGACATGAGGCACTAAACTACAGACCTGTATCACTAACGTGTATAGTATGCAAGGTCATGGAGAAGATCATCAGGAGGAGAGTGGTGGAGCACCTGGAAAGAAACAAGTGTATAATTGACAACCAGCATGGTTTCAGGGAAGGAAAATCCTGTGTCACAAACCTACTGGAGTTTTATGACAAGGTGCCAGAAGTAAGACAAGTGAGAGAGGGGTGGATCGATTTCATTTTTTTGGACTGTAAGAAGGCCTTCGACACAGTTCCTCAAAAGAGGTTACTGCAAAAGCTAGAGGATCAGACACTCATAACAGGAAAGGCACTGCAATGGATCAGAGAATACCTGACAGGGAGGCAACAACGAGTCATGGTAAGTGACGAGGTGTCAGAATGGGCGCCTGTGACAAGCGGGGTTCCACAGGGGTCAGTCCAGGACCTGTGCTGTTCTTGGTATAAGTGAATGACATAACGGAAGGGATAGACTCAGAAGTGTCCTTGTTTGCAGATGATGTGAAGTTAATGAGAAGAATCAAATCGGATGAGGATCAGGCAGGACTACAAAGAGACCTGGACAGGCTACAAACCTGTTCCAGCAACTGGCTCCTTGAATTTAACCCTGCCAAATGCAAAGTCATGAAGATTGGGGAAGGGCAAAGAAGACCGCAGACACAATATAGTTTAGTTGGCCAAAGACTGCAAACCTCACTCAAGGAGAAAGATCTGGGGGTGAGTATAACACCGAGCATATCTCCTGAGGCGCACATCAATCAGATAACTGCTGCCAGCATACGGGCGCCGGGCAAACCTACGGACAGCGTTCCGATACTCAGGTAAGGAGTCGTTCAGACTCTGTATACAATTTACGTCAGGCCCATACTGGAGTATGCAGCACCAGTTTGGAATATACACCTAGTCAAGCAGTGTATATACACTGACCAGTGACTACCACACAGTGTATATACACTGACCAGTGACTACCACACAGTGTATATACACTGACCAGTGACTAACACACACTGTATACACACTGACCAGTGACCACCACACAGTGCATGTACACTGACCAGTGACTAACACACAGTGTATATACACTGACCAGTGAACACAACACAGTGTACATACACTGACCAGTGACTACCACACAGTGTATATACACTGACCAGTGACCACCACACACTGTATATGCACTGACCAGTGGCCACCACATACTGTATATACACTGACCAGTGACTACCACACAGTGCATATACACTGACCAGTGACTACCACACAGTGTATATACACTGACCAGTGACTACCACACAGTGTACATACACTGACCAGTGACCACCACACAGTGTACATACACTGACCAGTGACTACCACACAGTGTATATACACTGACCAGTGACCACCACACAGTGTATATACACTGACCAGTGACTAACACACAGTGTATATACACTGACCAGTGACCACCACACAGTGTATATACACTGACAGTTACCGCCACACAGTGCATATAAACTGACCACTGACTACCACACAGTGTATATACACTGACCAGTGACTACCACACAGTGTATATACACTAACCAGTGACCACCACACAGTGTATATACACTGATCAGTGACTACCACACAGTGTATATACACTGACCAGTGACCACCACACAGTGAATATACACTGACCAGTGACTACCACACAGTGTATATACACTGACCAGTGACCACCACACAGTGTATATACACTGACCAGTGACTACCACACAGTGTATGTACACTGAACAGTGACCACCACACAGTGTATATACACTGACCAGTGACTACCACGCAGTGTATACACACTGACCAGTGACCACCACACAGTGTATATACACTGACCAGTGACAACCACACAGTGTATATACACTGAGCAGTGACCACCACACAGTGTATATATACTGACCAGTGACTATCACACAGTGTACATACACTGACCAGTGACGACCACACAGTGTATATACACTGACCAGTGACCACCACACAGTGTATATACACTGACCAGTGACTACCACACAGTGTATATACACTGACCAGTGACCACCACACAGTGTATATACACTGAGCAGTGACTACCACACAGTGTATATACACTGACCAGTGACCACCACACAGTGTATATACACTGACCAGTGACTACCACACAGTGTATATACACTGACCAGTTACCACCACACAGTGTATATACACTGACCAGTGACCACCACACACTGTATATACACTGACCAGTGACCACCACACAGTGTATATACAATGACCAGTGACCAACACACACTGTATATACACTGATAAGTGACGATCACACAGTGCATATACACTGACCAGTGACTACCACACAGTGTATATACACTGACCAGTGAACACAACACAGTGTACATACACTGACCAGTGACTACCACACAGTGTATATACACTGACCAGTGACCACCACACACTGTATATACACTGACCAGTGGCTACCACACAGTGTATATACACTGACCAGTGACCACCACACACTGTATATACACCGACAAGTGACTACCACACAGTGTATATACACTGACCAGTGACCACCACACACTGTATATACACAGACAAGTGACTACCACACAGTGAATATACACTGACAGTGACCACCACACACTGTATATACACTGACCACTGACTATCACACAGTGTATATACACTGACCAGTGACTACCACACAGTATATATACACTGACCAGTGGCCATCACTCAGTGTATGTACACTGACCAGTGACTACCACACAGTGTACATACACTGACCAGTGACCACCACACAGTGTATACACGCTGACCAGTGACTACCACGCAGTGTATATACACTGACCAGTGACCACCACACAGTGTTTATACACTGACCAGTGACCAACACACAGTGTATATACACTGACAAGTGACTACCACACAGTGAATATACACTGACAGTGACCGCCACACACTCTATATACACTGACCACTGACTACCACACAGTGTATATACACTGATCAGTGACTACCACACAGTGTATATACACTGACCAGTGACCACCGCACAGTGTATATACACTGACCAGTGACTACCACGCAGTGTATATACACTGACCTGAGACCACCACACAGAGTATATACACTGACCAGTGACCACCACACAGTGTATATACACTGACCAGTGACTACCACGCAGTGTATACACACTTTCCAGTGACCACCACACAGTGTATATACACTGACCAGTGACCACCACACAGTGTACAAACACTGAGCAGTGACCACCACACAGTGTATACACACTGACCAGCGACTATCACTCAGTGTATATACACTGGCCAGTGACTACCACAGTGTATATACACTGACCAGTGACCACCACACAGTTTATATACACTGACCAGTGACTACCACACAGAGTATATACACTGACCAGTGACCACCACACAGTGTATATACACTGACCAGTGACTACCACACAGTGTATATACACTGACAAGTGACCACCACACAGTGTATATACACTGAGAAGTGACCACCACACAGTGTATATACACTGAGCAGTGGCTACCACACAGTGTATACACACTGAGCAGTGACTACCACACAGTGTATATACACTGACCAGTGACCACCACACAGTGTATATACACTGACAAGTGACTACCACACAGTGAATATACACTGACAGTGACCGGTGGTCTGGTGGCTAAAGCTCCCGCTTCACACACTGAGGGCCCGGGTTCGATTCCCGGCGGGTGGAAATTCCGACACGTTTCCTTACACCTATTGTCCTGTTCACCTAGCAGCAAATAGGTACCTGGGTGTTAGTCGACTGGTGTGGGTCGCATCCTGGGGGACAAGATTAAGGACCCCAATGGAAATAAGTTAGATAGTGCTCGATGACGCACTGACTTTCTTGGGTTATCCTGGGTGGCTAACCCTCCGGGGTTAAAAATCCGAACGAAATCTTATCTTATGTTACCACACAGTGTATATACACTGACCAGTGACTACCACACAGTGTATATACACTGACCAGTGACCACCACACAGTGTATATACTGACCAGTGACTATCCAACAGTGTATATACACTGACCAGTGACCGCCACACAGTGTATATACACTGACCAGTGACCACCACACAGTGTATATACACTGACGAGTGACAAACACACAGTGTATATACAAAGACCAGTGACTACCACACAGTGTATATACACTGACCAATGACCACCACACACTATATATACACTGACCAGTGACCACCACACAGTGTATATACTGACCAGTGACTATCCAACAGTGTATATACATTGACCAATGACCGCCACACAGTGTATATACATTGACCAGTGACCACCACACAGTGTATATACACTGACCAGTGACGACCACACAGTGTATATACACTGACCAGTGACTACCACACAGTGTATATACACTGACCAGTGACCACCACACAGTGTATATACACTGACCAATGACCACCACACAGTGTATATACACTGAGCAGTGACTACCACACAGTGTATATACACTGAGCAGTGACTACCAAACAGTGTATATACACTGACCAGTGACCACCGCACAGTGTATATACACTGACCAGTGACTACCACACAGTGTACATACACTGACCAGTGATCACCACACAGTGTATATACACTGACCAGTAACAACCACACAGTGTATATACACTGACCAGTAACAACCACACAGTGTATATACACTGACCAATGACCACCACACAGTGTATATACACTTACCAGTGACTAACACACAGTGTATATACACTGACCAAAGACTACCACACAGTGTATATATACTGACCAGTGACCACCACACATTGAATATACACTGACCAGTGACTACCACACAGTGTATATACACTGACCAGTTACCATCACATAGTGTATATACACTGACCAGTGACTACCACACATTGTATATACACTGACCAGTGACCACCACACAGTGTATATACACTGACAAGTGACTACCACACAGTGAATATACACTGACAGTGACCGCCACACACTGAATATACACTGACCACTGACTACCACACAGTGTATATACACTGACCAGTGACTACCACACAGTGTATATAAACTGACCAGTGACCACCACGCAGTGTATATACACTGATCAGTGACTACCACACAGTGTATATACACAGACCAGTGACCAGCACACAGTGTATATACACTGGCCAGTGACTACCACACAGTGTACAAACACTGACCAGTGACCACCAAACAGTGTATACACGCTGACCAGTGACTACCACGCAGTGTATATACACTGACCAGTGGCCACCACACAGTGTATATACACTGACCAGTGACTACCACGCAGTGTATACACACTGACCAGTGACCACCACACAGTGTATATACACTGACCAGTGACCACCACAGAGTGTATATACACTGACAAGTGACTATCACACAGTGTATATACACTGACCAGTGACTACCACGCAGTGTATATACACTGACCAGTGACCACCACACAGTGTATATACACTGACCAGTGACCACCACACACTGTATATACACTAACCAGTGACTGCCACACAGTGCATGTGCACTGACCAGTGACTACCACACAGTGTATATACACTGACCAGTGGCCACCACACAGTGTATATACACTGACCAGTGCCTACCACACAGTGTACATACACTGACCAGTGACCACCACACAGCGTATACACGCTGACCAGTGACTACCACGCAGTGTATACACACTGACCAGTGACCACCACACAGTGTTATACACTGACCAGTGACTACCACACAGTGTATATACACTGACCAGTGGCTATCTCACAGTGTATATACACTGACCAGTGACCACCACGCAGTGTATACACACTGACAAGTGACCACCACACAGTGTATATACACTGACCAGTGACCGCCACACAGTGTATATACGCTGAGCAGTGACCACCACACAGTGTATATATACTGATCAGTGACCACCACACAGTGTATATACACTGAGCAGTGACAACCACACAGTGTATATACACTGAGCAGTGACCACAACACAGTGTATATACACTGACCAGTGACTGTCACACAGTGTACATACACTGACCAGTGACTACCACACAGTGTATATACACTGACCAGTGACCACCACACAGTGTATATACACTGACCAGTGACTGCCACACAGTGAATATACACTGACCTGTGACCACCACACATTGTATATACACTGACCAGTGACCGCCACACAGTGTATATACACTGAGCAGTGACTACCACACAGTGTATATACACTGAGCAGTGACTACCACACAGTGTATATACACTGAGCAGTGACCACCACACAGTGTACATACACTGACCAGTGACTATCACACAGTGTATATACACTGACCAGTGACTACCACACAGTGTATATAATCTGACCAGTGACCACCACACAGTGTATATACACTTACCAGTGACTACCACACAGTGCATATACACTGATCAGTGACCACCACAGAGTGTATAAACACTGACCAATGACCACACAGTGTACATACACTGAGCAGTGACTAACACAGTGTATGTACACTGACCAGTGACTACCACACAGTGTATATACTCTGACCAGTGACTACAACACAGTGTATATACACTGACCAGTAACCACCACACAGTGTATGTACACTGAGCAGTGACCACCACACCGTGTATATACACTGACCAGTGACTATCACACAGTGTATATACACTGACCAGTGATTACCACACAGAGTACATACACTGACCAGTGACCACCACATAGTGTATACACGCTGACCAGTGACTACCACGCAATGTGTATATACACTGACCAGTGACCACCACACAGTGTATATACACTGACCAGTGACCACCACACAGTGTACATACACTGAGCAGTGACCACCACACAGTGTATATACACTGACCAGTGAGTACCACACAGTGTATATACACTGACCAGTTATGACCACACAGTGTATATACACTGACCAGTGACCACCACACACTGTATATACACTGACCAGTGACCACCACACAGTGTATATACAATGACCAGTGACTACCACACACTGTATATACACTGACCAGTGACGACCACACAGTGCATATACACTGACCAGTGACTACCACACTGTGTATATACACTGACCAGTGACCTCCACACAGTGTATATACACTGACTAGTGACTACCACACAGTGTATATACACTGACCAGTGACCACCACACAGTGTATATACACTGACCAGTGACTACCACACAGTGTATGTACACTGATCAGTGACCACCACACAGTGTATATGCACTGACCAGTGACTACCACACAGTGTATATACACTGACCAGTGAACAACACACATTGTATATACACTGACCAATGACCACCACACACTATATATACACTGACCAGTGACCACGACACAGTGTATGTACACTGACCAGTGACTATCCCACAGTGCATATACACTGACCAGTGACCGCCACACAGTGTATATACACTGCCCAGTGACCACCACACAGTGTATATACACTGACCAGTGACTACCACACAGTGTATATACACTGACCAGTCACCACCACACAGTGTATATACACTGACCAGTGACTACCACACAGTGTATATACAATGACCAGTGACTACCACACAGTGTATATACACTGACCAGTGACTACCACACAGTGTATATACACTGACCAGTGACTACCACACAGTGTATATACACTGGTCAGTGACTACCGCACAGTGTACATAGTCTGACCAGTGACTACCACACAGTGTATATACACTGACCAGTGACCACCACACAGTGTATATACACTGAAAAAGTGACTACCACACAGTGTATATACACTGACCAGTGACTACCACACAGTGTTTTACACTGACCAGTGACTAACTGACCAGTGACTAACACGCGGTTTATATACACTGACCAGTGACCACCACACAGTGTATATACACAGATCAGTGACCACCACACACTCTATATACACTGACCAGTGACCATCACACAGTGTATATACAATGACCAATGACAGCCACACACTGTATATACACTGACCAGTGACCACCACACAGTGCATATACACTGACCAGTGAATACTTCTCAGTGTATATACACTGACCAGTGACCACCACACAGTGAATATACACTGACCAGTGAGTACCACACAGTGTATATACACTGACCAGTGACCACTACACACTGTATATACTCTGACCAGTGACTACCACACAGTGTATATACACTGACCAGTGACCACCACACACTGTATATACACTGACCAGTGACTACAACACAGTGTATATATTCTGACCACTGACCACCAGACAGTGTATATACACTGACCAGTGACTACCACACAGTGTATATACACTGACCAGTTGCCACCACACAGTGTATATACACTGACCACTGACTACCACACAGTGTATATACACTGACCAGTGACTACCACACAGTGTATATACACTGACCAGTGACCACGACACAGTGTATATACACTGACCAGTGACTACCACACTGAATATACACTAACCAGTGACTACCACACAGTGTATATACACTGACCAGTGACTACCACACTGTATATACACTAACCAGTGACTACCACACAGTGTATATACACTGACCAGTGACTACCACAGTCTATATACACTGACCAGTGACTACCACACAGTGTATATACACTGACCAGTGGCCACCACAGTGTATATACACTGACCAATGACTACCACACAGTGTATATACAATGACCAATTGCCACCACACCGTGTATATACACTGACCACTGACTACCACACAGTGTATATACACCGACCAGTGACTACCACACAGTGTATATATACTGACCAGTGACTACCACACAATGTATATACACTGACCAGTGACCACCACACAGTGTATATACACTTACCAATGACCACCACACAGTGTATATACAATGACCAGTGACCACCACACACTGTATATACGCTGACCAATGACCACCACGCAGTGTATATACAATGACCAGTGACCACCACACACTGTATATACACTGACCAGTGACGACCACGCAGTGCATATACACTGACCAGTGACTACCACAGTGTATATACACTGACCAATGACCACCACACAGTGTATATACACTTACCTGTGACTACCACACAGTGTATATACACTGACCAGTGACCACCACACAGTGTATATACACTGACCAGTGACTACCACACAGTGTATATACACTGACCAGTGACCACCACACAGTGTTTATACACTTACCAGTGACTACCACACAGTGTATATACACTGACCAGTGACCACCACTCAGTGTATATACACTGACCAATGACCACCACACACTATATATACACTGACCAGTGACCACCACAGAGTGTATATACACTGACCATTGACTATCCCACAGTGTATATACCCTGACCAGTGACCGCCACACAGTGTATATACACTGACCAGTGACCACCGCACAGTGTATATGCACTGACCAGTGACTACCACACAGTGTATATACACTGACCAGTGAGTACCACACTATATATACACTGACCAGTTACTACCACACAGTGTATATACACTGAATAGTGACTACCACACAGTGTATATACACTGACCAGTGACTACCACACTCTATATACACTGACCAGTTACTTGCACACAGTGTATATACACTGACCA
>NC_069414.1:49790542-49815542 GCF_026875155.1 Cherax quadricarinatus
TTGATGGTGATCATGTACTGTTTGCGTATTAGGTTTGTGTTCAAGTTTTTTTTTTTTTTTTTTTTTTTTTTGCGCCCATGGGTTATAGTGATTTGAGGGAATTTCTATAAAATGGATGTTAGCTGGTGATGCTAAACTTAGATTCTGGTGATTTTGACGGTGATTTGGTAGTATTCAGTGGTGATTTGGTAGTAATCAGTAGTGTTTTGGGAGTATTCGGAGGTGTTTGATGGTGTTTTTTTTAAGGTGTTCAAATTATGTGCAGAGTATTTTTTGAAGATGATCAGTGGTGTTTTGGTGATGTTCAGAGTTGGTTCAAAGTTAGTCAGTGTGTTAGTTATGGTAATGTCTCATGTCATAAGTGTATGAGTTAGTTTTTTTTGTGCTAATGTTGTAAAGTCTGGAGAATGAGGGAGGAGTTTGGTGGATGAGATGTAATTTCGGTTAATGAAATGTGTAAGTGTGAATGTAAATTGGTGGGTGAGTTAGAGAAGATAAAATGTTAGGTGATCTTAGTAAAAGTATAGATAGTTTTAGTGATCTTCGTTATGATGATGTTTTAAGAGAATGTGTACAAAAATGTGATCTTAGTGGAGGGGTTATAGAATTTGGTGAACGTCGTGATTGTGGTGATCTTAGATATTGGAGATATAACAGGTTGAAACAAGTAACTTCCTCTCGTTAAGTTAAATGAAGTAAAAGTGGGGTGTGACGTCGCTGATTGCCAAGTAAACGCAGGATGGAGTGTGATGTCATGGGAGGTATCCCTATCTGTGCTGGTATGTGTTGGTGGTAGTGAGAGGAGTGTATTAGATATTGTACGGAGTTGGTGATTGTGATTTTTTGTGTGAATGTTTATAAAAATGTGTGTTTTCTGCGATCTTAGTGGTTTTGAGGTGAGTGGGATCGTCTTGGTTATAGTGATTTGAGGGGATTTCTATAAAATGGGTGTTAGTTGGTGGTGTTGTTCTTAGTTTCTGGTGATTTTTAGTGTTGTTTGGGCAGTATTCGGTGCTGTTTTGGTAGTATTCAGTGGTGTTTTGGGAGTATTCAAAGGAGTTTGATGATGTTTTGAATGTGTTCAAATGATGCTTTTGGAGTAATCAAAGGTAATTTGATGTTGTTTTTGGCGTTTGTACAAAGTAAAGTGTGGTGTGTGTGGGTGTGTTTGTGTTAGTTTTGGTAAAATGTCTCATGTCATAAGTGTCTGAGTTAGTTTTTGTGTTAATGTTGTAAAGTCTGGAGACTGAGGGAGTAGTATGGTGGATGTGTTGTAATTTCAGTTAATGAAATGTGTAAGTGTAGATAAATTAGAGATGATAAATCTTATTTGGGAGTAATCAAAATGATATTTTGGAAGTGCTTCAGTGTTGTTTGGAAATGTTCAAAGGTGTTTATGTGAGTATTCAAATGTTTTATGAGAGTGTTCGTCACTGACCTCCAAGTAAACACAGGTGGGGTGACGTCACACTTGTTTAGACCTGTAGTAAGAGAAAGTACCATGCCTCATAGGAGGAGTTCATTTGAATGCTTACCCCCAGAGGGGGAATCCAAAAATTCGATCCGAGGAGATGGAGGAGAAATACTTGATCCAAGGAGATCATAAGAATTTCGAAACCCCATAGGGGGGAATCCAAAAACTTGATCCGAGGAATTGGAGTCTTTGTATTATCGAGAAAACCTTTGATCCAAGGAGATGGAGGAGAAATACTTGGGATGGGGGTGAAAGTGGGCGGGGGAATCCAAAAAAACTTGATCCAAGGAAGTAGAGTCTTTGTACTATCGAGAAAACCTTGATCCCCAGAGGGGGGAATCCAAAAAACTTGATCCAAGGAGATCACAAGAAAATGAAATTCAAAAAAAAAAATTGGGATGGGGGTGAAAGTGGAAGGGGGAACCTCAAAAATTTGATCCGAGGAGAGCACAAGGAAATGAAAAAAATCTGAAAAAAATTCGGGGAGCGGGGGTGGGATGGGGGTGAAAGTGGGAGGGGGAAACCTCAAAAATTTGATCCGAGGAGATGGAGAACACAAGAAAATGAAATTCAAAAAAAAAATTGGGATGGGGGTGAAAGTGGGGAGAAGGGGAACCTCATAAATTTGATCCGAGGAGAGCACAAGAAAATGAAATTCAAAAAAAAAATTCGAAAAAAATCTGAAAAAAATTCGGGGCGCGGGGGCGATCCGGACGACGCTGCAGAAGGCGCAGCAGAAGGCGCGGGCGGGCGCGACGGGCAGGCGCGAGGGGCGCGGGCGGGTGGCTGGGTCGGCGCGACGGGCGGGGGGGCGCGGGGGGCGTGGGTGGGGGCGTGGGTGGGGGGCGTGGGTGGGGGGCGTGGGTGGGGGGCGTGGGTGGGGGGCGCGAGGGGGACGCGGGGGGGGGCGGGGTGGGGGCGGGGGGGGGGGGTTGAGGGTGAGGTGGTCTCGAGGGCGAGGTGGTTCGAGGGCGAGGTCCAAGGTCATTAGCATATAGGTGTGAAAAGGAGCACTCAGGAAAAGGAGCCACTAGGAAAGGAGCACTCAGCACAGCCCTTTTCAGGAGGGACCGCTCTGCCGCATGGACCGCTCAGCGCATGGACCGCTCTGCCGCATGGACCGCTCTGCCGCATGAGCCACATGAGCCGCCTTCAGTACTACTTATATATATATATATATATATATATATATATATATATATATATATATATATATATATATATATATATATATATATATATATATATATATATATATATATATATATATATACACACACACACAAACAGTCATTTACAAGTCTAAACGCCAGATTGACGCAAATAACAAAGTTCTTTCTCGGGAACCATTCGCCATTAAACAGTTTTCTAGATCAGAGTCTATAAAAGGCCTCACATTTAGACTCGATCACTAATTTTAAATTTCTTCAAGAGTTCGTGCAGCGGCTTCTGAGGCCGAGATATACTCTAGTAAAGAACTTCCAAGACACTGGTGACTTCTGAAGAAATGTAAATTGACTAAAAGCCAGATTCTGAGACGTTACCAGTCAGCTCCTCAAGGGAGGTTCCTTGATGCTGATGAGGGGCTCTTGATCTAGGGAACTGGATCTGTGCTAAGGTTCCCTGAATTGAGTCTGAATACCTTCCACCCCCCCACATGTGCTGTATAATACTACGGGGTTTAGCGCTCCCCCAGCCAACCTGAACTCTGTCTGAGAAGGAGTTGAGCAACTTAAATTGTCTGCTGGTACTTAACACTGCACCAGCAGTTTACACTGTTTACCCGAAATTATATATTATACAACAGACCCGTTACAAAAGGTGAACAAAGGGCGTAACACTCATGTCACCCTTATGTTCACTGAGCCTGGTATTCAGGGAGATGAACAATAGTACCAATGTTCATGTCATCCCTGTGTTCACTGAGCCTGGTGTTCAGGGAGATGAACAATAGTACCAGTGTTGTTCATTCACCTCCTCCTCCACTTACTCAGCTGATCCACCAATGATGATCCTTTTTAAATCACTTGTTCTCTCTAGGTTGGAATACTGCTGTACATTAACATCCCCATTCAAGAGAGGTGAAATTGCAGATCTAGAGAGTGTACAGAGAACCTTTACTGCACGTATAAGTTCCATCAAACACCTGAGCTACTGGGAGCGCCTGGAAGCACTTGACTTGTACTCACTAGAGCGCAGGCGAGATAGATATATCATAATCTACACCTGGAAGATTCTGGAGGGACTGGTCCCTAATATACACACAACAATCACTCCATACGAAAGCAAAAGACTTGGCAGGCGATGCAACATACCCTCAGTGAAAAGTAGGGACGTCACTGGTACACTAAGAGAAAACACAATAAGTGTCCGGGGCCCAAGACTGTTCAACAGTCTCCCACCAGCAATAAGGGGCATTACGGGAAGACCCCTGGTTGTCTTCAAGAGGGAGATAGACAGATACCTAAAGACGGCGCCGGGCTGTGGTTTGTACGTTGGATTGCGTGCGGGAGGCCTGGTCGTGGACCGGGCCGCGGGGGCGTTGATCCCAGGAATGCCCTCCAGGTAGACTCCAGGTAGACCTCCACTTACTCCACTGATCCACCACCTCCACTGATCCACCACCTCCACTTACCCCTGTGATCCACCACCTCCACTTACTCCACTGATCCACCACCTCCACTTATTCTACTAATCCAACACCTCCACTTACTCCACTGATCAACCACCTCCACTTACCCCACTGATCCACCACCTCCACTTACTCTACTGATCCACCACCTCCACGTAGTCCACTGATCTAACACCTCCACTTACACCACTGATCCACCACCTCCACTTACCCCACTGATCCACCACCTCCACTTACTCCACTGATCCACCACCTCCACTTAGTCCACTGATCCAACACCTCCACTTACACCACTGATCCACCACCTCCACTTACCCCACTGATCCACCACCTCCACTTACTCCACTGATCCACCACCTCCACTTAGTCCACTGATCCAACACCTCCACTTACACCACTGATCCACCACCTCCACTGATCCACCACCTCCACTGATCCACCACCTCCACTTACTCCACTGATCCACCACCTCCACTTAGTCCACTGATCCAACACCTCCACTTACACCACTGATCCACCACCTCCACTGATCCACCACCTCCACTGATCCACCACCTCCACTGATCCACCACCTCCACTTACTCCACTGATCCACCACCTCCACTTAGTCCACTGATCCAACACCTCCACTTACACCAATGATCCACCACCTCCACTGATCCACCACCTCCACTGATCCACACACCTCCACTGATCCACCACCTCCACTGATCCACCACCTCCACTGATCCACCACCTCCACTGATCCACCACCTCCACTTACTCCACTGATCCACCACCTCCACTTAGTCCACTGATCCAACACCTCCACTTACACCACTGATCCAACACCTCCACTGATCCACCACCTCCACTGATCCGCCACCTCCACTGATCCACCACCTCCACTTACTCCACTGATCCACCACCTCCACTTAGTCCACTGATCCAACACCTCCACTTACACCACTGATCCACCACCTCCACTGATCCACCACCTCCACTGATCCACCACCTCCACTTACTCCACTGATCCACCACCTCCACTTAGTCCACTGATCCAACACCTCCACTTACACCACTGATCCACCACCTCCACTGATCCACCACCTCCACTTACTCCACTGATCCACCACCTCCACTGATCCACCACCTCCACTTACTCCACTGATCCACCACCTCCACTGATCCACCACCTCCACTGATCCACCACCTCCACTGATCCACCACCTCCACTGATCCACCACCTCCACTGATCCACCACCTCCACTGATCCACCACCTCCACTGATCCACCACCTCCACTGATCCACCACTTCTATCTTCTGGTTCATCATCTGAGTAATTCATTACTGAACATAAATAATGAATGTGCAGTCTCTGCCTCACTGTCCCGAAACCACTTAATTACCTGCATAATATATGTATTGTATTTATATTATATAATGTATTATATATATATATATATATATATATATATAAATATAATATATATATATATATATAAAATATATATATATATATATATATAATACATATCCATGACAACCCACGTATGGGGTGAGGTGGAAATTGGAGCTAAAGTATTTCACATTTCCATTTTGTATCAGGAGCTAAAACAAGTTGCAAAGGCAGAAACACGAGAAATAAGTAACCCCAGGTCTATGGAAGAAAACCAGGGGTCTTGAAGACAACCAGGATTTGTAACACCCAGGGTCTTGACGCCCAAAACCAGGATTTTGAAGACAACCAGGGTCTTGAAGACAACCAGGGATTTTAAATAACCAGGGTCTTGAAGACAAACCAGGTCTTAAGACAACAGGAGTCTTGAAAAAAAAGGGTCTTGAAGACTAACCAAGGTCTTGAAAAACCAGGGGTCTTGAAGACAACCAGTTTTTAAGAATACCAGGGGTCTTGAAGACAAACCATGGACGTTTGAGAAACCAGGAGGCTCTGAAGACAACCAGGGTCTTGAAGACAACAGGAGTTTGAAGACAACAAGGGACTGAAAACAAACCAGGGTCTTGAAGACACCAGGGGTCTTGAAGACAACCGGGGGTCTTGAAGACAACCAGGGGTCTTGAAGACAACCAGGGGTCTTGAAGACAACCAGGGGTCTTGAAGACAACAAGGGGTCTTGAAGACAACCATGGGTCTTGAAGACAACCATTGGTTTTGAAGACAACCAGGGGTCTTGAAGACAACCACGGGTCTTGAAGACAACCAGGGGTCTTGAAGACAACCAGGGGTCTTGAAGACAACCAGGAGTCTTGAAGACAACCAGGGGTCTTGAAGACAACCAGGGGTCTTGAAGACAACCAGGGGTCTTGAAGACAAACAGGGGTCTTGAAGACAACCAGGGGACTTGAAGACAACCAGGGGTCTTGAAGACAACCAGGGATCTTGAAGACAACCAGGGGTCTTGAAGACAACCAGCGGTCTAGAAGACAACCAGGAGTCTTGAAGACAACCAGGGGTCTTAAAGACAAGCAGAGGTCTTGAAGACAACCAGGAGTCTTGAAGGCAACCAAGGGTCTTGAAGACAATCAGGGGTCTTGAAGACAACCAGGGGTCTTGAAGACAACCAGGGGTCTTGAAGACAACCAGGGGTCTTGAAGACAACCAGGGGTCTTGAAGACAACCAGGTGTCTTGAAGACAACCAGAGGTCTTGAAGACAACCAGAGGTCTTGAAGACAACCAGGGGTCTTGAAGACAACCAGGGGTCTTGAAGACAACCAGGGATCTTGAAGACAACCAGGGGTCTTGAAGACAACCAGGGATCTTGAAGACATACAGGGATCTTGAAGACACCCAGGGGTCTTGAAGACAACCAGGGGTCTCGAAGACAACCAGGGGTCTTGAAGACAACCATGGGTCTTGAAGACAATCATGGGTCTTGAAGACAACCAGGGGTCTTGAAGACAACCAGGAGTTTTGAAGACAACCAGGGGTCTTGAAGACAACCAGGGGTCCTGAAGACAACCATGGGTCTTGAAGACAACCAGGGGTCTTGAAAACAATCAGGGGTCTTGAAGACAACCAGGGGTCTTGAAGACAACCAGGGGTCTTGAAGACAACCAGGAGTCTTGAAGACAACCAGGGGTCTTGAAGACAACCATGGGTCTTGAAGACAATCAGGGGTCTTAAAGACAACCATGGGTCTTGAAGACAACCAGGGGTCTTGAAGACAACCCGGGGTCTTGAAGACAATCACGGGTCTTGAAGACAACCAGGGGTCTTGAAGACAACCAGGAGTCTTGAAGACAACCAGGAGTCTTGAAGACAACCAGGGGTCTTGAAGACAACCATGGGTCTTGAAGACAACCAGGGGTCTTGAAGACAACCAGGAGTCTTGAAGATAACCAGGGGCTTTGAAGACAACCAGGGGTCTTGAAGACAACCAGGGGTCTTGAAGACAACCATGGGTCTTGAAGACAACCCGGAGTCTTGAAGACAACCAGGAGTCTTGAAGACAACCATAGGTCTTGAACACAACCCGGGGTCTTGAAGACAACCAGGGGTCTTGAAGACAACCAGGAGTCTTGAAGACAACCAGGGGTCTTGAAGACAACCATGGGTCTTGAAAAAAACCAGGGGTCTTGAAGACAACCATGGGTCTTGAAGACAACCAGGGGTCTTGAAGACAACCAGGGGTCTTGAAGACAACCAGGGGTCTGGAAGACAACCAAGGGTCTTGAAGACAATCAGGGGTCTTGAAGACAACCAGGGGTCTTGAAGACAACCAGGAGTCTTGAATACAACCAGGAATCTTGAAGACAACCAGGAGTCTTAAAGACAACCAAGGGTCTTGAAGACAACCAGGGATTTTGAAGACAACCAGGGGTCTTGAAGACAACCAGGAGTCTTGAAGACAACCAGGGGTCTTGAAGACAACCAGGGGTCTTGAAGACAACCAGGGGTCTTGAAGACAACCAGGAGTCTTGAAGACAACCAGGGGTCTTGAAGACAACCAGGGGTCTTGAAGACAACCAGGGGTCTTGAAGACAACCGGGAGTCTTGAAGACAACCAGGAGTCTTGAAGACAACCAGGGGTCTTGAAGACAACCAGGAGTCTTGAAGGCAACCAGGAGTCTTGAAGACAACCAGGAGTCTTGAAGACAACCAGGAGTCTTGAAGACAACCAGGGGTCTTGAAGACAACCAGGGATTTTGAAGACAACCAGGGGTCTTGAAGACAACCAGGAGTCTTGAAGACAACCAGGGGTCTTGAAGACAACCAGGGGTCTTGAAGACAACCAGGGGTCTTGAAGACAACCAGGGGTCATGAAGACAACCAGGGGTCTTGAAGACAACCAGGAGTCTTGAATACAACCAGGAGTCTTGAAGACAACCTGGAGTCTTGAAGACAACCAGGGGTCTTGAAGACAACCAGGGGTCTTGAAGACAACCCGGAGTCTTGAAGACAACCAGGAGTCTTGAAGACAAGCAGGGATCTTGAAGATAACCAGGGGTCTTGAAGACAACCAGGGGTCTTGAAGACAACCAGGAGTCTTGAAGACAACCAGGGGTCTTGAAGACAACCAGGAGTCTTGAAGACAACCAGGAGTCTTGAAGACAACCAGGGGTCTTGAAGACAACCAGGGGTCTTGAAGACAACCAGGAGTCTTGAAGACAACCAGGGGTCTTGAAGACAACCAGGGGTCTTGAAGACAACCAGGAGTCTTGAAGACAACCAGGGGTCTTGAAGACAACCAGGGGTCTTGAAGACAACCATGGGTCTTGAAGACAACCCGGAGTCTTGAAGACAACCAGGAGTCTTGAAGACAACTATGGGTCTTGAAGACAAGCTGGGGTCTTGAAGACAACCAGGGGTCTTGAAGACAACCAGGAGTCTTGAAGACAACCAGGGGACTTGAAGACAACCATGAGTCCTGAAGACAACCAGGGGTCTTGAAGACAACCATGGGTCTTGAAGACAACAAGGGGTCTTGAAGACAACCAGGGGTCTTGAAGACAACCAGGGGTCTGGAAGACAACCAGGGGTCTTGAAGACAATCAGGGGTCTCGAAGACAACCAGGGGTCTTGAAGACAACCAGGAGTCTTGAATACAACCAGGAATCTTGAAGACTACCAGGAGTCTTAAAGACAACTAGGGGTCTTGAAGACAACCAGGGGTCTTGAAGACAACCAGGGGTCTTGAAGACAACCAGGGGTCTTGAAGACAACCCGGAGTCTAGAAGAGAACCAGGAGTCTTGAAGACAACCATGGGTCTTGAAGACAACCAGGGGTCTTGAAGACAACCAGGGGTCTTGAAGACAACCAGGGGTCTTGAAGACAACCAGGGGTCTTGAAGACAACCAGGAGTCTTGAAGACATCCCGGAGTCTTGAAGACAACCAGGAGTCTTGAAGACAACCAGTTATCTTGAAGACAACCAGGGGTCTTGAAGACAACCAGGAGTCTTGAAGACAACCAGGAGTCTTGAAGACAACCAGGAGTCTTGAAGACAACCAGGAGTCTTGAAGACAACCAGGAGTCTTGAAGACAACCAAGAGTCTTGAAGACAACCAGGAGTCTTGAAGACAACCAGGAGTCTTGAAGACAACCAGGAGTCTTGAAGACAACCAGGAGTCTTGAAGACAACCAGGAGTCTTGAAGACACCCAGGAGTCTTGAAGACAACCAGGGGTCTTGAAGACAACCAGGGGTCTTGAAGACAACCAGGGGTCTTGAAGACAACCAGGAGTCTTGAAGACAACCGGGGGTCTTGAAGACAACCAGGGGTCTTGAAGACAACCAGGGTCTTGAAGACAACCAGGAGTCTTGAAGACAACCAGGAGTCTTGAAGACAACCAGGAGTCTTGAAGACAACCAGGAGTCTAGAAGACAACCAGGAGTCTTGAAGACAACCATGAGTCTTGAAGACAACCAGGAGTCTTGAAGACAACCAGGGGTCTTGAAGACAACCAGGGGTCTTGAAGACAACCAGGGGTCTTGAAGACAACCAGGAGTCTTGAAGACATCCCGGAGTCTTGAAGACAACCAGGAGTCTTGAAGACAACCAGGGATCTTGAAGACAACCAGGGGTCTTGAAGACAACCAGGAGTCTTGAAGACAACCAGGAGTCTTGAAGACAACCAGGAGTCTTGAAGACAACCAGGAGTCTTGAAGACAACCAGGAGTCTTGAAGACAACCAAGAGTCTTGAAGACAACCAGGAGTCTTGAAGACAACCAGGAGTCTTGAAGACAACCAGGAGTCTTGAAGACAACCAGGAGTCTTGAAGACAACCAGGAGTCTTGAAGACAACCAGGAGTCTTGAAGACAACCAGGAGTCTTGAAGACAACCAGGAGTCTTGAAGACAACCAGGAGTCTTGAAGACAACCAGGGGTCTTGAAGACAACCAGGGGTCTTGAAGACAACCAGGGGTCTTGAAGACAACCAGGAGTCTTGAAGACAACCAGGGATCTTGAAGACAACCAGGGGTCTTGAAGACATCCAGGGGTCTTGAAGACAACCAGGGGTCTTGAAGACATCCAGGGGTCTTGAAGACAGCCAGACGTCTTGAATATAGCTAGGAGACTATTGGTAATCCCCCTTATGTATACTGGGAGGCAGTTAAATAGTCTTGGGCCCCTGACACTTGTGATGTTGTCTCTTACTGCACCCGCCTAGTCTTCTCCTTGTGGGATAATGAAATAATTGCTTGATTTATATTTTATTAAAGACATAGTTACACACGCACACACATACACACATTCACACACACACACGCACGCATACACACACACACACACACATTCACACACACACACGCACGCATACACACACACACACACATTCACACACACACACGCACGCATACACACACACATATACACACACACACACATACACACACACACCTGCTGTATAGCCACATTAGGAGGAAGACAACAGTCAAGGACCAGGTGATAAGGCTGAGGAAAGAAGGTGGAGAACTCACAAGAAACGATCAAGAGGTATGCGAGGAGCTCAACACGAGATTTAAGGAAGTATTTACAGTAGAGACAGGAAGGACTCTGGGGGAACAGACCAGATGGGGACACCAGCAAGGAATACACCAACAAGTGTTGGACGACATACATACAGATGAGGAGGAGGTGAAGAAGCTGCTAAGGGACATTGATACCTCAAAGGCAATGGGACCGGACATCTCCCCGTGGGTCCTTAGAGAGGGAGCAGATATGTTGTGCGTGCCACTTACCACAATCTTCAACACATCCCTGGAAACTGGGCAACTACCTGAGGTATGGAAGACGGCAAATGTAGTTCCCATTTTTAAAAAAGGAGACAGAAAAGAGGCACTAAACTATAGACCTGTGTCATTGACGTGTATAGTATGCAAAATTATGGAGAAGATTATCAGGAGGAGAGTGGTGGAGCACCTGGAACGGAACAGGAGTATAAATGCCAACCAGCACGGATTCACGGAAGGCAAATCCTGTGTCACAAACCTTCTGGAGTTTTATGATAAAATAACAGAAGTAAGACAAGAGAGAGAGGGGTGGGTTGATTGCATCTTCTTGGACTGCAAGAAGGCCTTTGACACAGTTCCTCACAAGAGATTAGTGCAGAAGCTAGAGCATCAGGCGCATATAACAGGAAGGGCACTGCAATGGATCAGAGAATACCTGACAGGGAGGCAACAACGAGTCATGGTACGTAATGATGTATCACAGTGGGCACCTGTGACGAGCGGGGTCCCACAGGGGTCGGTCCTAGGACCAGTGCTATTTTTGGTATATGTGAACGACATGACGGAAGGGTTAGACTCAGAAGTGTCCCTGTTTGCAGATGATGTGAAGTTAATGAGGAGAATTAAATCTGATGAGGACCAGGCAGGACTTCAAAGAGACCTGGACAGACTGGACACCTGGTCCAGCAAATGGCTTCTCGAATTTAATCCTGCCAAATGCAAAGTCATGAAGATAGGGGAAGGACACAGAAGACCACAGACAGAGTATAGGCTAGGTGGCCAAAGACTGCAAACCTCACTCAAGGAGAAAGATCTTGGAGTGAGTATAACACCGAGCATGTCTCCGGAAGCACACATCAATTAGATAACTGCTGCAGCATATGGGCGCCTGGCAAACCTGAGAACAGCATTCCGATACCTTAGTAAGGAATCATTCAAGACACTGTACACCGTGTATGTCAGGCCCATACTGGAGTATGCAGCACCTGTTTGGAACCCGCACTTGATAAAGCACGTCAAGAAACTAGAGAAAGTACAAAGGTTTGCGACAAGGTTAGTTCCAGAGCTAAGGGGAATGTCCTATGAAGAAAGATTAAGGGAAATCGGCCTGACGACACTGGAGGACAGGAGGGTCAGGGAAGACATGATAACGACATATAAAATACTGCGTGGAATAGACAAGGTGGACAAAGACAGGATGTTCCAGGGAGGGGACACAGAAACAAGAGGCCACAATTGGAAGTTGAAGGCACAAATGAGTCAGAGAGATAGTAGGAAGTATTTCTTCAGTCATAGAGTTGTAAGGCAGTGGAATAGCATAGAAAATGACGTAGTGGAGGCAGGAACCATACACAGTTTTAAGACGAGGTTTGATAAAGCTCACGGAGCGGGGAGAGAGAGGGCCTAGTAGCAACCGGTGAAGAGGTGGGGCCAGGAGCTAGGACTCGACCCCTGCAACCACAAATAGGTGAGTACAAATAGGTGAGTACACACACACACACACACACACACACACACACAACACACACACGCATATACACACACACACATACACATACACACACACACACGCACGCATACACACACACACACACATACACACACACACACGCACGCATACACACACACACATTCACACACACACACACACACACACACATGTATACATGTATAACATACATAAAAATACATTTGAAAACACTGAATGAGAGACCTAAGTATTGACTGACTTTTCTCACTGTTAAACATTTATTATTTACAGTAAAGAGAGAGAGAGAGAGAGAGAGAGAGAGAGAGAGAGAGAGAGAGAGAGAGAGAGAGAGAGAGAGAGAGAGAGAGAGAGAGAGAGAGAGAGGGAGAGAGAGAGAGAGAGAGAGAGAGAGAGAGAGAGACATTCAAGTGCAACTCAATCATTCTTGACTTTTTCAGTCATTATGTACATCAGTCAGTGTGTACATCAGTCATTATGTACATCAGTCATTGTGTACATCAGTCATTGTGTACATCAGTCGTATGACATCAGCCATTGTGTACATCAGTCAGTGTGGTAATCAGTCATTATGTACACAGACATTGTGTAACATCAGTCAGATGTGTACAAGTCATTGTGTAAAATCAGTCATGGTGGTACATCAGTCATGTGTACACAGTCATTGTGTACATCAGGGCATTATGACATCAGGCCATGTGGTACATCAGTCATGTGTACACAGCATGTGTACATCAGTCATTGTGTACATCAGTCATTGTGTACATCAGTCATTGTGTACATCAGTCATTGTGTACATCAGTCATTGTGTACATCAGTCATTATGGTACATCATCCCTTAATGTAAAATCAGTCATTGTGACATCAGTCATTATGTACATCAGCCATTGTGTACATCAGTCATTGTGTACATCAGTCATTATGTACATCAGTCATTGTGTACATCAGTCATTGTGTACATCAGTCATTGTGTACATCAGTCATTGTGTACATCAGTCATTGTGTACATCAGTCATTGTGTACATCAGTCATTATGTACATCAGCCATTGTGTACATCAGTCATTGTGTACATCAGTCATTGTGTACATCAGTCATTGTGTACATCCCGTCATTATGTACATCAGTCCATTGTGTACATCAGTCATTGTGTACATCAGTCATTATGTACATCAGCCATTGTGTACATCAGTCATTGTGTACATCAGTCATTGTGTACATCAGTCATTGTGTACATCAGTCATTATGTACATCAGTCATTGTGTACATCAGTCATTGTGTACATCAGTCATTGTGTACATCAGTCATTATGTACATCAGTCAGTGTGCACATCAGTCAGTGTGTACATCAGTCATTATGTACATCAGTCAGTGTGCACATCAGTCAGTGTGTACATCAGTCATTGTGTACATCAGTCAGTGTGTACATCAGTCAGTGTGTACATCAGCCAGTGTGTACATCAGTCAGTGTGTACATCAGTCAGTGTGCACATCAGTCAGTGTGTACATCAGTCAGTGTGTACATCAGTCAGTGTGCACATCAGTCAGTTTGTACATCAGTGAGTGTGTTCATCAGTGTGTACATCAGTCATTGTGTACATCAGTCAGTGTGTACATCAGTCAGTGTGTACATCAGTCAGTGTGCACATCAGTCAGTGTGTACATCAGTGAGTGTGTTCATCAGTGTGTACATCAGTCATTGTGTACATCAGTCATTGTGTACATCAGTGAGCGTGTACATCAGTCAGTGTGCACATCCGTCAGTGTGTACATCAGTGAGCGTCTACATCAGTCAGTGTGCACATCAGTCAGTGTGCACATCAGTGTGTACATCCGTCAGTGTGTACATCAGTTAGTGTGTACATCAGTCAGGGTGTACATCAGTCAGAGTGTACATCAGTCAGGATGTACTAGTCATTTGACTCACTAAATCGTCATGACACGATTGCAAACAAACCATACCACGGGTGGGGTTAGAACCCGCGGTCAGAGTCTCAAAACTCCAGACCGTCGCGTTAGCCACTGGACCAGCTAGCTGCAATATTTCTACACCATAGGAAGGTTAACATAGGCACCACTGTGACCACAAATGCAAGTTTTTACAGACGAATCTCCAGCTAGTGTGGCCGTGACGAGCTCTAGCTCAAGTCCCGTCAAAGCCGTCAATATGGATGAATGGATGGATGAATATTGTTGTGGCCAACTGACCCAGTGGCTAGCGCGTCGGTCTGGAGTTTTAAGAGTCTCTGATCGCGGATTCTAACTCCGCCCATGCTATGGTTTACAAGTCACTGCTGGACCAACACACTGCCATGTACCAATCACTGTTGGACCAACACTGACGTGTAGCAGTCACTATTGGACCAACACTCACTGATATCAATGCCGGTCCAGCAGGCTGGTCCAGTATAATAGAGACTCCTTCAGAAGACTGTCAAGGAGGACTTCTTAATTCTGGATGTAGTATTGAGACTGGTCCAGTAGACTGTTCCAGTAGACTGTCCCAGTGGACAGCAACATCCCCGATTTTGAGACTTGTCCAGCAAACTGTCCCAATGGCCCGCTGCATCATCTCTGGACCAGGTACAGCAACACCAGCAACAAGGGAGATTGACTGCCCATCTTGCAAGCACTGTCGTGGTGCATGGCTCTCGCTTCCTCAGCTGCAATGCAACAAGTATCATTTGTAAATGTCATCTGTAAATTACATCTGTAAATATCATTTGTAAATTATGTTTATGTTAACACATCGGCCGTTTCCCACCGAGGCAGCGTGACCAGAAAAAGAAGAAACTCTTTCATCATGACTCACTCCATCACTGTCTTGCCAGAGGCGTGCCTACAACCCTCCTTCAGAGTGCAGGCACTGTACTTCCCACCTCCAGGACTCAAGTCCGGCTAACCGGTTTCCTTGAATCCCTTCATTAATGTTCGTTGCTCACACTCCAACAGCACGTCAAGTTATAAAAACCCTTTGTCTCCACTAGCTTCTATCTAACATGCTCACGTACGCTTCCTGGAAATTCCAGCCCCTCGCTCACAGAACCTCCGTTACCTCCTCCCTCCAACCTATCCTCAAACGACCCTTACCCCACCTTCCTTCCACTATTGATTTATACATCCTCTCTAAATATCCGAACCACATCAAGAACGCCTCCTCAGCCCTTTGGATAGTACTTTTAAAAACCCGCACCTCCTTCTCATCTCCAAGCTACACATTCTTTGCGTAATATTCACACCACATATTGCCCTCAGACATGACATCTGCACTGCCTCCAGCCTTCTCATTGTTGCAACATTCACCACCAATGCTTCACACACATTTAAGAGCGTTGGTATCATTATACTCTCATACATTCCCATCTTTGCTTCCATGGAAAACAGACTTTTCAGTGCACCACTCAACTTTTTCCCATCGTCAATTTTTAGTTCACCTGGTCTTCCATAGACCCATCTGCTGACAAGTCCACACCCAAACATCTGAACACATTCACTTCCTCCATACTCCCTCCTTCCAATCTGATATCCAATCTTCCATTACCTGTTTTTTTTTATTCTCATCACCTTGCTCTTTCCTATGTTCACTTTTAATTTCCTTCCCAAAATCGTCTACCAACCTCTGCAACTTCTCTTCAGAATCTCCCAAAAGCACAGAGTCATCAGCAAAAATCAACTCTGACAATTCCAACATTGTGCCGGATTCTTTATCTATTAATCCCACACATTCTGCCAACACCCGAGCATTAACTTCTCGTACAATCATATCTGTAAATATATTGAACAACCATGATGACATCATGCATTCCAGGCTAAGGATTACTATTACTGGGAATTAATCTCTCTCTCTTAAATACAATACCCTGAGCTTCAGTATAATCTTAAAACTCTTAACTGTTTTCAATAACCTACTTCCTATTCCATATATATGCAACATCTGTCACATCCCCCCCCATCCACCTTATCATATGTCTTTTCCAAATAAATAAATATAATAAAATCCTCTTTACCTTTATTTAAACACTGTTCACCTATATGTTTCACTGCAAACACTTGGTCCACACACCCCCTACCTTTCCTAAAGCCTCCTTGTTCATCTGCTATCCTATTCTCCGTCTTACTCTTAATTCTTTCAATAATAACTCTACCATACACTTTACCAGGTATACTCAACAGACTTATTCCTCTATAATTTTTGCACTCTCTTTTGTCCCCTTTGCCTATATACAAAGCAACTATGGATGCTCTCTGCCATTCCCTGGGTACCTTTCCCTTACTCATATATTTATTAAATAAAGGCAACAACTATTCCAAAACAATATCCCCACCTGGTTGTGACACTTCTCTCTTGATACCGTCAATCCTTGTTACTAAAAGTTGTTAACATTTGTATATATCATCTGGAAATATTATTTCTAAAAATAATTTGTGAATTAATTACAACAGGAGGTACAGTGTCTGCCAGACACAGCACCCTGGCACTGTCTGCCAGACACAGCACCCTGGCACTGTCTGCCAGACACAGCACCCTGGCACTGTCTGCCAGACACAGCACCCTGGCACTGTCTGCCAGACACAGCACCCTGGCACTGTCTGCCAGACACAGCACCCTGGCACTGTCTGCCAGACACAGCACCCTGGCACTGTCTGCCAGACACAGCACCCTGGCACTGTCTGCCAGACACAGTACCCTGGCACTGTCTGCCAGACACAGCACCCTGGCACTGTCTGCCAGACACAGCACCCTGGCACTGTCTGCCAGACACAGTACCCTGGCACTGTCTGCCAGACACAGCACCTGGCACTGTCTGCCAGACACAGCACCCTGGCACTGTCTGCCAGACACAGTACCCTGGCACTGTCTGCCAGACACAGCACCCTGGCACTGTCTGCCAGACACAGCACCTGGCACTGTCTGCCAGACACAGCACCTGGCACTGTCTGCCAGACACAGCACCCTGGCCACTGTCTGCCAGACACAGCACCCTGCCTGTCTGCAGACAAAGTACCTGCACTGTCTGCCAGACACAGCACCCTGGCACTGTCTGCCAGACAAAGTACCCTGGCACTGTCTGCCAGACACAGTACCCTGGCACTGTCTGCCAGACAAAGTACCCTGGCACAGTCTGCCAGACACAATACCTTGGCACAGTCTGCCAGACACAGTACCCTGGCACTGTCTGAAAAACACAGTACCCTGGCACAGTCTGCTAGACACAGTACCCTGGCACAGTCTGCCAGACACAGTACCCTGGCACTGTCTGCAAAACACAGTACCCTGGCACGTCTCCAGACACAGTACCCTGGCTACTGTCATGCCAGACACAGTACTCTGGCACTTGTCAGGCCAGAATATCCTGGACTGTATGCCAGACACAGTATCCTGGTACTCTGTCTGCCAGACAAATTACCCTGGTACTGTCTGCCAGACAGAGTACCCTGGCACTGTATGCCAGGCACAGTACCCTGGCACTGTCTGTCAGACACAGTACCCTAGGACTGTCTGCCAGACACAGTACTCTGGCACTGTCTGCCAGACACAGTACCCTGGCACTGTCTGCCAGACACAGTACTCTGGCACTGTATGCCAGACACAGTACCCTGGTACTCTGCCAGGCATAGTACTCTGCTACTGTCTGTCAGACACAGTAACCTGGTATTGTGACAGAAACAGTACCTTGGCACTGTCTGCCAGACATAGTATCCTGGCACTATGTCTACCAGACACAGCGTCCTGGCACTGTATCTACCAGACACAGCATCCTGGCACTGTGTCTGCCAGACACAGCATCCCGGCACTGTGTCTGCCAGACACAGCATCCTGGCACTGTGTCTGCCAGACACAGCATCCTGGCACTGTGTCTGCCAGACACAGCATCCTGGCACTGTGTCTGCCAGACACAGCATTCTGGCACTGTGTCTGCCAGACACAGCCTTCTGGCACTGTGTCTGCCAGACACAGCATCCCGGCACTGTGTCTGCCAGACACAGCATCCTGGCACTGTGTCTGCCAGACACAGCATCCTGGCACTGTGTCTGCCAGACACAGCATCCTGGCACTGTGTCTGCCAGACACAGCATCCTGGCACTGTGTCTGCCAGACACAGCATTCTGGCACTGTGTCTGCCAGACACAGCCTTCTGGCACTGTGTCTGCCAGACACAGCATCCCGGCACTGTGTCTGCCAGACACAGCATCCTGGCACTGTGTCTGCCAGACACAGCATCCTGGTACTGTGTCTGCCAGACACAGCATCCTGGCACTGTGTCTGCTAGACACAGCATCCTGGCACTGTGTCTGCCAGACACAGCATCCTGGCACTGTGTCTGCCAGACACAGCATCCTGGCACTGTGCCTGCCAGACACAGCATCCTGGCAAGGAAATATTTCATATAAAATATTTAAAGTTTGGCAGACTGCTAGGCTGACAGGCTGACAGGCTGGTAGGCTGGCAGGTTGGAAGACTGATGGCTGGCAGGTTGGCAGGCTGGTAGGCTGGCAGGCTTTAAAGCTGGCAGGTTGGCAGGCTGGTAGGCTGGCAGGTTGGAAGACTGATAGGCTGGCAGGTTGGCAGGCTTTAAAGCTGGCAGGTTGGCAGGCTGGTAGGCTGGCAGGCTGGAAGGCTGGTAGGCTGGCAGCTGGAAAGCTGGCAGGTTGGCATGCTGGTAGGCTGGCAAGCTGGAAGGCTGGCAGGTTGATGGGCTGGCAGGCTGGAAGGCTGGCAAGTGTAGGCTGATAGGGTGGCAGGCTGGAAAGCTGGCAGGTTGGCAGGCTGGTAGGCTGGCAGGCTGGAAAACTGGCAGGTTGGCAAGCTGGTAGGCTGTAAGGCTGGCAGGTTGGAAGATTGCCAGGGTGTCAGGATGGCAGATTAGTAGTCTGGGAGGTTGACAGGCTGGCAGGCTCTCAGGTTTCCAGTCTGGCAGGTTAGAAGGCTGGCTGGTATACTTGCAGGCTGGCAGGCTGGCAGGCTGGCAGGCTGGCAGGCTGACAGGTTGGCAGGCTATCAGTGTGGCATACTAGCAGACTGGTAGGTTGGTACCCTGGCAGGTTAGCAGGCTGGCAGTTTTGTAGGCTGGCAGGCTTACACTTTAGCAAAGTGGCAGGCTGGTAGTCAAGCAGGCTGGCATTTTGGCAGACTGCCAAGCTAGCAAGTTTGCTGGTCGTCAAATAAGTAGGTTAGCAGCTTGGCATGCTGGCAGAATGGCAGGTTGGCCGCCTGGCAGGTTTGCAAGTTCCGAGGTTGGCAGGCTTGCAGACTGGTAGTTGGCAGGATAGAAGGCAGGCTGGTTGGTTGGTAGGTAGGCAGGGTGGCAGGCTGGTAGGCTGGTAGGCTGGCAGGCTGGCAGGCTGGCAGGCTGGCAGGCTGGTACTTGGTAGGATAGAAGACAGGCTGGTTGAGAGGTAGGCAGGGTGGTAGGGTGGTAGGCTGGTATGTAGACAGCCTGTACTGTCTGCACAGACAGCCCATGCTGTCTGCCAACTTAGTTCATATTTCGCGTCATGCTGGTGCTGCCACCTAGAGGCCTTGCCACTTCAGTATGCCCAGACATGCCTCCATCTCACTCACACAGCGGCCTAGCAGGAAGACACAAGGCCTCCCAGCTCTCTCTCGTGGGCATGGCCCTCCCGGGCCATGGGCACACACACACAAGCCTGTGTAACCCACGACGACTTAACAATAAAGTAAGAAGCCTCCGAAGAAGTTTATCATTCACACTCCGCTTACAGCTTACCAAATAAACCTTTTTATAAATGGTGACAGCGGTGCTCGCAGCAGTTGTGTTTGCCTGGAGAGAGGAAGGAGAGGTATGAAGTCATCTTCACTTCATCACCCTACACAAGAAGCATCCGTCTCTCAACAAGTTATCCTGATGTCGTGTCTGCACGTTTGAGCATCCAGACACAGGTACAAGCAGGATCCAGCCGAAATTTGCCGAATTTCTTCGAGAATTGTGAGTGGCGTCCCAGTGACTCCACGCCACAGCGTCCCACGCTGTTTCTCAAGTCACGTGTTCAGCGTCACTTGTATGTTGCTGTTGCTGTTGTTCAGCTCAGCACAGCTGTTTCAGCAAGCCAGAGGTGAGTTTTGTGGTGATTTCTGCGTCCAGTGTGAGCTTCACGTGTTTGTGGGTGGAGGAGGAGGAGGAGGAGGAATGGCTAGATGCTCGCCCTGCCATACACTCACCCACGCTCCTCGCCACCACACTACCATACACCACTCACCACTATTCACTCCCTCTGCTGTGTTCTCTGCTGTTTTTCGTGTGATTCATCGCCAGTGCTGTGTATCCGAGTGCCCGAGGCCACTCGAAGCTGCGTGGATCAGCATGCCACGTAGATCACGACACCACGTGGATCAACACCACGTTGGGTGTGGCCGATGTCACGTAGATCTACCAGCCACGTGAGTTACCAGATGTCCCAGGCCACATGCTGTGGTCTGCTGCCCGCATCACATTGACGTCACCCACGATGCTGCCCGACTTCATGACGTCACGATGTCTGCCTGACGTCACCTCGAGATGTCTGCTGACGTCACCTCGAGATGTCTGCTGACGACATCACGCCTGACATCACATGATGTCACCATCGAGTGTTCTAGTAATTATTTCAGTATTGTCGAGAAGATTGAGAGAAAATATATGTCGTGTGTTACTTAATTCCTCTTAGTCAGTGTTCTCACATTTTAGTATATGTCTTAGTGTCAGTTTTGTGAACAGAAAAGCATCATTTGCTAGTTAAGCCATGTTGTACCGTATGTACAGCGGTGTGTTTTTAAAGTTTCCGTGTGTCCAGTGAGGTCTGAGCCAGACCTGAGTAGCACCACTGTGTTAAGTCACCCGTGTGACCCGTACGTTTGACAGCTGATTACTCAGCCCTGAGCGTACGAGCCCTCTTGTACAGAAAGCTTTTATGCTCGTCGCTCGTGATGTTCTGCAGAATCGTACCTGCTACGATTCCCATCGAGATTTGTTTCACTTCACCTCCAGACCGTCAGAGTGCAGTTATATGTAGAGAAACAAGTCTGGGGACGCTTAGGCTAACCTCTGCTATAAGTCCAACTGTCGAGAGATGATACTCGTCAAGCCGCAGCCACGCCTGTCGGCAGGCGCTGTGTCACAAGCTTCAGTGAGCAGCCTGCACAAAGATAAGTCACTTTGACTGCTAGCTCGCTCACTGCAGTCTGGTGTATGATGTTACAACTCCCAGATGTTTCGCCCAGTCGTCTCTGCCACGACTCGCTCCACAACTCGCTCCACGCTCGCCGGCAGTGACAGCCCAGCGACAGTACCAGTTGAGAAGTGTCCTCCTGAGTCGCTTGCCAGAAGTCCTGCCCAGTTGCCGAGTTTTGTCGACGCCTCACTCGAGGGCACCAGCATGTTGTGCCCCAGGTTGAGTGAAAACCTGCAGCGACTCCTACGATGACTGCTTCACCGTTCCAGAGGAGACCGTAACCTGTTACGTTACAGCTCAGCCGCAGCGATGTCTCCCGTGTTGCAGTATGTCCAGACGCAGGAAGGCGTGTAGTGATGCCCTTCGACGCTCATTGCCTTTGACCACGATGTTTAGCACACCCCATGTTTTTTCTTCCCTCCCTGTAGGAAGTTTTTTTCCATGTCCATATGTATATATATGTTTTTATTTTGTGTTCTGTGCCCTGTTCCTACGAGAGAGAGACAGAGTTTCTTTTACTACCAGTATTGTAGCGTCGGGACGACGCGCGGTAGGTGGCCAAGCGTATGTAGACAGCCTGTACTGTCTGCACAGACAGCCCATGCTGTCTGCCAGCTTAGTTCATATTTCGCGTCATGCTGGTGTTGCCACCTAGAGGCCTTGCCACTTCAGTATGCCCAGACATGCCTCCATCTCACTCACACAGCGGCCTAGCAGGAAGACACAAGGCCTCCCAGCTCTCTCTCGTGGGCATGGCCCTCCCGGGCCATGGGCACACACACACAAGCCTGTGTAACCCACGACGACTTAACAATAAAGTAAGAAGCCTCCGAAGAAGTTTATCATTCACACCCCGCTTACAGCCTACCAAAATAACCTCGTTATAGGTAGGCTGGTAGGCTGGTAGTTGGTAGGATAGAAGGCAGGCTGGGTGGGAAGTAGGTAGGTTGGCAGGCTGGTAGACTGGCAGGCTGGCAGGCTGGTAGTTGGTAGGATAGAAGGCAGGCTAGCTGGGAGGTAGGCAGGGTGGCAGGGGTGGGATGGTAGGCTGGTAGGCTGGCAGGCTGGTAGTTGTAAGATAGAAGGCAGGCTGGTTGGGAGGTAGGCTGGCAGGCTGGTAGTTGGTAGGAGAGAAGGCAGGCTAGCTGGGAGGTAAGCAGGGTGGCAGGGTGGTAGGCTGGTAGGCTGGTAGTTGGTAGGATAGAAGGCAGACTGGGAGGTAGACAGGCTGGTTGGGAAGTAGGCAGGCTGGTTGGGAAGTAGGCAGGCTGGTTGGAAAGTAGGCAGGCTGGTTGGAAAGTAGGCAGGCTGGTTGGAAAGTAGGCAGGCTGGTTGGAAAGTAGGCAGGCTGGCAGGCTACTTACTTTGCATAACGTAGACAGTGACAGAGGCAGCGTCTAGCCCCTGGGGTTGACAGGTATAGTTGCCAGCGTCGTCAAGGGTGACACTTGTCAGTGAGAGTCTGGCACTGGCCCTGGCACCCTCGTGAGCCACGTGAAGGCTAACACCGCCCCTGTCAACAACATCACCTGGTCAGTACAGCAATGAACACAATCACCTAGTCAGTACAACAGTAAACACCATCACCTGGTCAGTATGTCAGTAAATATCACCTGGTCAATACATCAGTGAACACCATCACCTGGTCAGTATATCAGTGAACACCATCACCTGGTCAGTACATCAGTGAACACCATCACCTGGTCAGTACATCAGTGAACACCATCACCTGGTCAGTACAGCAGTGAGCACCATCACCTGGTCAGTACATCAGTGAACACCATCACCTGGTCAGTACATCAGTGAACACCATCACTTGGTCAGTACATCAGTGAACACCATCACCTGGTCAGTACATCAGTGAACACCATCACCTGGTCAGTATATGTGAACACCATCACCTGGTCAGTATATCAGTGAACACCATCACCTGGTCAGTACATCAGTGAACACCATCACCTGGTCAGTACATCAGTGAACACCATCACCTGGTCAGTACAGCAGTGAGCACCATCACCTGGTCAGTACATCAGTGAACACCATCACCTGGTCAGTACATCAGTGAACACCATCACCTGGTCAGTACATCAGTGAACACCATCACCTGGTCAGTACATCAGTGAACACCATCACCTGGTCAGTACATCAGTGAACACCATCACCTGGTCAGTATATCAGTGAAGACTATCACCTGGTCAGTACATTATTGAACACCATCACCTGGTCAGTACATGTGAACACCATCACCTGGTCAGTATATCAGTGAACACCATCACCTGGTCAGTATATCAGTGAACACCATCACCTGGTCAGTACATCAGTGAACACCATCATCACTGGTCAGTATATAAATGAACACCATCACCTGGTCAGTATATCAGTGAACACCATCACCTGGTCAGTACATCAGTGAACACCATCACCTGGTCAGTATATCAATGAACACCATCACCTGGTCAGTATATCAGTGAACACCATCACCTGGTCAGTACATCAGTGAACACCATCACCTGGTCAGTATCAATGAACACCATCACCTGGTCAGTATATCAGTGAACACCATCACCTGGTCAGTACAGTATTTTTGCCAGAAAGTGGAACAATCAGTAGACGCAGGATTCATACATAGCTTTAAGAAGAGGTACGATAAGGCTTTTGGAGCAGGGTAAGAGTTGATCTAGTAGTGACCAGCGAAGAGGCGGGACCAGGAGCTGTGAATCGACCCCTGCAACCACAAATAGGTGAGTACACTCACAAACTTACACAAAGTCACACAGCATGGGCGTGACATACCTGGTTCCGTGAGCATGGGCGTGACATACCTGGTTCCGTGAGAATGGGCGTGACATACCTGGTTCCGTGAGCATGGACGTAACATACCTGGTTCCGTGAGAATGGGCGTGACATACCTGGTTCCATGAGCATGGGCGTGACATACCTGGTTCCGTGAGCATCGGCGTGACATACCTGGTTCCGTGAGAATGGGCGTGACATACCTGGTTCCATGAGCATGGGCGTGACATACCTGGTTCCGTGAGAATGGGCGTGACATACCTGGTT
>NC_069414.1:49820935-49828435 GCF_026875155.1 Cherax quadricarinatus
TACACTTAATTTTGACAGGCGGGCCTCTGTGTTGATCATCCGGTGTTGTTGACAGGCTGGCCAGCCGGTGTTGTTGACAGGTGGCCAACCGGTGTTGTTGACAGGCTGGCCAACCGGTGTTATTGACAGGCTGACCAACCTGTTGTGCATCAGCGATTTTATTAAATCTGTTCACTGAATCACAAACGTATATACTGTAACTTTAATTATGTTTTTATCTGCTGTGAGGAGACCAAGTTTGTAAGAGAGAACAACAGAAGAGGGAGATAAAAGTCTAGGGAATTGAGATAAGAGTTAGAGAGTAATATTCATGATGCAGTAATCGCCAGAAAGCGATAACAAGTGCAGGATAACCACGGGGTGGGGGGGTAAGTTGAATGGTAGCCCTAGGCCTTTCGTGTTGCAATCAACACATCAGGAGATTGCAATGTTGCAGAAATGTGGCAAAAGCGAAAACATCGAATTTTTAGCTTGTAGCAGCCAATTATTGTGAGTAAGTGCGCACAGAGTCGCCATTTAGACAATCCAACACATTAATTAAAGTATACAGTTTAAGGTTATTATATTAGCTTTAATTGTAAATGAATCAAGTTTGAACAATTCAAAGCTAGTATGATATAGTGAAATATTTATCATATTTTATAAATGGTGAAGCGTTCAACCTGAGCAGAGTGATGGTGTATGATCAGACTGGTGGACTTAAAGTGTCCTCAACCATGAGTTAAGTCAAACCATGACTTAAGTGAACATCCTGGACTACACCTCAACAAAACAAAGTGAATGTGGTAGTAATTATGTATAAAGAAGATTATACTGGAAAAAATAAACTTTTTATTAGAAGACAAACAAACTTAGGTTGACCTTAATAATCTCCCTCAACCAAGTCAATAGTAACTGTAATAAACAACATAAAAACACTACTTAGAGGAAGTGAGATCGCGAACAAGCGATATAAAATGTAAAGCAACCACGGGGAAGTTGAATGATAGATCTAGGCCCTTCGTGTTGCAAATTCGTTCAGGGGGAACATATTTTGCTCGAGCAAAATACATTCTCCTGTGCTAATTGGCTTAGACCTTCTCTTTTCTGCAACATTGCAAGCTCATAATGTGTTGATTGCAAAACAAAAGACCTAGAGCTATTATTCAACTCCCCCCGTGGTTGTTTTGCATCTTGTATCGCTTCGCGATTATTGCATATTATTTTTTATTATCACACTGGCCGATTCCCACCAAGGCAGGGTGGCCCGAAAAAGAAAAACTTTCACCATCATTCACTCCATCACTGTCTTGCCAGAAGGGTGCTTTACACTACAGTTTTTAAACTGCAACATTAACACCCCTCCTTCAGAGTGCAAGCACTGTACTTCCCATCTCCAGGACTCAAGTCCGGCCTGCCGGTCTCCCTGAACCCCTTCATAAATGTTACTTTGCTCACACGCCAACAGCACGTCAAGTATTAAAAACCATTTGTCTCCATTCACTCCTATCAAACACGCTCACGCATGCCTGCTGGAAGTCCAAGCCCCTCGCACACAAAACCTCCTTTACCCCCTCCCTCCAACCCTTCCTAGGCCGACCCCTACCCCGCCTTCCTTCCACTACAGACTGATACACTCTTGAAGTCATTCTGTTTCGCTCCATTCTCTCTACATGTCCGAACCACCTCAACAACCCTTCCTCAGCCCTCTGGACAACAGTTTTGGTAATCCCGCACCTCCTCCTAATTTCCAAACTACGAATTATCTGCATTATATTTACACCACACATTGCCCTCAGACATGACATCTCCACTGCCTCTAGCCTTCTCCTCGCTGCAACATTCATCACCCATGCTTCACACCCATATAAGAGCGTTGGTAAAACTATACTCTCATACATTCCCCTCTTTGCCTCCAAGGACAAAGTTTTTTGTCTCCACAGACTCCTAAGTGCACCACTCACCCTTTTCCCCTCATCAACTCTATGATTCACCTCATCTTTCATAGACCCATCCGTTGACACGTCCACTCCCAAATATCTGAATACATTCACCTCCTCCATACTCTCTCCCTCCAATCTGATATTCAATCTTTCATCACCTAATCTTTTTGTTATCCTCATCACCTTACTCTTTCCTGTATTCACTTTTAATTTTCTTCTTTTGCACACCCTACCAAATTCATCCACCAATCTCTGCAACTTCTCTTCAGAATCTCCCAAGAGCACAGTGTCATCAGCAAAGAGCAACTGTGACAACTCCCACTTTATGTGTGATTCTTCATCTTTTAACTCCACGCCTCTTGCCAAGACCCTCGCATTTACTTCTCTTACAACCCCATCTATAAATATATTAAACAACCACGGTGACATCACACATCCTTGTCTAAGGCCTACTTTTATTGGGAAATAATTTCCCTCTTTCCTACATACTCTAACTTGAGCCTCACAATATATATATATATATATATATATATATATATATATATATATATATATAATATATATATATAATATATATATATATATATATATAATATATATATATATATATATATAATATAATATATATATATATATATATATATTATTTGATTGAGTTATGTGTTAATTATCTATATAAATTTTATATATTTTTAAATATTAAATTATATATTTGTGGTGTGTGCAGCTGTGTGGTATGGTAAAATTGATACTATGCTGATTATTTTATGAATACTACCAAACGTTTAAGACGATTAAATAACTGTTAGTATGGTATAAAGACAAGCATGGAGAGTCACCAGGGAAACCTACCATTGGCCATCAATACTGCTGCCAATCCTTTAACGTATATATTTTTGCAAATCAATCAACACTATTATTATAACGAAGAACAAGCTCTAAACAGTAAGGGTCATAACAACATAAGCGTGGAGGGACACTGCAATATAAGCCTATGCCTCATCTAGGTAGGTTCTTCTCAGCCAATTCTCTAACGTATATGAGTGTGTGTTTCTTGTTCATAGTATGGAGTAACACTGTTATTAGTGATGCGGGAGAGACTTACCGTGATGGCTTCTGAAACAACAATACCGACACACACCGCATATAAAACCTGAATACGATCCTTGACTTAACTAAGGTCTCCAAGCCCAACCACTATGCAGCCCACAAACACACGAAAGAGGAGTGACCTACATAGGGCAGGAGAGAAGTAGAGTCAGGAGCTTACTTGACCCCTGCAACGACAATAGGTGAGTACACACACGCAACACAGAGATGGATTTAGATAGTGACCAGTGAAAGAGGCAGGCCAAGCTACGACTTGACCCCTGCAACGACATATAGTGAGTACACACAACACACACGAAGAGTGGATTTAGTACTGAGCCAGTAAAGAGGCAGGGCCAGGAGCTATGACTTGACCCCTGCAACGACATATAGGTGAGTACACACACACACACACGAGAGTGGATTTAGTAGTGACCAGTGAAGAGGCAGGGCCAGGAGCTACGACTTGACCCCTGCAACGACATATAGGTGAGTAACACACACACACAAAGCTAATATGAATTGTCTTTAGAAATTCAGAAACGATAAAGTAATGCCAAGAAAATGAAGCGTAAGGAAATCTCAGAAAAATGTGCCTAGTATGGGCCAGTAGGCCTTCTGCAGTGTTGCACCGTTCTTATATTCTTAAAATCCAAGGAAATCTCAATATTTGACACATGGTATGAGAGAAGACTGGACGAAAGAGGGAGGAAGGGAAGAAAGGGAAACAGAAAAGGAAGAAGAGACATAGGAATGGAAGAGAGAACACTAAAGTCAATGGTTAATAAGAAAGGAAGAGCACTGCAGCAGGCCTACTGGCCCATACTAGGTAGGTCTTTCTCAAACTTTCTCTACCCTAACCTGTAGGGCAGCACAAGGTAGGAGGCCAGAAAGTACCACAGTACTAGATGGTCACTACCTGGACAGTACTAGATTGTCACTGCCAGCCCAGTACTTGACGGTTACTGCCAGTACTCCCAACAATCCTCAAAATAGCGAGGGTCACTCCGATCCACAAAGGTGACTTGAATAACTATAGACCAATATCTAATTTACCATTGCTCTCTAAAATCTTTGAAAAATTAATTCATAGACGGATCTGTTCCTACCTCGTCTCACACAACATATTAAACCCTTGTCAGTTTGGATTCAGTAATAATAAAAGCACAAATGATGCTATCATACACATGCTAGAACTAATATATAGCACACTTTAAAAGAAAGAAGTCCCGCTGGGCATTTTCAGTGATTTACGTAAAGCTTTCGATACAGTCGACCATGAACTGCTGTACTCCAAATTAATGCACTATGGTATCAGAGGCCACTTCCTCAACTACCTAAAATCATATCCTAGTAACAGAACTCAATATGTGTATGCAAACGATGCAAACTCTTCCACCCAACCAATCACAGTAGGAGTCCCACAAGGAAGCGTCCTTGGACCACTCCTCTTTCTCATCTACATCAATGATCTACCGAATGCATCACAGCTACTCAAACCCATATTATTTACAGATGACACTACATATATATGTCTTTTCCCACCCAAACACAGTCATACTAGCAAACACAGTCAATGCTGAATTACAGAAAATATCTGCCTGGATGATGACTAATAAACTTACCCTGAATACTGATAAAACCTATTTCATCCAGTTTGGAAACAAAGCTGCAAATGATCCAATTAATATAACGCTAAATGGATCATCAGTCACAAGACTCACAGAGGGAAAATTCCTAGGTATCCACCATGACAGTAGCCTTAAGTTCCAGACACACTACAAAATCACAAAACCAACTAAATCAAAGATAAGGTACTACGTTCCACAATCAGCTCTCCTGGCACTGTACCATTCACTCATATACCCTTATCTTACATATGGAATTTGTGCATGGGGATCAACAACATCCACTCACCTAAAACCCCTAAAAACCCCAAAGCAAAAGGCAGCAGTAAGAATGATAACAAATTCCCACTCACGCCAGCATGCTCCACCAATTTTCAAAAGTCTGAATCTGTTCACCATTAAGAACATCCATACTTATTCATGTGCCTACTACTTACACAGAACAATACACACAAATATAAACCCCCCACTCAAACTTCTCCTCACCAACCTAAACAGGACACATGATCACAACACAAGACACAGATCTCTTTTTAATATACCTCGTGTCTATATCACACTATGTAAAAACTCTATGCACATAAAGGGCCCTAAAATATAGAATTCATTACCACAAGACATTAAAGTAACCCAGTCTGAAAATCAATTTAAGACTTCTCAACAGCCACTTAATCACCCTAGACTAAACGCTAAATACTCAGTACACACTTACTTATGTACTCCCACATCATAACTTCAACAATCACTTTGAACCTTTTATCCACTGTTGACACGAATATAATTGAATCATTGTTTTCAAAAAAGCATTTTTGAATATATGAATATATATTTTGTCTTATGCAAATTTTGATTCATTTATAATTATTAATCTACTGTACAACTATGAAATAATTACTATCCTACTGTACAACTATGATATACTCCTTAGTGTTAAGTAGACTGTAAGTCAATAATGTTAAGTTGGTCCATAATGCCAGGCATAATAGAGGCTCTCTTTGTATTACAACCCACTATTGTAAATACAAAATCTCAATGTACTGTTTGCAAAGATATAAAATAAATAAATAAATAAAATAAAATAAAGAGTTATTAGCAAGTACGAGACTTAGTAATTGAAGAATGAGAGGTTGGTACTCAAATGTAAATACAGTCGCTAATAAATGTGAGGACATGAAAGAGTTGTAGAAGACAATCTTGATATAGCAGCTCTCATGGAAACAAGCTCTCAGAAATAATAACTACCGAGGTGTTCCCAGAGGGTTATCACATATTAAGAAAGAAGAGGGGAGAACAAAGATAATAATTTACATTAATGGTCAGAAACCACCGGAGATTTTAGGAGCTTGGAGAATTGGAAGCAGGAGATTTGAGAGATTATATAGCAGGCATTGTGATCAGAGAGACTATAGCAGGTACTGTATTGTTCAGAGAGAGTATACTAGTAGTGGCTCACAAAATCGTAATAACACGATTTCGTGAGGGAGTCATCCGTAAAAAACAGCATTTGTGGTCACAGTGGTGGTGCATGCTAACCTTCCTATGGTGTATGGAAACATAGCTGGTTAGATTAATATTATTGGAGCCAGCTGGCTGAATGATTAACGCACTGGCCTGTGGGTTTTACGACTCACCATGGGTTCAACCCCCCACCCCGCCCCCTGATTTATAGTAATAGTGGCAGTGAGATATAACTCAACACTAAATAGTGTGTCAAGGCAGGAATATAATGAGACTAACAGGGCAGTGATTCTCTTACTGCAGTGACTGAGAAAGCAAGAATATACAGTGCTAATCTTTCAGTACCAGCAGACTTCAACTACCAAGAGATTTCAACTGCCAGCAGACTTTAACTACCAGGATAGTGACAGGGAGAACTGGCACCTTCATGGAGGGACTAGGAACATTGCTGAGCCAAACTTATGGAAGCAGTGATGAAGATTTCCCGAGACAACACGTGAAGGAAACCTGGAGAGTGAGAGAGGGAGAAGAACCAGCGAGACTTTATCTAGTTTTCTAACAAAATGAATTAGACATTCTGGAAATTATGGGGAAACAGTACTAGGAACCAGTGATCAGCTCTTCCATCCACGGGATGGATGTGATGTACACAGTAAACTAGCCACTACCATCCACTGGATGGATATGAGGTACACAATAAACTAGCCACTACCATCCACAGGATGGATATGAGGTACACAATAAACTAGCCACTACCATCCACAGGATGGATATGAGGTACACAATAAAACTAGCCACTACCATCACAAGATGGATATGAGGTACACAATAAACTAGCCACTACCATCCACAGGATGGATATGAGGTACACAATAAACTAGCCACTACCATCCACTGGATGGATATGAGGTACACAATAAACTAGCCACTACCATCCACTGGATGGATATGAGGTACACAATAAACTAGCCACTACCATCCACAGGATGGATATGAGGTACACAATAAACTAGCCACTACCATCCACAGGATGGATATGAGGTACACAATAAACTAGCCACTACCATCCACAGGATGGATATGAGGTACACAATAAACTAGCCACTACCATCCACAGGATGGATATGAGGTACACAATAAACTAGCCACTACCATCCACAGGATGGATATGAGGTACACAATAAACTAGCCACTACCATCCACAGGATGGATATGAGGTACACAATAAACTAGCCACTACCATCCACAGGATGGATATGAGGTACACAATAAACTAGCCACTACCATCCACAGGATGGATATGAGGTACACAATAAACTAGCCACTACCATCCACTGGATGGATATGAGGTACACAATAAACTGGCCACTACCATCCACAGGATGGATATGAGGTACACAATA
>NC_069414.1:49830935-49850935 GCF_026875155.1 Cherax quadricarinatus
GTTCCATACTCGAGTCATCCTGGGTATATATGATCTCAGATGAAGTGATGTTCTGGAGAAGGTACAGCCAGAGTGAAGTTGCTGCTTTCTGCCCGTCTTGTGGCATAAAAGCTTGTTTCACGCTGTCCTCGAAGTGGATCCAAGTGTGGTATTTTGACAATATTGGCCTTGTACATAACAGTAAGGCCACCCACATCTCTCCTATGTTGAAGGCTTTGCTGAAATGACAGATCTATCCAGGATGGGTCCAGGCGAGAGATGAGACGCCTTGCTCTGTTCTCTACTCTGTTAAGCAGTCGCAGATGAGAGGGAAGGCAGGCGAACCAAGAAAGTGGAGCATACTCAAGGTGTGAGCGTACTTGTGCCTCGTACAGAATCTTGCAACCCCTACTGTCAAGCAGATGCGAGACACGGCGAAGTGCTGTAAACTTCCTGGCTGCCTTGTTTGCAAGATTTACAACATGGTTCTTCATGGTTAGTTTGGAGTCAAATTTCACCCCAAGGATATCAACTTCTTCTCCAAGTGCCAACACCCCCCATTCATCCTTATACTGAAACCAGCATTACCATATGTGCCTAGAGACGATCATCATTTGCGTTTTCTCAGATGAAAAATGTTACTTGCCCATCTATTTCCCCAAGTGATATAGCTCTCAGATGGTGATTGATGTAGCTTAGAGCAGTGGCATTTCTTCTCTTGGATAGTGAATGTCAGTGTACAGTCGTTTGCATATGCATGTGATTTGGGATGAGATGAAGAAGGTCGATGAAGTAGACATTCCATAACAATGGTCCCAGCACGCTTCCTTGTGGAACACTTGCCCCAGTAGGATGTCTTGCTGATTCCGTTCCATTGAGACTACACTTAGAGATTACCATGAAGGTAATCACTGAGGGGGACATAGCGTAGAGCCTGCAATTCCCAGTGCTTGAAGTTTTGCTAAGAGGCCCTGGTGCCACACCCGGTCGAAAGCGCCAGCAATGTCCAGTGCTACCACACAGCTGAATTTGGATTCATCCAGTAAACTGGTGCCACTTAGTGGGAGGGTTTAAAAACAGAATCAGCAGCAGGTAACCTTTCCTGAAGCCATATTGACGGTCACAAAGTAGTGAGTGGTAGTCAAAAAACTCTGTCAATTGTCTTGAGATTATTGTCTCAAGGATCTTACCAGTGATTGACAGGAGTGACATGGTCTGTAGTTGCTGATTTCTGCTCTGCTCTTCTTTTTGTGACAGGGACTACATTTGCCTTTTTCCATAGGAGGGCATTTACACTGTTACTAGGCAGTGCTGAAAGATGCGAGTTAGAGGTGCTGTTTAGCTGGTTGCACATCTCAGCAATCTTGGGCTCAACTTGTCTGGGCCCAAGCCTTTTCTTGGTAAAAGTGATTTAAGAAGGAAATGCACCTCCTGCCTTATTGTCACCACTGACAGTTTTGACCCCATTTCTTGCAGCTAGCCAAGGAGGGTCCCTTGCTGGATCAGGAACTTGCATTTTGGTAGCAAAGTGTTCAGAAAAGGGTTCCCCTTCTCTTGACTATAGTAGAGGTGGTCCCACCCTGTCGATTTAGAGGTGGAATGAGTTCATTCGGCAGATAACCTTGCCTGTCCTTAAACCAGGGACCACCAGGTTTTTGGAGCCTTCCCCACCTGATGCTAGCTTTTTTTTTTAGTGTCCACCTCCCTTTAGCAATGGCCCACTTTTGAACGTCACCCATATGCCTACAGGCTTGCCTGTGCAAGTTCTGTTATAGGTGGTAGGATTTTCTCTTTACCTTCGCCATGCTTTGTACTTAGCAGAGCAGCCTCTCTTTCAACGAAAGCCCAAACCAAGGTGATCTGTAGGCTCGTCACATTATTGCCGGTTGAGGAATGTGTTCTTTTTGTAGATTAAGGAAAGTGTCCAGTGAAGGCTTTCACTTGGTTGTCAACATCCCTTGGAGAAGAGGGATTCCAATCGGTGGTGGCGAGCTCAGAGCAAAGGGCTGGCAATTACCTCTTTCCCCTAGCCAGGTTGTGCGTGTGGACTCCTCACCTCTCTTTCCCTTTTCTCTCTCTCCCCCCCTCCTCGTCCCTCCTTCCCTCTCTTCTTCCTTCCTTTCCTCCTCCCTCCTTCCCTCTCTCTCTCTCTCTCCTTCCTCCCTACCTCCTTCCCTCTCTCTCCCTCCCTTCCTCCCTCCCTCCTTCCCTCTCTCTTTCTCTCTCCTCCCTTCCTCCCTCCCTCCCTCCCTCCCTCCCCTTTCCCCTCTCTCTCCCCTTTCCCCCTCCCTCCTTCCCTCTCTCTCTCTCTCCCTTTCCCTCCCTCCCTCCTTCCCTCTCTCTCTCTCTCCTTTCCCTCCCTCCTCCTTCCCTCTCTCTCTCTCTCCCTTTCCCCCTTCCCCCCTCCCCCCTTCCCTCTCTCTCTCTCTCTCCTTCCGTCCCTCCCTCCCTCCCTCTCTCTCTCTCCCTCCCTTCCTCCTTCCTTCTCTCTCTCTCTTCCTCTCTCCTTCCCTCCCGCTGAGGTCAGTGGTCACGTGCGGTCCTACCTGCCTAAGCTCTTGGGAGTTAGCGTGGGCTGTTACCAAGCACCATGGCTTGTTGTAGTGTTTTAGAATCTCAGGTTCAAGTGTTGAAGAAGGAGATTCTACTTCTTCAGGAGGAAAATAGGAGGCTGAAGCTTCGTATAGATGAGTTTGGGAGCGAGTGTGAGAAGGATTTAGCTGGTAAGGAAGGAATGGTAGCCAGCAGTGATAGTGGCAGCCGCTTTAAGTGGCAAGTTGTTCACAGTTCAGGAAGAAGGAAGATGAGGAGAGTTTATAGAGAAGATGTGAAGGTAGGAAATCGATTCTCTGTTCTCCAAGACGAGTGTACTTCAGTGGTTAGTGAGGTTGAAGGTACCACTGATTCCCCTGCTAATCAAGGTAAGAATATTTTAATAGTAGGCGATTCTCAGGTAAGATATATGGACCGTGCATTTTGTAACTGAGACAGAAAGGTCAGACAGAGAGTTTGTCTTCCTGGAGCTGGTGTTGGTGACATAGTCAGCAGGTTGGATAATATTATGGCAGGTAATGGGAACAAGCCCATTATGTGTCTTAGTGCTGGGGGTAATGACATTGGGAAGGGCAGGAGAGAGGAGCTGCCATAGAAGATGTTAGGTCTAAGGGAGGGATCCCAGTCATATGCAGCATCTTGCCTAGAAAGGGAGTGGGCAATGAATGGATGTCTAGGGCAGTTGGTATAAATTGTTGGCTAGACAGGTAGAGCACTGAACTTGCAATCCCATTCATTGATAACTGGAACCTATTCTTTGGCAAACATGATATGTATGCAAGGGATGGGGTTCGTCTCTCTGGGGATGGAGTGGTTGCATTAGTCAATTCAATTGAGAGGGTAATTGATGACTTGTCTAGGAATTTAAACTGATAGATTATAGAGGTATGGGTGTTTGTGGGAAACAATCAGGCTGCAGCATTAGGGTTAAAAACAGCAGTTATTACCGGGATACCTCAGGGATATGTTTAAAAGACAATATTCAAAATAAAGTTGCTAGTAATGGCAAATTAATTAATCAACAAACAAATAGAGATAGTAGAGGGCAACGAGTGACTAGCTTCCTTAAGGTTTACTATACAAATAGTAGGAGTCTAAGAAATAAGATAGATGAGCTAAGATTACTTGCAAGTGTAGGTAATATAGATATTATTGGTATAACAGAGACCTGGTTCAACCTGAAAGATAGAGAAATGCCTTCTGAATGCAACATACAGGGTTATAAACTATTACACACTGACAGGGTCAACAGGAAGGGTGGTGGAGTGGCGATGTATGTCAGAGAAAATTTAAATTGTTGTCTTAGACATGATATAAGATTAGAAACATCGAACACAGAATCTGTTTGGCTACAGTTTCTCGAGGGACATAACAAATTAATTTTGGGTGTGATTTATAGGCCCCCAAACCTTGATAGGGAGTGCAGTAAACTGTTATGGGACGAAATTCATAAGGCATCTAGATATGAAAATGTTGTGATAATGGGAGATTTTAACTTTAGACAAATTGATTGGAACAATATGATAGGAAACTTGAGTCTAGTGACTTTCTTGATACGGTTCAGGATTGCTTTTTAGAACAGGTTGTGACAGAACCAACTAGAGGAAACAATCTGCTTGACTTGGTTCTTGCCAACAAAGATTCACTAATTAATAATCTTGAGGTTAATGATGAGCTTGGGGAAAGTGATCACAAATCACTTAGTTTCAATATATCATGGAATTACCCAGATAACTGCAATCAAATCTCTGTCCCAGATTTTCGCTTGGCAGACTTCATGGGACTGAAAAAATTACCTGGGTGGGCCTAAATTGGGGATGTCCTGACTATGGGTCAGGTAGGTGATCTTGGTTGCCAATATGACGTTTTTCAGAGCATAGTTCTAGCTGCCCAGACAACTTTTGTTCCGAGTAGGGAAATTGGATCTAACAAAAATGATCCCAAATGGATGAACAATAGATTAAAACATCTCACTGGTCAAAAGAGAGGCATATATAGGCGTATCAAAAGAGGGGATGGGCAGTTAAGAAATCAATATATTCAATTAAAGACAGAAATAAAGAAAGGAATAAGAAAAGCTAAAAGGGATTATGAGGCTAAGGTCGCAAGGGATTCAAAGATTAACCCTAAAGGATTCTTTCAGGTATACAGAAGTAAGATTAGGGACATGATTGGCCCACTTAAGAGTAACTCTGGTAAGATCACTGACAGTGATAAGGATATGTGTGAAATTCTAAATACCTACTTCCTCTCAGTTTTCACCCAGGAAAATACTAGCGATATTCCTGAAATAATAGATTATGTAGAGCAGGATGATAATAAACTATGTACGACTGCAGTAACTAGAGACATGGTCCTCAGACAAATAGAGAAACTAAAACCTAACAAATCCCCAGGTCCTGATGAACTGTTTGCAAGGGTGTTAAAGGAATGTAAAGAAGAACTTAGCATACCTTTGGCTAATCTTTTTAACATATCACTACAAACTGGCATAGTGCCTGATAAGTGGAAAATGGCAAATGTAATACCTATTTACAAGGCAGGTGACAGGTCCTTGGCTTCGAACTGTAGACCATTAAGCCTTACCTCCCTAGTGGGAAAATTTATGGAATCAATAATTGCCGAAGCAATTCGTAGCCATCTTGACAGGCACAGATTGATTAATGAATCTTAACACGGTTTTACAAAGGGACGTTCCTGTCTTACGAATTTACTAACTTTTTTCACTAAGGTGTTTGAGGAGGTAGATCATGGTAATGAATATGATATTGTGTATATGGACTTCAGTAAGGCTTTTGACAGGGTCCCACATCAGAGACTATTGAGGAAAATTAAAGCACATGGAATAGGAGGAGAATTTTTTTCCTGGATAGAGGCATGGTTAACAAATAGGCAGCAGAGAGTTTGCATAAATGGGGAGAAATCAGAGTGGGGAAGCGTCACGAGCGGTGTTCCTCAGGGGTCAGTGTTGGGCCCCTGCTGTTCACAATCTACATAAACGACATAGATGAGGGCATAAAGAGCAACATGGGCAAGTTTGCCGATGACACCAAAATAGGCCGTCGAATTCATTCTGACGAGGACATTCGAGCACTCCGGGAAGATTTGAATAGACTGATGCAGTGGTCGGAGAAGTGGCAGATGCAGTTTAATATAGACAAATGCAAAGTTCTAAATGTTGGACAGGACAATAACCATGCCACATATAAACTAAATAATGTAGATCTTAATATTACGGATTGCGAAAAAGATTTAGGAGTTCTGGTTAGCAGTAATCCGAAACCAAGACAACAGTGCATAAGTGTTCGCAATAAAGCTAATAGAATCCTTGGCTTCATATCAAGAAGCATAAATAATAGGAGTCCTCAGGTTGTTCTTCAACTCTATACATCCTTGGTTAGGCCTCATTTAGATTATGCTGCACAGTTTTGGTCACCGTATTACAGAATGGATATAAATTCTCTAGAAAATGTACAAAGGAGGATGACAAAGTTGATCCCATGTATCAGAAACCTTCCTATGAGGATAGACTAAGGGCCCTGAATCTGCACTCTCTAGAAAGACGTAGAATTAGGGGGGATATGATTGAGGTGTATAAATGGAAGACAGGAATAAATAAAGGGGATGTAAATAGTGTGCTGAAAATATCTAGCCTAGACAGGACTCGCAGCAATGGTTTTAAGTTGGAAAAATTCAGATTCAGGAAGGATATAGGAAAGTACTGGTTTGGTAATAGAGTTGTGGATGAGTGGAACAAACTCCCAAGTACCGTTATAGAGGCCAGAACGTTGTGTAGCTTTAAAAATAGGTTGGATAAATACATGAGTAGATGTGGGTGGGTGTGAGTTAGACCTGATAGCTTGTGCTACCAGGTCGGTTACCGTGTTCCTCCCTTAAGTCAATGTGACCTGACCTGACTAGGTTGGATTAAGCCGGTAGGAGACTTGGACCTGCCTCGCATGGGCCAGTAGGCCTTCTGCAGTGTTCCTTCGTTCTTATGTTCTTAAAAGAGTGAAGGAGCCGGTATATATAGGCGAGGCGGAGAGGGACGGGACCGAGAGAGGAAGAACAAGTAGTGGTAAGACTGGTAGTAGAAGTAGTGGTAAGACTGGTAGTAGAAGTAGTGGTAAGACTGGTAGTAGAAGTAGTGGTAAGACTGGTAGTAGAAGTAGTGGTAAGACTGGTAGTAGAAGTAGTGGTAAGACTGGTAGTAGAAGTAGTGGTAAGACTGGTAGTAGAAGTAGTGGTAAGACTGGTAGTAGAAGTTGTGGTAAGACTGGTAGTAGAAGTTGTGGTAAGACTGGTAGTAGAAGTTGTGGTAAGACTGGTAGTAGTAGTCATAGTAGAAAGTAGGGAGAGTAGTTTTAGTGGAACAGAGAAAGAAGAGTGAAAGGAATGACTGAAGTAGATCAAGTCACTAGTGATATGGTTGTTAAACAGTAGATAGACTGAAAGTGAACAAGTCCCAGGCTGCTCTGATCAACAAACGTCACGAGCAACTTAGTAAATCATTAGCTGGTAATTCACTACAACCCAGCATCTTACACTATACAGTACTTGATAAATAAGACACATGTGAAACAGTTAGGTATATTTATTCCGAAACGTTTCACCTACACAGTAGGCTCGTTCAGTCGATTACAGAGGAGGCAACAGAAGCAGTAGAGATGTGAAGACGATGTCATCAGTCCATCACCCTTGTAGATGTAGTCTTGAGGTGGTCAGTCCCCCAGCCTGGAGAACTTTTGTTCTAAAGTCTGGAACAATGTGAAGCTGAGGAAACAGTGAGGAGATATATTGTGAAAGGTGAGACACAGATAATCTTGACGACAGAGATTGATAGAGATGACTACCCCCCACAGGATGGGTATGGGGTGACTACCCCCCACAGGATGGGTATGGGGTGACTACCCCCCACAGGATGGGTATGGGGTGACTACCCCCACTGGATGGGTATGGGGTGACTACCCCCACTGGATGGGTATGGGATGACTACCCCCCACAGGATGGGTATGGGGTGACTACCCCCACAGGATGGGTATGGGATGACTACCCCCCACAGGATGGGTATGGGGTGGCTATCCCCACAGGATGGGTATGGGGTGACTACCCCCACAGGATGGGTATGGGGTGACTACCCCCCACAGGATGGGTATGGGGTGACTACCCCCCACAGGATGGGTATGGGGTGGCTACCCCCACAGGATGGGTATGGGGTGACTACCCCCCACAGGATGGGTATGGGGTGACTACCCCCCACAGGATGGGTATGGGGTGACTACCCCCACTGGATGGGTATGGGGTGACTACCCCCACTGGATGGGTATGGGATGACTACCCCCCACAGGATGGGTATGGGGTGACTACCCCCACAGGATGGGTATGGGATGACTACCCCCCACAGGATGGGTATGGGGTGGCTATCCCCACAGGATGGGTATGGGGTGACTACCCCCACAGGATGGGTATGGGGTGACTACCCCCACAGGATGGGTATGGGGTGACTACCCCCCACAGGATGGGTATGGGGTGGCTACCCCCACAGGATGGGTATGGGGTGACTACCCCCACTGGATGGGTATGGGGTGACTACCCCCACAGGATGGGTATGGGGTGGCTACCCCCACAGGATGGGTATGGGGTGACTACCCCCACTGGATGGGTATGGGGTGACTACCCCCCACAGGATGGGTATGGGGTGGCTACCCCCACAGGATGGGTATGGGGTGACTACCCCCCACAGGATGGGTATGGGGTGACTACCCCCACAGGATGGGTATAGGGTGACTACCCCAACAGGATGGGTATGGGGTGACTACCCCCCACAGGATGGGTATGGGGTGACTACCCCCCACAGGATGGGTATGGGGTGACTACCCCCCACAGGATGGGTATGGGGTGACTACCCCCCACAGGATGGGTATGGGGTGGCTACCCCCACAGGATGGGTATGGGGTGACTACCCCCACAGGATGGGTATGGGGTGACTACCCCCACAGGATGGGTATAGGGCGACTACCCCAACAGGATGGGTATGGGGTGACTACCCCCCACAGGATGGGTATGGGGTGACTACCCCCCACAGGATGGGTATAGGGCGACTACCCCAACAGGATGGGTATGGGGTGACTACCCCCCACAGGATGGGTATGGGGTGACTACCCCCCACAGGATGGGTATGGGATGACTACCCCCCACAGGATGGGTATGGGGTGACTACCCCCCACAGGATGGGTATGGGGTGACTACCCCCCACAGGATGGGTATGGGGTGACTACCCCCCACAGGATGGGTATGGGATGACTACCCCCCACAGGATGGGTATGGGGTGACTACCCCCCACAGGATGGGTATGGGGTGACTACCCCCCACAGGATGGGTATGGGATGACTACCCCCCACAGGATGGGTATGGGATGACTACCCCCCACAGGATGGGTATGGGATGACTACCCCCCACAGGATGGGTATGGGATGACTACCCCCCACAGGATGGGTATGGGATGATTACCCCCCACAGGATGGGTATGGGGTGACTACCCCCTACAGGATGGGTATGGGCTGCAAAATAAACATATTAAACTAAAAACTCAGGTACATTTTATAGACTTACTGTATTTACGGGGAAGCGCTAGACTATTATGGGTTCTACCACGCCTGGAGAAGATAAGAAAATGGGAGATAATGAGTTGATATGTTAAGGAGCTGAAATATACTTTATCTCATTCTGGGATCAGGGTTGTTCTTGTAGTACTATTATTGTCATCGGTAAGATTCATGGTGGAGCTGAGACCAAGACAACATGTTGGTCACCTGGACGAATTACAACAACTGGATATACTGGATGTTTAAGACAGAGTAAAACAACTGAAGTAACTGCCTGTTGCTACCAGCAATATCTAAACCTACAAGAATCTCCGAGACAAGCATCTCCTTAATAGACCACATCTGGACAAACACCATATCCCCTTTAAAATCAGGCATAATCACAGACAACACTACAGACCACTACCCAACCTTTCTCATAACTAATCTGGGCAAACTGCCACAAGACATTACTAAAGTAACCTTCAGACTACATAACGAGACAGCAGTTAACAACTTTATAGCAGCTATGAATAACATCGATTGGCAAAATGAGCTCGAAACATATACAGATATGAATGAATGTATAAATAATTTTCTAAAAAAAAAACCAATGCCTCTATAACAAACATTGCCCCAGAAAAACTAAACAGATCACAGCAGAGACTGAATAATCCCTGGCTAACACCAAGCATCCTCAAATCCATTAACACAAAGCACAAATATGAAAAACAGTATAGAATGGGTCAAATAACTAGAGAACAGTCGAAAAGTTACTCGTCAGCACTTACCAGCCTGATAAGAAGGTCAAAAAAATTGTATTATGAAAATAGATTATATAACATCAAAGGTGATATGAAAAAAACCTGGAAAACTCTATCTGAAATTCTTGGAACTAAAACTTATTCAAAAACAAAGCAAACAAACTAACAAAATCAGATGAACCCCAACTCACACCTACTGAAACAGCAAACAGACTTAATGTTTTCTTCTCCACCATAGGAAAAAATCTAGCAAACAAAATACCAAGCACAAACACCCGTCCATCAGACTACATCATAGGTACCTACCCAAATACGCTATTCCTAGCTCCAACCAACCCCACTGAAGTTACGCTCATCATGAACACCCTTAAAAACAAGGCAGGAGACATAAACAACTTGCCTGCTTTTATGTACAAAAAAGCTTCTCAAGTATTGTCACCAATTATTGCAACACTCTTTAACAAATCCATTGAATCATCTACCTTCCCAACAATCCTCAAAATAGCGAGGGTCACTCCGAGCCATAAAGGAGGTGACCAAACTGACTTGAATAACTATAGACCAATATCTAACTTACCACTGCTCTCTAAAATCTTTGAAAAATTAATTCATAGACGGATCTATTCCTACCTCGTTTCACACAATATATTAAACCCTTGTCAGTTTGGATTCAGGAATAATAAAAGCACAAATGATGCTATCATACACATGCTAGAACTAATATATACCACACTTGAAAGAAAGAAGTCCCGCTGGGCATTTTCAGTGATTTACGTAAAGCTTTCGATACAGTCGATCATGAACTGCTGTACTCCAAATTAATGCACTATGGTATCAGAGGCCACTTCCTCAACTACCTAAAGTCATACCTTAGTAACAGAACTCAATATGTGTATGTAAACGATGCAAACTCTTCCACCCAACCAATCACAGTAGGAGTCCCACAAGGAAGCGTCCTTGGACCACTCCTCTTTCTCATCTACATCAATGATCTAACGAATGCAGCACAGCTACTCAAACCCATATTATTTACAGATGACACTACATATATATGTCTTTTCCCACCCAAACACAGTCATACTAGCAAACACAGTCAATGCCGAATTACAGAAAATATCTGCCTGGATGATGACTAACAAACTTACCCCTAACACTGATAAAACCTATTTCATTCAGTTTGGAAACAAAGCTGCAAATGATCCAATTAACATAATGCTAAATGGATCATCAGTCACAAGACTCACAGAGGAAAAATTCCTAGGTGTCCACCATGACAGTAGCCTTAAGTTCCAGACACACATACAACAAATCACCAAGAAAATCTCCAAGACTGTAGGCATACTATCAAAGATAAGGTACTACGTTCCACAATCAGCTCTCCTGGCACTGTACCATACACTCATATACCCTTATCTTACATATGGAATTTGTGCATGGGGATCAACAACATCCACTCACCTAAAACCCCTAATAACCCAGCAAAAGGCAGCAGTAAGAATGATAACAAATTCCCACTCCTGCCAGCATACTCCACCAAATTTTCAAAAGTCTGAATCTGCTCACCATTAAGAACATCCATACTTATTCATGTGCCTACTACATACACAGAACAATACACGCAAATATAAACCCTCCACTCAAACTTCTCCTCACCAACCTAAACAGGACACATGATCACAACACAAGACACAGATCTCTTTTTGATATACCTCGTGTCTATATCACACTATGTAAAAACTCTATGCACATAAAGGGCCCTAAAATATAGAATTCATTACCAGAAGATATTAAAGTAATCCAGTCTGAAAATCAATTTAAGACTTCTCAACAGCCACTTAATCACCCTAGACTAAACGCTAAATACTCAGTACACACTTACTTATGTACTCCCACATCATAACTTCAACAATCACTTTGAACCTTTTATCCACTGTTGACACGAATATAATTGAATCATTGTTTTCAAAAAAGCATTTTTGAATATATGAATATATATTTTGTCTTATGCAAATTTTGATTCATTTATAATTATTAATCTACTGTACAACTATGAAATAATTACTATCCTACTGTACAACTATGATATACTCCTTAGTGTTAAGTAGACTGTAAGTCAATAATGTTAAGTTGGTCCATAATGCCAGGCATAATAGAGGCTCTCTTTGTATTGCAACCCACTATTGTAAATACAAAATCTTAATGTACTGTTTGCAAAGATATAAAATAAATAAATAAGTTAAATCATGTTTATAAAATTGCTCACAAACAATGTCCAGAATATCTTGTTGTCAATTTTGTCAAGGTTGAGAACCAAAGCAATCATAGTACTAGGGGGAGAGAGCACAACTTTGTAGTACCCACAGTCAGTGGCCAGGCTTCAAACACCTTTTATTGTACAGCAATAAAGGAATGGAACAGACTACCCGCACATGTCAAAGCCAGTCATAGCATGAACCAGTTCAAGAAGAGTGCCAAAAGGTGTCTGATGAATTTAGCTACAGAAAGGGAGGGGAATGATTTTTTATTTTTTAGCTAACACACATGTAAATACAAATAACTCGTTTTACCTTATTCCTAGTATATCTCCTTTATAGTAAAATAATAAGATATTGTCTCATTCATAGTATAATAAAGTATTAAAAGGACCCCAATGGAAATAAGTCACTTTGTCTGACTTTTTTGGGTTATCTCAGGTTGTCTACACATCTGCTGTTATGTGTGATAATCTGTAACTGTATTTGTGTATACCTGAATAAACTTACTACAACTAGTAATACTGCTGCTTCTACTACTACTAGTGCTACTTTTACTACTACTACCACCATCAGTGCACCACCCAACCATCTACTAGCGACCAGTAAAGAGGCGGGGCCAGGAGCTATGAATCAACCCCTACAAACAGATTATTATTATTATTATTATTATTGTAATCAAAAAGAAGCGCTAAGCCACAAGGACTATACAGCCCCTACAAACAGAAATATTAATCTCATTCTTAAAATAATGAATCCTGTGATACTCCAATACTGAAACAAAAGCATTCACATTGCTAAACTCACAAACTAGTATTTAGTCACTTAGCCATAATACCAACTTACCTCATAATTTTGTAATATTTTAAAATTAAGAATTAAACTATGTCTGCCAGAAATGCCTAGCCATGCTAGGCGTTCTAGTGGTACACTCTGTAATCATTATTTTACTACATGTAAACCACACAATAACCAAATTCCGTAAACTCAGCATTGTAATCCTCATAGAGAATAAACTTTGAATTTGAATTACAACCAGAATTGAGTACACCTGACATTATTTACATTAGTTTACCACTAAAGCAATAATAAAGTGTGGGAATATTGACCATCATAAAAAACGAAGTTTGACTAACTACAGCACAGACTCGCTTAAATTATTCACCTCCATCGTTGATGTGTGTATATTTGTTTGGCTTTATACGTTGGCATCAATAAGGTTAGTTAATGGGGTTTCAAGCCCATCTAATACATGACCATTAAGGGTAGTTAATGGGGTTTCAAGCCCATCTACTATGCCAGGATAATTACCTTGGTTAATGGGGTTTCAATCCCATCTACTACACTGTATTAATAGTTGTTAGTGTAATATTTGTTCTGTAATATAAGCCTCCTGGCATGAGAGGGGGTCACGGGGGCCATAATTCTTGCAAACTTTACCATTGTTTTCCTTACTCCCAGATGTCCTCCCATTGGACTATTATGGGCGACCTTCAGTGCAAGTTCACGATAAATCCTAGGCAGGATTAATACATGCTTGGCCTTGGCAAAAGGTGCTCCTAGAGAATGTCTTCTGGTGGATTTCTTCATAAGTATACCGCTACTAGAATAAACACAGTCCTCTAGTTTTTCGGCCTCTTCTTCCGTTATCAACAGCTTTCTTACTTTCTCCAACGAGGGGTCTTCCATCTGTGCCTGGATTAGATCTTCAGGTCTAAACTTTTTAGCACCTAAAGAATCTAAAGTTGAGTCTAGCCCTGCAGACACAGACGTCGCATCCTTGGGCCAGTGGGTCGCACTAAACAATAGTTTCAAACCCAGATCAGCTTTGTCCTCTTCTTCCTCTGTTGATTCAGGAGGTAACCTGGTCGTTGCCATGGACCTAGTGACAACTCCCAGCGGAAATAATGATAGGTCCTTCTTATGAGCCTCAATCACGTAATCCTCTCCCGAGGTATTTTCTATCACCAGAGGTTCTTTCTTGATTCCTTCGCAGCTTAGGTCATTTCCTATCAGTAGGTCAGCAGACTTAATAGGAAATCCTTCATCTGATATACCGACAGTCGCATATCCTTTATAGCAACCCAGGTCTAGGTATATCCTATGGAAGGGAACTCTAGAAACGGCTCATCCATAAGCCTCCAGAAGTGCATCTATCTTCGTATAAGTGCGGTCAGACAAAGAGAGGATTCCCTTTTTTAACAATGTCAAGTAACTCCCCGTATCCCTATAGGTTTTAACAGGCACCACTTGACACTCGTCAATACCAGCTTTTCCTTTTGAAAAATATGGGCTCATTGCCTTTTCAATTTCTTGCCCTGAGATGGCCCTCGTCTCTGGTCATCTCAGTGAAGCAGTCTTCGGTACTGCCGGCTCTAGATCCGCCTGTAAACATCCCTGCGTGTGGGCTACTGAAGACACCATCTGCACAGGAGCACCTTCTCGATACTTATATTTCCTATCCCTTTCCAGCTGATAACATTGGTTTCTCACATGACCTCCCTTTTGGCAATATGAACAGGACAAGTTCTTCCTGGCTTTATACACCTCCCGGTTCTGTCGTGGTTGAAACCGGTCACCATTGCATGGCTTATCCAGGGTTCGAGAGGTCACTGCTTCTGAAGGAAACTTTTGGCGAGGTTCTGTTCTTGACTTAACTGATCGAACCTTCTGGCCCAATTTTACTGCTTCCTCTCTGGATGTTCTATCACGGATCAGCTGGCTGGAGATCTCGTAGCGATCGGCCAGTGCAGCGGTCTCCATCACATCAGGTGTTGGACGGTCGATCAGGAACTTCTGCAAATCCCCAGATATAGAATTATAGAAGTCCTCTTGTAGTATTAATTGGGTTAAGCTGCTTACGGTGTTGCTTTGTGAGGCTCTTTGCCACCTCTCGAAAGCTACCTTCTTCTGCCTGGCGAAGTCCACCCAAGTTTGCCCTGGTAACCTTTGCAGAGTACGAAAGGCTTGCTGGTAGCTCAAAGGGAGTAGATCATAGGTCTCCAGTATGACCTTTTTGACGGCGTCATATTGTATGTACTTTTCGTAAGGCAAAGCCGCGGTACATTCTCGAGCTATACCAGTCAGCGTCGTATGCAACAAGACAGCCCAGAATTTTTGGGGCCACTGCATAGCTCGAGCCTGATTTTCGAACGTATCGAAGTATGTGTCCAGATCAGACTCGCAAAACTTGGGCACCAAAGATGCTGCTTTATGAATGTCGAAAATATTTCTGGAGGCCTCGAGCCTCACAACTCCTTCCCTTTGCCGCTGACGTTCGTAGAGTATGGTGTCCCTCTCGAACTCTTCTGCATTCAGCTTCCTTTGGGCTTCTATTTGGGCCATTTGTAAAGTAATAAGGCGCTCCATTCTTTCGAACTGGCTCTGTGATATGGGCCCAATCGGTAGTGGAGGATACAAGTTTTCCTGTCTTTCCTTGGGTCGAGCACCTGCGCTGGGTGCTTCTTGTGAACCAGGGTCGGAAACTGGGTGATTAGACGCCCCAATTTCAGGCACCTCTCCCAGAGATGTCCACTCACCAGCAGCTCCCTTTGATTCTGGCTCAGCCACATCACCAGAGGGTAGGGAAGTTGGAAGGCCACCAAGGTCAAGTCCTTGTGCTCCAAGCGGTCGGTCCAAGTGTTCAAATTGAGATATTAGACTTGCCTCATCAGTATCGTCAATGTCGTCCACCTCCCCTTGTTCCGGAAACAGCATGTTTCTCAAAATAGATCGAGTGGTCTCGGCGGTGTAAAATTTGTTATACTTCACTCCTAGGCGTACGGCAATTTGCCAGCACTTCTGAAGTTTTAAAGACTTCAAATCCTCCAAGGATAACTCACATATTAACTGTTGTATTTGAGCCTCCATAGTTAATTTTATGGGTACCTGAACAGCAGCTCACTTTCATGGGATTGGCACTTACTTCCTAGGGCTGATATTTCCTCCAGCACCTTGGATCAGAGAGCAAATCCCGGACAGGCCCCCACTTTGTTATGAACATAGTCAGTTGGTCCCTGGGTTATAGTGCTTTTCGTAACAAAATAAACTTAGTACGTCTAGGTACTCACTTCAGAGGAAAAGGAATTTTCTTAGTTTCTATTTAATTTATTAATAATCATAATAATCACTTAAATTCACCTTCTCATATTTTGCACTGTGAGTAGAATACTTTTACCATTCCTCATTAAAACATCACAGTACTAGGTCAAGTATTTACAAATGGCTCTGAGTGAGTCACGAAATATTAGTATAGGCACATGCACAGGCGTTGCCTAAAAACTCGAACACATTAATAGATTTCTTATGATAGGGTTCACTTTACAATAAGTCCTCATACACTACAGAGGCTTGCTCACTTGGCTTCACTTTCTCTAAGAGCTTCTCAACCGCCTTCTCCAACCGAGATAAGTCTTAGCAGTAAGTTCCCGAAAATTCCTGGGATTTTCTAGGGAGGCGAATGGTGGTTTAGAGGTGGATACTTCCCTCGACCCTTCCTTGTCCAGAGGAAGGTATGAACTGAACTCTGTGAGGCTTTACCAGCCCACTTTGTCTCGGTCGGAGCAGGGGTTGAGCAGCTCAAAACACCTACTGGTGTTTGGCCAGGTCGCACCAGCAGTTGACACTAATTAAACAACCTACCTATATAAAGCTAAGTAATACGACCAGATAATATTATAAAGTCGAGTAAATCCATTTTAGCTACTAATGGAATTACTCCTGAATATAATATTAAGTGAAATAGCAAAAATAACATGTAAAAGTGTACCATTGTGATAATAACAAGAAGAAACAGTCTACTTAAACTGAATAAAAGGGTGTAACACACACACACACACACACACACACACACACACACACACACACACACACACACACACACACACACAGGGAGAGAGAGGACCCAGTAGCAACCGGTGAAGAGGCGGGGCCATAAGCTAAGACTCGACCCCTGCAACCACAAATAGGTGAGTACACACACACACGCACACACGAAAGTACGTCACGAAAATAAAGAAAATGCAAAAGTTTGCAACAAGACTAGTCCCTGGGCTAAGAGGTATGTCCTACGAGGAGAGGTTAAGGGAACTCAACCTGACGACACTGGAGGACAGGAGGGACAGGGAAGGGATATGATAACGACATAAAATACCAAGAGGAATTGACAAGGTGGACAGAGAGAGGATGTTTCGAAGATGGGACACAGAAATAAGGGGTCACAACTGGAAGCTGAAGACTCAGATGAGTCACAGGGATGTTAGGAAGAATTTCTTCAGCATAAAACTGCCCAGCAATCTCGGGACCTCTCAGCACTACCCAGCAGCTTCCAGCACCACCTGGCACCTCCTAGCAGCTTCCAAGAAACTAGAATCACCTATGAGTTCCTTGCACCACCCAACAGCACCTAACACCCTCTGGCAGCACCTAGCAGCTCCCAGCAGCACCTAGCAGCACCAACGGCATCTAGCACACCCGGTACCACCCAGCAGCACCCAATATCTTCTAGGAACACCCAACAGCACCCAGAAGCACCTAACAGCACCTAGCATCACGCAGCAACACCTAGCACATAGCTCCCAACAGCTCCCATAAGCGCCTAGTAACTCCTAGCAGCACCTAGCAGCTCCCAGCAGCACCCATAAGCACCTAGCAGCACTTAAAAGCACCCAGAAGCACCTAGCAGCTCCTAGAAGCAGGTCTACACTGGCTGGGTCGATCACAGTGACGTCACAATCACAGCGCCTCTTGTCACAGTCATAACAATGGAATCCAACCCTTCGTTAGAGGCTCTTGATCCCAGGAAACAAGATCTAATCCCACTTCCTGGACTCAAACTCCCTCACTGCCCACTCTCGCACCAGCTAAATGGCCCATACGGGTGTAGGGCTTACCGAGGACCCGTCGTGAATGAAGCTCATATATGTGTATATATATATATATATGAGGCAGTAGGTAAAATGAAAGGGGGTAAGGCAGCCGGGATTGATGGGATAAAGATAGAAATGTTAAAAGCAGGTGGGGATATAGTTTTGGAGTGGTTGGTGCAATTATTTAATAAATGTATGGAAGAGGGTAAGGTACCTAGGGATTGGCAGAGAGCATGCATAGTTCCTTTGTATAAAGGCAAAGGGGATAAAAGAGAGTGCAAAAATTATAGGGGGATAAGTCTGTTGAGTGTACCTGGTAAAGTGTATGGTAGAGTTATAATTGAAAGAATTAAGAGTAAGACGGAGAATAGGATAGCAGATGAACAAGGAGGCTTTAGGAAAGGTAGGGGGTGTGTGGACCAGGTGTTTACAGTGAAACATATAAGTGAACAGTATTAGATAAGGCTAAAGAGGTCTTTGTGGCATTTATGGATTTGGAAAAGGCGTATGACAGGGTGGATAGGGGGCAATGTGGCAGATGTTGCAAGTGTATGGTGTAGGAGGTAGGTTACTGAAAGCATGAAGAGTTTTTACGAGGATAGTGAGGCTCAAGTTAGAGTATGTAGGAAAGAGGGGAATTTTTTCCCAGTAAAAGTAGGCCTTAGACAAGGATGTGTGATGTCACCGTGGTTGTTTAATATATTTATAGATGGGGTTGTAAGAGAAGTAAATGCGAGGGTCTTGGCCAAGAGGCGTGGAGTTAAAAGATAAAGAATCACACACCAAAGTGGGAGTTGTCACAGCTGCTCTTTGCTGATGACACTGTGCTCTTGGGAGATTCTGAAGAGAAGTTGCAGAGATTGGTGGATGAATTTGGTAGGGTGTGCAAAAGAAGAAAATTAAAGGTGAATACAGGAAAGAGTAAGGTTATGAGGATAACAAAAAGATTAGGTGATGAAAGATTGAATATCAGATTGGAGGGAGAGAGTATGGAGAGGTGAACGTATTCAGATATTTGGGAGTGGACGTGTCAGCGGATGGGTCTATGAAAGATGAGGTGAATCATAGAATTGATGAGGGAAAAAGAGTGAGTGGTGCACTTAGGAGTCTGTGGAGACAAAGAACTTTGTCCTTGGAGGCAAAGAGGGGAATGTATGAGAGTATAGTTTTACCAACGCTCTTATATGGGTGTGAAGCGTGGGTGATGAATGTTGCAGCGAGGAGAAGGCTGGAGGCAGTGGAGATGTCATGTCTGAGGCAATGTGTGGTGTGAATATAATGCAGAGAATTCGTAGTTTGGAAGTTAGGAGGAGGTGCGGGATTACCAAAACTGTTGTCCAGAGGCTGAGGAAGGGTTGTTGAGGTGGTTCGGACATGTAGAGAGAATGGAGCGAAACAGAATGACTTCAAGAGTGTATCATCTGTAGTGGAAGGAAGACGGGGTAGGGGTCGGCCTAGGAAGGGTTGGAGGGAGGGGTAAAGGAGGTTTTGTGTGCGAGGGGCTTGGACTTCCAGCGGGCATGCGTGAGCGTGTTTGATAGGAGTGAATGGAGACAAATGGTTTTTAATACTTGACGTGCTGTTGGAGTGTGAGCAAAGTAACATTTATGAAGGGATTCAGGGAAACCGGCAGGCCGGACTTGAGTCCTGGAGATGGGAAGTACAGTGCCTGCACTCTGAAGGAGGGTTTTAATGTTGCCAGTTTAAAAACTGTAGTGTAAAGCACCCTTCTGGCAAGACAGTGATGGAGTGAATGATGGGTGAAAGTTTTTTCTTTTTCAGGCCACCCTGCCTTGGTGGGAATCGGCCGGTGTGATAATAAAAAAAAAAATAAATATATATATATATATATATATATATATATATTAATATATTTTTAATATATATATATATATATATATATATATATTTATATACATTTTATTGACACATCAGCCGTTTCCCACCAAGGCAGGGTGGCCCAAAAAAGAAAAACTTTCACCATTATTCACTCCATCACTG
>NC_069414.1:49855935-49858435 GCF_026875155.1 Cherax quadricarinatus
GTGGAGGGTAGTGGCTAGTTTATTGTGTACCTCATATCCATCCTGTGGATGGAAAGGGGGCTATTTTTTATTGTGTACCTCATATCCATCCTGTGGATGGTAGTGGCTAGTTTATTGTGAAACCTTTCATATCCATCCGTGGTGGTAGGCTAGTTTATTGTGTACCTCATATCCATCCTGTGGATGGTAGTGGCAGTTTTTGTGTACCTCATATCCATCCTGTGAGGGTAGTGGCTAGTTTTTTTGTGTACCTCATATCCATCCTGTGGATGGTATGGCTAGTTTATTGTGAAACCTCATATCCATCCTGTGGATGGTAGTGGCTAGTTTATTGTGTACCTCTATCCATCCTTGGATGGTAGTGGCTAGTTTATTGTGTACCTCATATCCATCCAGTGGATGGTAGTGGCTAGTTTATTGTGTACCTCATATCCATCCTGTGGATGGAAAGTGGCTAGTTTATTGTGTACCTCATATCCATCCAGTGGAGGGTAGTGGCTATTTATTGTGTACCTCATAATCCATCCTGGGGTTTTACATGAGGTGCAGAATTGACTGACTAGGATGGGGGGTTGGTATTTAGTGGTGGTGGTAGTTAGGGGTGGTGGTAGTAGTAGTGGTGGTATTTAGTAGTGGTGGTGGTAGTAGTAGTGGTTGTAGTAGTAGTAATAGTGTTGGGTGGTGGCAGTATGGTTGTGGTAGTAGTAGTCGTAGTAGAAGTGGGGGTGGTGGTAGTAATAGGGGTGGAAAGTAGTGGTAGTAATAGGGGTGGTAGTAGTGGTGGTGGTGATAGTAGTATGGTGGTAGTAGTGGTGGTGGTAGTGATGGTGATAGTAGTGGTGGTAGTAGTGGTGGTGGTAGTAGTGTGTGGTTTGTGGTATAGCATGGTGGTGGTAGTAGTAGTGGTGGTGGTAGTAGTGGTGGTAATGGTAGTAGTGCTGGTAGTAGAGTGGTGGTGGTAGTAGTGCTGTTATAGTGGTGTAGTAGTGCTGGTAGTAGTAGTGTGGTAGTAGTAGTAGTAGTGGTGTTGGTGGTAGTTTAATGGTGGTAGTAGTCGTGGTGGTGGTAGTACAAAGTATAGTGGTGGTGGTGGTAGTATTAGTGGTGTTGGTATTAGTGGGGGATGGTGGTAGTTAGTAGTAATGGTGATAGTAAGTGGTAGTGGTTTTGGTGGTAGTAGTGGTGGTGGTGGGGGTATGGTAGTGTTAGTAGAGTGGTGATAGTATGGTGGTGGTGGTGAGTGATGGTGGTAGTGGTGGTGGTGTAGTAGTAGTGATGGTAGTAGTGGTGGTGGTAGTAGGGGTGGTGGGGTGGTGTCGTAGTGGTAGTAGTAGTAGTGGTGGTAGTAGTAGTAATGGTGTGGGGGGGTGGAAAGTGAGGGTGGTATGATGGTGGCAGTGGGGGTTGGTGGTAGTAGTAGTGAGGGGTTTAGTAGTGGTGGTGGTAGTAGTGGTGGTGGTGGTGATTATAGTGGTGGTAGTAGTTAGTAGGTTGGTGGTAGTAGTAGTATGATGGAGTAGTAGTAGTGATGGTAGTAGTAGTAATGGTGGTGGTGGTGGTGTGATTGTGGTGGTGGTAAGTAGTAGTAGTAGTGGTGGTAGTAGTAGTAATGGTGGTGGTGGTGAATCATGCCGCATACCAAACCAATCAATGTTTCGTGTCTCTGAGCCTCGATGTTTCGCCCAGTCTTCGACCTGTATTTTGTGTGTTGATGGAAACATCGTGCATGTTGTGCGATGTAGGAGAATACTATTGCTTACGTTAACTGGGAAAGAGTTAAGCCCGCAGGGGTTGTGCAGTGCCTGGAAAACGAGAGATAATCAGCCTTGATCTCAAGGTAGAGAAGGAGGATCTACGACACCTTGATCAAGAGCCCCTCATGATTATCAAGGCACCACCTTGGGAGGACAGGGAAATGCTGGTGGTGTTTGGTGGTGTTTGGCACTCTAGGTAGGCAGGGCCACTACGGCACCGCCGGCTGCTGCTGGCATTCAGTCGGCACTGTGTTCCAAGTCCGTTTAGCTGTGCTTCGTAGGGTCTACTACCGCGCCTCCTACTACCTGTGCTACCTCTCCCTGTGGCTACTGTGTAGTCTGTGTTTGTCGCGTTGTCCCAGCGTCATCGTCCTGGTCACTAGTGTTGACAGGAGCGTCTGTTGTGCCCGTATGTGCTGAGACTAGGTGACTGTTAGCGTAGTGACAGTCAGTGATACCTGCAGTGTCGTGGGCAGTGGACACCTTGATTAGTGCCGCAGCCTATTGACGTTAGTCTACGTTAGTGTCGCAGCTTGTTGACTGACGTTCTTGTATTCTAGCGATACATCTCGTAGATGCCATGTGCACGTGAGTGCCACAGATTATACATAACATGTGTACGTGAGGGCCATAGATGATACATTCCATGTGTACGTGAGTGATCTATTGATAACAGCGTACGTAGATCAGTGTGAGTGTGAGGACACAGCTTGTACGTATATCTGTTTGCAGTGCTTCAGTCGTCT
>NC_069414.1:49863435-49913436 GCF_026875155.1 Cherax quadricarinatus
CACATCAACCAGATAACTGCTGCAGCATATGGGCGCCTGGCAAACCTAAGAATAGTGTTCCAACATCTCAGTAAGGAATTGTTCAAGACACTGTACACTGTGTACGTCAGGACCATACTGGAGTATGCAGCACCAGTTTGGAACCCACATCTGGTCAAGCACGTCAGAAAATTATTGAAAGTGCAAAGGTTTGCAACAAGACTAGTCTCGGAGCCTACGGGCATGTCCTACGAGGAGAGGTTTAGGGAAAACAACCTGACGACACTGGAAGACAGGAGAGATAGGGGGGATATCATAACGACATATAAAATACTGGTATCGGCAAGGTGGACAGAGACAGAATGTTCCAGAGATGGGACACACCAACAAGGGGACACAGTTGGAAGATGAAGACACAGATGAATCAAAGGGATGTTAGTAAGTATTTCTTCAGTCACAGAGTAGCCAAGAAGTGGAACAGTCTAGCAAGTTACGTAGTGGAGGCACGATCCATAAATAGTTTTAAGAAGAGGTATGATAAAGCTCATGGAGCAGGGAGAGGGTGGACTTAGTAGCGATCACGAATAAGCGGAGCCAGGAGCTGTGAATCGACCCGTGCAACCACAATTAGGTGAGTACACATACACTAGTGTGTGTGTAAGTGTTGGTGTAGTGTAGGTAAACACACACCAGCCGCCCCTCATACACTAGTGTGTAAGTGTTGGTGTAGTGTGTAGTGTATGTGTGTGTGTGTGTGTAAGTTAAATTAGGTACACTGATGTTACATGAGAATGATATCATTGGAGTACAAGGATGATAATCTATCTTAATATCACTCTGTGTTAGGATATCATACAAGGAGTATTCCTGGCAGGAATGATGCCATCCTTGTCATTCCAAGTGGGAATGGCGGCATTCCAAGCTGAAGTTTTGCAATGAACGACGGTGGAAATACGTGCTAGGAATGGCAGTGCTTGGGAGAGTTATTTTCCTTTGGTTGCTGGGTCCCCCTTCCCCAGGATGCCACCCATACCAGTCCACTAACACCCAAGCACTGCTAGGTGAACAGTGACAGCAGGTGTAAGGTGAAGAGTGAAGCTGAATTGTGTAGGTGACGCAGATTTCACCACTTTATGTACTCACCTATTTATGGTTGCAGGGGTCGATTCACAGCTCCTGGTCCCGCCTTCTCACTGACATTCTGATTCCCGTTTAGCCGCCACGATCAAAATATTCGTCTGTGCATCCGGAAATGTCTTCAGTAGCGCATGACTGATGAATCTCACTGCCCAGGATGCTACCCAGCATGACTGATGAATCTCACTGCCCAGGATGCTACCCAGCATGACTGATGAATCTCACTGCCCAGGATGCTACCCAGCATGACTGATGAATCTCACTGCCCAGGATGCTACCCAGCATGACTGATGAATCTCACTGCCCAGGATGCTACCCAGCATGACTGATGAATCTCACTGCCCAGGATGCTACCCAGCATGACTGATGAATCTCACTGCCCAGGATGCTACCCAGCATGACTGATGAATCTCACTGCCCAGGATGCTACCCAGCATGACTGATGAATCTCACTGCCCAGGATGCTACCCAGCATGACTGATGAATCTCACTGCCCAGGATGCTACCCAGCATGACTGATGAATCTCACTGCCCAGGATGCTACCCAGCATGACTGATGAATCTCACTGCCCAGGATGCTACCCAGCATGACTGATGAATCTCACTGCCCAGGATGCTACCCAGCATGACTGATGAATCTCACTGCCCAGGATGCTACCCAGCATGACTGATGAATCTCACTGCCCAGGATGCTACCCAGCATGACTGATGAATCTCAATGCCCAGGATGCTACCCAGCATGACTGATGAATCTCACTGCCCAGGATGCTACCCAGCATGACTGATGAATCTCACTGCCCAGGATGCTACCCAGCATGACTGATGAATCTCACTGCCCAGGATGCTACCCAGCATGACTGATGAATCTCACTGCCCAGGATGCTACCCAGCATGACTGCTGAATCTCACTGCCCAGGATGCTACCCAGCATGACTGATGAATCTCACTGCCCAGGATGCTACCCAGCATGATGCTGAATCTCACTGCCCAGGATGCTACCCAGCATGACTGATGAATCTCAATGCCCAGGATGCTACCCAGCATGACTGATGAATCTCACTGCCCAGGATGCTACCCAGCATGACTGATGAATCTCACTGCCCAGGATGCTACCCAGCATGACTGATGAATCTCACTGCCCAGGATGCTACCCAGCATGACTGCTGAATCTCACTGCCCAGGATGCTACCCAGCATGACTGATGAATCTCACTGCCCAGGATGCTACCAGCATGACTGATGAATCTCACTGCCCAGGATGCTACCCAGCATGACTGCTGAATCTCACTGCCCAGATGCTACCCAGCATGACTGATGATCTCACTGCCCAGGATGCTACCCAGCATGACTGATGAATCTCACTGCCCAGGATGCTACCCAGCATGACTGATGAATCTCACTGCCCAGGATGCTACCCAGCATGACTGATGAATCTCACTGCCCAGGATGCTACCCAGCATGACTGATGAATCTCACTGCCCAGGATGCTACCCAGCATGACTGATGAATCTCACTGCCCAGGATGCTACCCAGCATGACTGATGAATCTCACTGCCCAGGATGCTACCCAGCATGACTGATGAATCTCACTGCCCAGGATGCACCCAGCATGACTGATGAATCTCACTGCCCAGGATGCTACCCAGCATGACTGATGAATCTCACTGCCCAGGATGCTACCCAGCATGACTGATGAATCTCACTGCCCAGGATGCTACCCAGCATGACTGATGAATCTCCACTGCCCAGGATGCTACCCAGCATGACTGATGAATCTCACTGCCCAGGATGCTACCAGCATGACTGATGAATCTCACTGCCCCAGGAATGCACCCAGCATGACTGATGAACCTCACTGCCCAGGATGCTACCCAGCATGACTGATGAATCTCACTGCCCAGGATGCTACCCAGCATGACTGATGAATCTCACTGCCCAGGATGCTACCCAGCATGACTGATGAATCTCACTGCCCAGGATGCTACCCAGCATGACTGATGAATCTCACTGCCCAGGATGCTACCCAGCATGACTGATGAATCTCACTGCCCAGGATGCTACCCAGCATGACTGATGAATCTCACTGCCCAGGATGCTACCCAGCATGACTGATGAATCTCACTGCCCGGGATGCTACCCAGCATGACTGATGAATCTCACTGCCCAGGATGCTACCCAGCATGACTGATGAATCTCACTGCCCAGGATGCTACCCAGCATGACTGATGAATCTCACTGCCCAGGATGCTACCCAGCATGACTGCTGAATCTCACTGCCCAGGATGCTACCCAGCATGACTGATGAATCTCACTGCCCAGGATGCTACCCAGCATGACTGATGAATCTCACTGCCCAGGATGCTACCCAGCATGACTGATGAATCTCACTGCCCAGGATGCTACCCAGCATGACTGATGAATCTCACTGCCCAGGATGCTACCCAGCATGACTGATGAATCTCACTGCCCAGGATGCTACCCACATGACTGATGAATCTCACTGCCCAGGATGCTACCCAGCATGACTGATGAATCTCACTGCCCAGGATGCTACCCAGCATGACTGATGAATCTCACTGCCCAGGATGCTACCCAGCATGACTGATGAATCTCACTGCCCAGGATGCTACCCAGCATGACTGATGTAATCTCACTGCCCAGGATGCTACCCAGCATGACTGATGAATCTCACTGCCCAGGATGCTACCCAGCATGACTGATGAATCTCACTGCCCAGGATGCTACCCAGCATGACTGATGAATCTCACTGCCCAGGATGCTACCCAGCATGACTGATGAATCTCACTGCCCAGGATGCTATCCAGCATGACTGAAGAATCTCACTGCCCAGGATGCTACCCAGCATGACTGATGAATCTCACTGCCCAGGATGCTACCCAGCATGACTGATGAATCTCACTGCCCAGGATGCTACCCACATGACTGATGAATCTCACTGCCCAGATGCTACCCAGCATGACTGATGAATCTCACTGCCCAGGATGCTACCCAGCATGACTGATGAATCTCACTGCCCAGGATGCTACCCAGCATGACTGATGAATCTCACTGCCCAGGATGCTACCCAGCATGACTGATGAATCTCACTGCCCAGGTTTGCTACCCAGCATGACTGATGAATCTCACTGCCCAGGATGCTACCCAGCATGACTGATGAATCTCACTGCCCAGGATGCTACCCAGCATGACTGATGAATCTCACTGCCCAGGATGCTACCCAGCATGACTGATGAATCTCACTGCCCAGGATGCTACCCAGCATGACTGATGAATCTCACTGCCCAGGATGCTACCCAGCATGACTGATGAACCTCACTGCCCAGGATGCTACCCAGCATGACTGATGAATCTCACTGCCCAGGATGCTACCCAGCATGACTGATGAATCTCACTGCCCAGGATGCTACCCAGCATGACTGATGAATCTCACTGCCCAGGATGCTACCCAGCATGACTGATGAATCTCACTGCCCAGGATGCTACCCAGCATGACTGATGAATCTCACTGCCCAGGATGCTACCCAGCATGACTGATGAACCTCACTGCCCAGGATGCTACCCAGCATGACTGATGAATCTCACTGCCCAGGATGCTACCCAGCATGACTGTTTGAACCTCACTGCCCAGGATGCTACCCAGCATGACTGATGAACCTCACTGCCCAGGATGCTACCCAGCATGACTGATGAATCTCACTGCCCAGGATGCTACCCAGCATGACTGATGAACCTCACTGCCCAGATGCTACCCAGCATGACTGATGAACCTCACTGCCCAGGATGCTACCCAGCATGACTGATGAACCTCACTGCCCAGGATGCTACCCAGCATGACTGATGAACCTCACTGCCCAGGATGCTACCCAGCATGACTGATGAACCTCACTGCCCAGGATGCTACCCAGCATGACTGATGAACCTCACTGCCCAGGATGCTACCCAGCATGACTGATGAATCTCACTGCCCAGGATGCTACCCAGCATGACTGATGAATCTCACTGCCCAGGATGCTACCCAGCATGACTGATGAACCTCACTGCCCAGGATGCTACCCAGCATGACTGATGAACCTCACTGCCCAGGATGCTACCCAGCATGACTGATGAACCTCACTGCCCAGGATGCTACCCAGCATGACTGATGAATCTCACTGCCCAGGATGCTACCCAGCATGACTGATGAACCTCACTGCCCAGGATGCTACCCAGCATGACTGATGAATCTCACTGCCCAGGATGCTACCCAGCATGACTGATGAACCTCACTGCCCAGGATGCTACCCAGCATGACTGATGAACCTCACTGCCCAGGATGCTACCCAGCATGACTGATGAATCTCACTGCCCAGATGCTACCCAGCATGACTGATGAACCTCACTGCCCAGGATGCTACCCAGCATGACTGATGAACCTCACTGCCCAGGATGCTACCCAGCATGACTGATGAACCTCACTGCCCAGGATGCTACCCAGCATGACTGATGAACCTCACTGCCCAGGATGCTACCCAGCATGACTGATGAACCTCACTGCCCAGGATGCTACCCAGCATGACTGATGAACCTCACTGCCCAGGATGCTACCCAGCATGACTGATGAATCTCACTGCCCAGTATGCTACCCAGCATGACTGATGAATCTCACTGCCCAGGATGCTACCCAGCATGACTGATGAACCTCACTGCCCAGATGCTACCCAGCATGACTGATGAATCTCACTGCCCAGGATGCTACCCAGCATGACTGATGAACCTCACTGCCCAGGATGCTACCCAGCATGACTGATGAACCTCACTGCCCAGGATGCTACCCAGCATGACTGATGAATCTCACTGCCCAGGATGCTACCCAGCATGACTGATGAACCTCACTGCCCAGATGCTACCCAGCATGACTGATGAACCTCACTGCCCAGGATGCTACCCAGCATGACTGATGAACCTCACTGCCCAGGATGCTACCCAGCATGACTGATGAACCTCACTGCCCAGGATGCTACCCAGCATGACTGATGAACCTCACTGCCCAGGATGCTACCCAGCATGACTGATGAACCTCACTGCCCAGGATGCTACCCAGCATGACTGATGAATCTCACTGCCCAGGATGCTACCCAGCATGACTGATGAATCTCACTGCCCAGGATGCTACCCAGCATGACTGATGAATCTCACTGCCCAGGATGCTACCCAGCATGACTGATGAACCTCACTGCCCAGGATGCTACCCAGCATGACTGATGAATCTCACTGCCCAGGATGCTACCCAGCATGACTGATGAATCTCACTGCCCAGGATGCTACCCAGCATGACTGATGAATCTCACTGCCCAGGATGCTACCCAGCATGACTGATGAACCTCACTGCCCAGGATGCTACCCAGCATGACTGATGAATCTCACTGCCCAGGATGCTACCCAGCATGACTGATGAATCTCACTGCCCAGGATGCTACCCAGCATGACTGATGAATCTCACTGCCCAGGATGCTACCCAGCATGACTGATGAATCTCACTGCCCAGGATGCTACCCAGCATGACTGATGAACCTCACTGCCCAGGATGCTACCCAGCATGACTGATGAACCTCACTGCCCAGGATGCTACCCAGCATGACTGATGAATCTCACTGCCCAGGATGCTACCCAGGCAATTCAGTTTGTGTCTGCACAAATTTATTACTACAATTAATATTTTTTTTCAAAGTTCCAAGTAGGAATTTTTATCAGAATTAGACGATTTTAATAAAACCAAAAAAAAATTTTCATATATGAGTGTAGAGAAGTTTGTAAATAATGTTGTTATGACGATAATACCTGACACATGTGTCACACACACGTGTCACACACATGTGTCACACACATGTGTCACACACATGTGTCACACACATGTGTCACACACACGTGTCACACACATGTGTCACACACATGTTCACACACATGTGTCACACACATGTGTCACACACATGTTCACACACACGTGTCACACACATGTGTCACACACATGTGTCACACACATGTGTCACACACACGTGTCACACACATGTGTCACACACATGTGTCACACACACGTGTCACACACATGTGTCACACATATGTGTCACACACATGTGTCACACACACGTGTCACACACATGTGTCACACACATGTGTCACACACATGTGTCACACACATGTGTCACACACACGTGTCACACACATGTGTCACACACATGTGTCACACACATGTGTCACACACACGTGTCACACACATGTGTCACACACATGTGTCACACACACGTGTCACACACAAGTGTCACACATATGTGTCACACACATGTGTCACACACACGTGTCACACACATGTGTCACACACATGTGTCACACACATGTGTCACACACACGTGTCACACACATGTGTCACACACATGTGTCACACACACGTGTCACACACATGTGTCACACATATGTGTCACACACATGTGTCACACAAAACGTGTCACACACATGTGTCACACACATGTGTAACACACATGTGTCACACACATGTGTCACACACATGTGTCACACACATGTGTAACACCATGTGTCACACACATGTGTCACACACACGTTTTCACACACATGTGTCACACACATGTGTCACACACATGTGTCACACACACGTGTCAACACATGTGTCACACACATGTGTCACACACACGTGTCACACACATGTGTCACACACATGTGTCACACACACGTGTCACAAAACATGTGTCACACACATGTGTAACACACATGTGTCACACACATGTGTCACACACATGTGTCACACACATGTGTAACACACATGTGTCACACACATGTGTCACACACACACGTGTCACACACATGTGTCACACACATGTGTCACACACAATGTGTCACACACACGTGTCACACACATGTGTCACACACATGTGTCACACACACGTGTCACACACATGTGTCACACACATGTGTCACACACATGTGTAACACACATGTGTCACACACATGTGTCACACACATGTGTCACACACACGTGTCACACACATGTGTCACACACATGTGTCACACACATGTGTCACACACATGTGTCACACACATGTGTCACACACATGTGTAACACAGATGAACACACTTTCACGGTCTACATATAACAGTCATTATGAAACACCCTGTATTGTCTTTCAGTAGTATTACTTAAGTAATACAAGTGTTAGGTCAGTAAGCCAGGTGTTAGGTCAGTAACCCAGGTGTTAGGTCAGTAAGCCAGGTGTTAGGTCAGTAACCCAGGTGTTAGGTCAGTAACCCAGGTGTTAGGTCAGTAAGCCAGGTGTTAGGTCAGTAAGCCAGGTGTTAGGTCAGTAAGCCAAGTGTTAGGTCAGTAAGCCAGGTGTTATGTCAGTAACCCAGGTGTTAGGTCAGTAAGCCAGGTGTTAGGTCAGTAACCCAGGTGTTAGGTCAGTAACCCAGGTGTTAGGTCAGTAAGCCAGGTGTTAGGTCAGTAAGCCAGGTGTTAGGTCAGTAAGCCAGGTGTTAGGTCAGTAAGCCAAGTGTTAGGTCAGTAAGCCAGGTGTTAGGTCAGTAACCCAGGTGTTAGGTCAGTAAGCCAGGTGTTAGGTCAGTAAGCCAGGTGTTAGGTCAGTAAGCCAAGTGTTAGGTCAGTAAGCCAAGTGTTAGGTCAGTAAGCCAAGTATTAGGTCAGTAAGCCATGTGTTAGGTCAGTAAGCCATGTGCTAGGTCAGTAAACCAGGTGTTAGGTCAGTAAGCCAGGTGTTACGTCAGTAAGCCAGGTGTTAGGTCAGTAAGCCATATGTTAGGTCAGTAAGCCAGGTGTTAGGTCAGTAAGTCAAGTGTTAGGTCAGTAAGTCATGTGTTAGGTCAGTAAGCCAGGTGTTAGGTCAGTAAGCCAGGTGTTAGGTCAGTAAGCCATGTGTTAGGTCAGTAAGGCAGGTGCTAGTTCAGTAAGCCAGGTGTCAGGTCAGTAAGCCAGGTGTTAGGCCAGTAAGCCAGATGTTAGGTCAGTAAGCCAGGTGTTATGTCAGTAAGCCATGTGTTCGGTCAGTAAGCCAGGTGTTAGGTCAGTAAGCCTGGTGTTAGGTCAGTAAGCCATGTGTTAGGTCAGTAAACCAGGTGTTAGGTCAGTAAGCCAGGTGTTAGGTCAGTAACCCATGTGTTATGTCAGTAAGCCAGGTGTTAGGTCAGTAAGCCAGGTGTTAGGTCAGTAAGCCATGTGTTAGGTCAGTAAGCCATGTGTTAGGTCAGTAAGCCATGTGTTAGGTCAGTAAGCCAAGTGTTAGGTCAGTAAGCCAAGTGTTATGTCAGTAAGCCAGGTGTTAGGTCAGTAAGCCATGTGTTAGGTCAGTAAGCCATGTGTTAGGTCAGTAACCCATGTGTTATGTCAGTAAGCCAGGTGTTAGGTCAGTAAGCCAGGTGTTAGGTCAGTAAGCCATGTGTTAGGTCAGTAAGCCATGTGTTAGGTCAGTAAGCCATGTGTTAGGTCAGTAAGCCATGCGTTAGGTCAGTAAGCCATGCGTTAGGTCAGTAAGCCAGGTGTTAGGTCAGTAAGCCAGGTGTTAGGTCAGTAAGCCAGGTGTTAGGTCAGTTGTCCAGGTGTTAGGTCAGTAAGCCATGTGTTAGGTCAGTAAGCCAGGTGTTAGGTCAGTAAGCCATGTGTTAGGTCAGTAAGCCATGTGCTAGGTCAGTAAGCCATGTATTAGGTCAGTAACCCAGGTGTTAGGTCAGTAAGCCAGGTGTTAGGTCAGTAAGCCATGTGTTAGGTCAGTAAGCCAGGTGTTAGGTCAGTAAGCCAGGTGTTAGGTCAGTAAGCCAGGTGTTAGGTCAGTTGTCCAGGTGTTAGGTCAGTAAGCCATGTGTTAGGTCAGTAAGCCAGGTGTTAGGTCAGTAAGCCATGTGTTAGGTCAGTAAGCCATGTGCTAGGTCAGTAAGCCATGTGTTAGGTCAGTAACCCAGGTGTTAGGTCAGTAAGCCAGGTGTTAGGTCAGTAAGCCATGTGTTAGGTCAGTAAGCCAGGTGTTAGGACAGTAAGTCATGTGTTAGGTCAGTAAGCCATGTGTTAGATCAGTAAGCCATGTGTTAAGTCAGTAAGCCATGTGCTAGGTCAGTAAGTCAGGTGTTAGGTCAGTAAGCCAGGTGTTAGGTCAGTAAGCCAGGTGTTAGGTCAGTAAGCCAGGTGTTAGGTCAGTAAGCCATGTGTTAGGTCAGTAAGCCGGGTGTTAGGTCAGTAAGCCAGGTGTTAGGTCAGTAAGCCAGGTGTTACGTCAGTAAGCCATGTGTTAGGTCAGTAACCCAGGTGTTAGGTCAGTAAGCCAGGTGTTAGGTCAGTAAGCCAGGTGTTAGGTCAGTAAGCCAGGTGTTAGGACAGTAAGTCATGTGTTAGGTCAGAAAGCCATGTGTTAGATCAGTAAGCCATGTTTTAAGTCAGTAAGCCATGTGCTAGGTCAGTAAGCCATGTGTTAGGTCAGTAAGCCAGGTGTTAGGTCAGTAAGCCATGTGTTAGGTCAGTAAGCCAAGTGTTAGGTCAGTAAGCCAAGTGTTAGGTCAGTAAGCCAAGTGTTAGATCAGTAAGCCAAGTGTTAGGTCAGTAAGCCAAGTGTTAGGTCAGTAAGCCAAGTATTAGGTCAGTAAGCCAAGTGTAAGATCAGTAAGCCAAGTATTAGGTCAGTAAGCCAAGTGTTAGGTCAGTAAGCCAAGTGTTAGATCAGTAAGCCAAGTGTTAGGTCAGTAAGCCAAGTGTTAGGTCAGTAAGCCAAGTGTTAGATCAGTAAGCCAAGTGGTAGGTCAGTAAGCCAAGTGTTAGGTCAGTAAGCCAAGTGTTAGGTCAGTAAGCCAAGTGTTAGGCCAGTAAGCCAAGTGTTAGGTCAGTAAGCCAGGTGTTAGGTCAATAATCCAATTGTTAGATCAGTAAGCCAAGTGTTAGCTCAGTAATCGTGCTGTTAGGTCAGTAAGCCAGGTGGTAGATCAGTAAGCCAAGTGTCAGGTCAGTAAGCCAAGTGTTAGGTCAGTAAGCCAGGTGTTAGCTCAGAAATCCAGCTGTTACGTCAGTAAGCCAGGTGTTAGGTCAGTAAGCCATATGTTAGGTCAGTAAGCCAGGTGTTAGGTCAGTAAGCCAGGTGTTAGATCAGTAAGCCATGTGTTACGTCAGTAAGCAAGATGTTAGGTCAGTAAGCCAGGTGTTACGTCAGTAAGCCAGATGTTAGGTCAGTAAGCCAGGTGTTAGGTCAGTGAGCCAGGTGTTAGGTCAGTAAGCCAGGTGTTATGTCAGTAAGCCAGGTGTTAGGTCAGTAAGCCAGGTGTTAGGTCAGTAAGCCAGCTGTTAGGTCAGTAAGCCAGGTGTTAGGTCAGTAAGCCAGGTGTTAGGTCAGTAAGCCATGTGTTAAGTCAGTAAGCCATGTGTTAGGTCAGTAATCCAGCTGTTCGGTCAGTAAGCCAGGTGTTAGGTCAGTAAGCCATGTGTTAGGTCAGTAAGCCAGGTGTTAGGTCAGTAAGCCAGGTGTTAGGTCAGTAAGCCAGGTGTTAAGTCAGTAAGCCAGGTGTTAGGTCAATAAGCCATGTGTTAGGTCAGTAAGCCAGGTGTTAGGTGAGTAAGCCAGGTGTTAGGTCAGTTAGCCAGGTGTTAGGTCAGTAAGCCAGGTGTTAGGTCAGTAAGCCATGTGTTAGGTCAGTAAGCCATGTGTTAGGTCAGTAAGCCATGTGTTAGGTCAGTAAGCCAGTTGTTAGGTCAGTAAGCCATGTGCTAGGTCAGTAAGCCATGTGTTAGGTCACTAAACCAGGTGTTAGGTCAGTAAGCCAGGTGTTAGGTCAGTAAGCCATGTGTTAGATCAGAAAGCCAGGTGTTAGGTCAGTAAGCCATGTGTTAGGTCTAGTAAGCCATGTGTTAGGCCAGTAGGTCATGTGCTAGGTCAGTAAGCCAGGTGTTAGGTCAGTAAGCCAGGTGTTAGGTCAGTAAGCCAGGTGTTAGGTCAGTAAGCAAGGTGTTAGATCATTAAGCCAGGTGTTAGGTCAGTAAGCCATGTGTTAGGTCAGTAAGCCATATGTTAGGTCAGTAAGCCAGGTGTTAGGTCAGTAAGCCAGGTGTTAGGTCAGTAAGAAATGCGTTAGGTCAGTAAGCCAGCTGTTAGGTGAGTAAGCCAGCTGTTAGGTGAGTAAGCAAGCTGTTAAGCCAGTAAGCCAGCTGTTAGGTCAGTAAGCCAGGTGTTAGGTCAGTAAGCCAGCTGTTAGGTCAGTAAGCCAGGTGTTACATCAGTAAGCCAGGTGTTAGGTCAGTAAGCCAGGTGTTAGGTCAGTAAGCCAGGTGTTAGGTCAGTAAGCCAGGTGTTTGGTCAGTAAGCCAGGTGTTAGGTCAGTAAGCCAGGTGTTAGGTCAGTAAGCCAGGTGTTAGGCCAGTAAGCCAGGTGTTAGGTCAGTAAGCCAGGTGTTAGGTCAGTAAGACATGTGTTAGGTCAGTAAGCCAGGTGTCAGGTCAGTAAGCCAGGTGTTAGGTCAGTAAGCCATGTGTTAGGTCAGTAAGCCAGGAGTTAGGTCAGTAAAACCAGGTGTTAGGTCAGTAAGCCAGGTGTTAGGTCAGTAAGCCAAGTGTTAGGTCAGTAAGCCAGATGTTAGGTCAGTAAGCCAGGTGTTAGGCCAGTAAGCCAGGTGTTAGGTCAGTAAGCCAGGTGTTAGGTCAGTAAGCCATGTGTTATGTCAGTAAGCCAGGTGTTAGGTCAGTAAGCCAGCTGTTAGGTCAGTAAGCCATGCGTTAGGTCAGTAAGCCAGGTGTTAGGTCAGTAAGCCAGGTGTTAGGTCAGTAAGCCATGTGTTATGTCAGTAAGGCAGGTGTTAGGTCAGTAAGCCATGTGTTAAGTCAGTAAGCCATGTGTTAGGTCAGTAAGCCATGTGTTAGGTCAGTAAGCCATGCGTTAGGTCAGTAAGCCATGTGTTAGGTCAGTAAGCCAGGTGTTAGGTCAGTAAGCCATGTGTTAGGTCAGTAAGCCATGTGTTAGGTCAGTAAGCCATGCGTTAGGTCATTAAGCCATGCTTTAGATCAGTAAGCCAGGTGTTAGGTCAGTATGCCAGGTGTTAGGTCAGTAAGCCAGGTGTTAGGTCAGTTATCCAGGTGTTAGGTCAGTAAGCCATGTGTTAGGTCAGTAAGCCAGGTGTTAGGTCAGTAAGCCATGTGTTAGGCCAGTAAGCCAGGTGTTAGGTCAGTAAGCCATGTGTTAGGTCAGTAAGCCATGTGTTAGGTCAGTAAGCCATGTGTTAGGTCAGTAAGCCATGTGTTAGGTCAGTAAGCCAGGTGTTAGGACAGTAAGCCATGTGTTAGGTCAGTGAGCCATGTGTTAGATCAGTAAGCATGTGTTAAGTCAGTAAGCCATGTGCTAGGTCAGTAAACCAGGTGTTAGGTCAGTAAGCCAGGTGTTAGGTCAGTAAGCCAGGTGTTAGGTCAGTAAGCCATATGTTAGGTCAGTAAGCCAGGTGTTAGGTCAGTAAGCCAAGTGTTAGGTCAGTAAGCCATGTGTTAGGTCAGTAAGCCAGGAGTTAGGTCAGTAAGCCAGGTGTTAGGTCAGTAAGCCAGGTGTTAGGTCAGTAAGCCAGGTGTTAGGTCAGTAAGCCATGTGTTAGGTCAGTAAGGCAGGTGTTAGTTCAGTAAGCCAGGTCTTAGGTCAGTAAGCCAGGTGTTAGGCCAGTAAGCCAGGTGTTAGGTCAGGAAGCCAGGTGTTATATCAGTAAGCCATGTGTTCGGTCAGTAAGCCAGGTGTTAGGTCAGTAAGCCTGGTGTTAGGTCAGTAAGCCATGTGTTAGGTCAGTAAACCATGTGTTAGGTCAGTAAGCCAGGTGTTAGGTCAGTAACCCATGTGTTATGTCAGTAAGCCAGGTGTTAGGTCAGTAAGCCAGGTGTTAGGTCAGTAAGCCATGTGTTAGGTCAGTAAGCCATGTGTTAGGTCAGTAAGCTATGTGTTAGGTCAGTAAGCCATGCGTTAGGTCAGTAAGCCATGCGTTAGGTCAGTAAGCCAGGTGTTAGGTCAGTAAGCCATGTGTTAGGTCAGTAATCCATGCGTTAGGTCAGTAAGCCAAGCGTTAGGTCAGTAAGCCAGGTGTTAGGTCAGTAAGCCAGGTGTTAGGTCAGTAAGCCATGTGTTAGGTCAGTAAGCCAGGTGTTAGGTCAGTAAGCCATGTGCTAGGTCAGTAAGCCATGTGTTAGGTCAGTAACCCAGGTGTTAGGTCAGTAAGCCAGGTGTTAGGTCAGTAAGCCATGTGTTAGGTCAGTAAGCCAGGTGTTAGGACAGTAAGTCATGTGTTAGGTCAGTAAGCCATGTGTTAGATCAGTAAGCCATGTGTTAAGTCAGTATGCCATGTGCTAGGTCAGTAAACCAGGTGTTAGGTCAGTAAGCCAGGTGTTAGGTCAGTAAGCCAGGTGCTAGGTCAGTAAGCCATGTGTTAGGTCAGTAAGCCAGGTGTTAGGTCAGTAAGCCAGGTGTTAGGTCAGTAAGCCAGGTGTTACGTCAGTAAGCCATGTGTTAGGTCAGTAAGCCAGCTGTTAGGTCAGTAAGCCAGCTGTTAAGACAGTAAGCCAGCTGTTAGGTCAGTAAGCCAGGTGTTATTTCAGTAAGCCAGGTGTTACTTCAGTAAGGCAGGTGTTAGGTCAGTAAGCCAGGTGTTAGGTCAGTAAGCCAGGTGTTAGGTCAGTAAGCCAGGTGTTAGGTCAGTAAGCCAGGTGTTAGGTCAGTAAGCCATGTGTTAGGTCAGTAAAGCCATGTGTTAGGTCAGTAAGCCACGTCAATACCAACTTTTTAACAACAAACAAATATAACAATACAATTATTAAAAATCTGGCAATAAAAGTCTAAACTGAAAAATGAAAAAATTCCGGCATTAAAATGAGCTTTTGTATAATTATTTGTTGTACGTGATTTGTTGTACGTGATTTGTTGATTGTAATGTTGATCTCTGAAAATAATACTTATTGTATTATTTCCTCCATAAAACTGGGATGAAAATGCCTACACACACACACACACACACACACACACACACACACACACAACACACACACACACACACACACACATACATACACCACACCACACACACATACTACATCACACACAACACACACACACACACACACACACACACACACACACACACACACACACACGCACCACACACACACACACACACACACACACACACACACACACACACACACACACACACACACACACACACTAACCACTATCTTCAACACATCCCTTGAAACTGGGCAACTACCTGAGGTATGGAAGACGGCAAATGTAGTCCCCATTTTTTAAAAAAGAAGACAGAAAGAGGCACTAAACTATAGACCAGTGTCAGTGACGTGTATAGTATGCAAAGTCATGGAGAAGATTATCAGGAGAGTGATGGAGCACCTTGGACTGAACAAGGTTATAAACGACAACCAGCACGGATTCATCGAAGGCAAATCCTGTGTTACAAACCTTCTGGAGTTTTATGAAAAAGTAACAAAAGTAAGACACGAGAGAGAGGGGTGGGTTGATTGCAAGAAGGCCATCGACACAGTTCCTCACAAGAGATTAGTACAGAAGCTAAAGGGTCAGGCGCGTCTATCAGGAAGGGCTCTGCAGTGGATCAGACAATACCTGACAGGGAGGCAGCAACGAGTCATGGTGCGTGATGAGGTATCACAGTGGGCACCTGTGACGAGCGGGGTCCCACAGGGGTCAGTCCTAGGACCTGAGCTATTTTTGGTATATGTGAATGACATGATGGAAGGGATAGACTCAGAAGTGTCCTTGTTCGCAGATGATGTGAAGTTAATGAGGAGAATTAAATCAGATGAGGATCAGGCAGGACTTCAAAGAGACCTGGACAGACTGGACACCTGACCCAGCAACTGGCTTCTTGAATTTAACCCCGCCAAATGCAAAGTCATGAAGATCGAGGAAGGGCAAAGAGGACCGCAGACGGAGTATAGGCTAGGTGACCAAGGACTGCAAACCTAGATAAAGGAGAAAGATCTTGGGGTGAGTATAACACCGAGCATGTCTCCGGAGGCACACATCAGATAACTGCTGCACCATATGGGCTCCTGGCAAACCTGAAAATAGCGTTCCGATACCTTAGTAAGAAATCGTTCAAGACACTTTACACTGTGTACGGCAGGCCCATACTGGAGTATGCAGCACCAGTTTGGAACCCACACCGGATCAAGCACATCAAGAAATTAGAGAAAGTGCAAAGGTTTGCGACAAGGTTAGTTCCAGAGCTAAGGGGAATGTCCTACGAAGAAATTAAGGGAAATCGGCCTGACGACACTGGAGGACAGGAGGGTTAGGGAAGACATGATGACGACATACAAAGTACTGCGTGGAATAGACAAGGTGGACAGAGACAGGATGTTTCAGAGATGGGACACAGAAACAAGGGGTCACAATTGGAAGTTGAAGACTCAGTTGAGTCAAAAGGATGTTAGGAAGTATTTCTTCAGTCATAGGGTAGTTAGGAAGTGGAACAGTCTAGCAAGTGATGTAGTGGAGGCAGGGACCATACATAGCTTTAAGACGGGGTATGATAAAGCTCATGGAGCAGAGAGAGAGAGAGAGAGAGGGGGGACCTAGTAGCGATCATTGAAGAGGCAGGGCCAAGAGCGGAGTCTCGACCCTGCAACCAAAATTCGGTGAGTGTACAATACACACACACACACACACACACACACACACACACACACACACACACACACACACACACACACACACACACACACACACACACACACACACCACACACAAACACACACACAACGCACACACACGCACAACACACACACACACACACACACACACACGCATACACACAAACACACTCACACACACACACACACACACACAGAGTGGGCACCTGTGACCAGCGGGGTCCCACAAGGGTCAGTCCTAGGACCAGTGCTGTTTCTGGTATTTGTGAACGACATGGCGGAAGGAATAGACTCTGAGGTGTCCCTGTTTGCAGATGACGTGAAGTTGATGAGAAGAATTCACTCGATCGAAGACCAGGCAGAACTACAAAGGGATCTGGACAGGCTGCAGACCTGGTCCAGCAATTGGCTCCTGGAGTTCAATCCCACCAAGTGCAAAGTCATGAAGATTGGGGAAGGGCAAAGAAGACCGCAGATGGAGTACAGTCTAGGGGCCAGAGGACTACAAACCTCACTCAAGGAAAAAGATCTTGGGGTGAGTATAACACCAGGCACATCTCCTGAAGCGCACATCAACCAAATAACTGCTGCAGCATATGGGCGCCTAGCAAACCTCAGAACAGCATTCCGACATCTTAATAAGGAATCATTCAGGACCCTGTACACCGTGTATGTTAGGCCCATGTTGGAGTATGCGGCACCAGTTTGGAACCCACACCTAGCCAAGCACGTGAAGAAACTAGAGAAAGTGCAAAGGTTTGCAACAAGACTAGTCCCAGAGCTTAGAGGTATGTCCTACGAGGAGAGGTTAAGGGAAATCAACCTGACGACACTGGAGGACAGGAGAGATAGGGGAGACATGATAACGACATACAAAATACTGAGAGGAATTGACAAGGTGGACAAAGACAGGATGTTCCAGAGATTGGACACAGTAACAAGGGGACACAGTTGGAAGCTGAAGACACAGATGAATCACAGGGATGTTAGGAAGTATTTCTTCAGCCACAGAGTAGTCAGTAAGTGGAATAGTTTGGGAAGCGATGTAGTGGAGGCAGGATCCATACATAGCTTTAAGCAGAGGTATGATAAAGCTCACGGCTCAGGGAGAGTGACCTAGTAGCGATCAGTGAAGAGGCGGGGCCAGGAGCTCGGACTCGACCCCCGCAACCTCAACTAGGTGAGTACAACTAGGTGAGTACAGCAAGGAATCGTTCAGGACCCTGTACACTGTGTACGTCTGACTCATATTAGAATATGTAGTACCAGTTTGGAACCCATACCTGGTCAAGCACGTAAGGAAATTAGAGAAAGTGTAAAGGTTGCAAGAAGACTAGTCCCAGAGATAAGGGGATTGCCCTACGAGGAGAGGTTGAGGGATATCTACCTGGCGACACTGGAGGACAGGAGAGATAGGGGTGATATGATAATGACATATAAAATACTGAGAGGAATTGACAAGGTGGACAGAGACAGGATGTTTCAGAGATGGGACATAGCAACAAGGAGACACAATTGGAAGTTAAAGACTCAGATGAATCACAGGGATGTTAGGAAGCGTTTCTTCAGTCAGAGTCGTCAGGAAGCGGAATAATCTTGAAAGTGATGTAGTGGAGGCAGGATCCCTACATATATATATATATATATATATATATATATATATATATTATATAATATATATATATATATTATATATATATATATATATATATATATATATATATATATATATATATATATTATATATATATATATATATATTATATATATATATAATATATATATATTATATATATATATATTATATATATATATATATATATATTATGTAGGTAGTAGTGGCTGGTAGACAGCAACCACCCAGGGAGGCACTACCATCCTGTGGTAGTAGGTTGGTAGACAGCAACCACCCAGGGAGGTACTACCGTCCTGTGGTAGTAGGTTGGTAGACAGCAACCACCCAGGGGGTACTACCGTCCTGTGGTAGTAGGTTGGTAGACAGCAACCACCCAGGGAGGTACTACCGTCCTGTGGTAGTAGGTTGGTAGACAGCAACCACCCAGGGAGGTACTACCGTCCTGTGGTAGTAGGTTGGTAGACAGCAACCACCCAGGGAGGTACTACCGTCCTGTGGTAGTAGGTTGGTAGACAGCAACCACCCAGGGAGGTACTACCGTCCTGTGGTAGTAGGTTGGTAGACAGCAACCACCCAGGGAGGTACTACCGTCCTGTGGTAGTAGGTTGGTAGACAGCAACCACCCAGGGAGGTACTACCGTCCTGTGGTAGTAGGTTGGTAGACAGCAACCACCCAGGGAGGTACTACCGTCCTGTGGTAGCAGGTTGGTAGACAGCAACCACCCAGGGAGGTACTACCGTCCTGTGGTAGCAGGTTGGTAGACAGCAACCACTCAGAGAGGTACTACCGTCCTGTGGTAGCAGGTTGGTAGACAAGCAACCACCCAGGGAGGTACTACCGTCCTGTGGTAGTAGGTTGGTAGACAGCAACCACCCAGGGAGGTACTACCGTCCTGTGGTAGCAGGTTGGAAGACAGCAACCACTCAGAGAGGTACTACCGTCCTGTGGTAGCAGGTTGGTAGACAGCAACCACCCAGGGAGGTACTACCGTCCTGTGGTAGCAGGTTGGTAGACAGCAACCACCCAGGGAGGTACTACCGTCCTGTGGTAGCAGGTTGGTAGACAGCAACCACCCAGGGAGGTACTACCGTCCTGTGGTAGTAGGTTGGTAGATAGCAACCACCCAGGGAGGTACTACCGTCCTGCCAAGTGAGTGTAAAACGAAAGCCTGTAATTGTTTTACATGATGGTAGGATTGCTGGTGTCTTTTGTCTCTCATAAACATGCAATATTTCAGGTAAGTCTTGCTACTTCTACTTACACTTAGGTCACACTACACATACATGTACAAGCATATATATACACACTCCTCTGGGTTTTATTCTATTTTCTTTCTAGTTCTTATTCTTGTTTATTTCCTCTTACCTCCATGGGGAAGTGGAACAGAATTCTTCCTCCGTAAGTCATGCGTGTTTTAAGAGGCGACTAAAATGCCGGGAGCAAGGGGCTAGTAACCCCTTCTGTATATATTACTAAATTTAAAAGGAGAGACTTTAGTTTTTTCTTTTGGGCCACCCTGCCTTGGTGGGATATATATAATATATATCATATATATATATATATATATATAAAATATATATTATATATTATATATATATATATATATATTATATATATATATATATATACATATATATATAATGTTGTGGTGTTTAGTGTGTTGGAGGACATTGTGGGTGGACTTTTGGACTGGTGGAGGGGGGACTGGTGGACGGGTGGGACTGGTGGACAGGTGGACTGGTGGACAGGTGGACTGGTGGACTGGTGGACGGGTGGACGTGGTGGACTGGTGGACTGGTGGACGGTGGACTGGTGGACTGGTGGACGGGTGGACTGGTGGACTGGTGGACGGGTGGACTGGTGGACGGGTGGACTGGTGGACGGGTGGACGGGTGGACTGGTGGACTGGTGGACTGGTGGACGGGTGGACTGGTGGACGGGTGGACGGGTGGACTGGTGGACTGGTGACTGTGGACGGGTGGACGGGTGGACTGGTGGACTGGTGGACTGGTGGATTGGTGGACGGGTGGACGGGTGGACTGGTGGACTGGTGGACGGGTGGACGGGTGGACTGGTGGACTGGTGGACTGGTGGACTGGTGGACGAGTGGACTGGTGGACGGTGGACTGGGTGGACTGGGTGGGACTGGTGGACTGCGGTGGACGGGTGGACTGGTGGATGGCGGACTGGTGGACTGTGGACGGGTGGACTGGTGGACTGGTGGACTGGTGGACTGGTGGAACGGGTGACTGGTGGACGGGTGGACTGGTGGACTGGTGGACGGGTGGACGGGTGGACTGTGGTGGTGGACGGGTGGACGGGTGGCGGGTGGACTGGTGGACTGGTGGACGGGTGGACTGGTGGACTGGTGGACGGGTGGACTGGTGGACTGGTGGACTGGTGGACTGGTGGACGGGTGGACTGGTGGACGGGTGGACTGGTGGACTGGTGGACGGGTGGACGGGTGGACTGGTGGACTGGTGACTGGGGACGTGGTGGACGGGTGGACTGGTGGACTGGTGGACGGGTGGACTGGTGGACTGGTGGACGGGTGGACTGGTGGACTGGTGGACTGGTGGACGGGTGGACTGGTCTGGCAGTTTTTGGTTGTGTGGGTAGGAGAATGTGTTTTAATGGTCTTGTTGTTCTCTTCTTGTGGTAATTATGACTGCTATTGTTCCCCGGGCTGTGTCGCCAGTTTTATTTTTGAAAAACACTCATGCACACGCATACGCGTACACAGGGCCAATACATAGCTTTAAGAAGAGGTATGATAAGGTTCTTGGAGCAGGGATAGAGTGGACCTAGTAACGACCAGCGAAGAGGCGGGGCCAGGAGCTATGAATCGACCTCCTGCAGCCACGAATAGGTGAGTACATACTATAATTGAAATTTAACTTATTCATTACATAATTATAGGGATGTTAATACAAATTATACATATGATAATCCTCTTAAATTATTACACTACAGGCTCGCTGAAATAGGTCTGATAAGAACGCTGGCGCAGCTAGGATTTCAACCTGCGAGGCACTGAACATTAGTAACATGTTTAGACGTAGCAGAACAAGCGAAATATTCACAGACACTAATCTCAGGCCGAAGGAGACTCGAACCTTGGGACAACGTACACAGTACTGTGGTCAACGTACCACACTGGACCAATATTTTGGTGACCAGCTGAGCCAGACGTTGGTCCAGCGCAGCCAGCATCCAGGGAGGTGCCTCTGAGTCTTCCATCTCTCTCATCCTACAAAGACTTTTACAATACCTAAACTGCACGTCAGTTTCCCTGTCTCTTAATATTATCTTGTTCATAATTACTATCGTATTTACTGTCTGCTTTCATAAGGTGAAGTCCAGGATCTGTCCTTAATTCATCGTATAACTTAACAAAGTTTTAAGGACAATTGTGTTGCAGTGGTGTGAGCAAAACTCACACCACTGCAACACTAACTACAGGTCATAATAATAATAATAATAATAATAATAATAATAATAATAATAATAATAATAATAATAATAATAATAATAATAATAATAATAATAATAATAAAAAGAAGGAGAAGAAGATTATTATTATAAATATATGACCCTTAAGGGTTTACCATAGCCCTTGTATAACACTAACTGTTCTCTCTTTGTTCAGGTGAACATACAGCTGCACCAGCCCATGAAGGTGCGTCGTCAGGACCCAGCAGCACAACAACTGTACCACGGTTCGAACCCCCGGTCAGTCAGGTTCAGAAGACAAACATCCAGGGTGATCTACCTGGTACCTCTACACGGTGGTATCTGGACCCTGTGTGTTGGTCTCTCTGGTGAGTGATGTTTCATGACACTGTGTAGTGATCTGAGTGAGTGTGTTCATGACACGTGTTAGTGTGTCTGGAGAGTGTGTTCATGACCTGTGTTAGTTTGTCCTGGTGAGTGATGTTCAGACACTGTGTTAGTGATCCGGTGAGTGTTGTTTCATGACACAGTGTTAGTGGTCTGGTGAGTGTATTTTCATGTACACTGCTATGTGTTAGTGATCTGGTGAGTGTTTGTTCATAGACACAGTTGTTGGTGTGTCCTGGTGAGTTTGTTCATGACACTGTGTTAGTGTGTCGGTGAGTGTTGTCATGACACTGTGTTAGTTTGTCCTGTGAGGATGTTTTCATGACACTGTTGGTTAGTGAGTCTGGTGAGTGTTGTTCATGACACTGAGTAGTTAGTGTGTCTGTGAGCTGTTGTATCAGACACTGTGTTAGTGGGCGCCCTGGTGAGTGTTGTTCATGACAACGTGGTTAGTGTGTCTGGTGAGTGTTGTTCATGACACAAGAGTTGGGAGTGTGGCTGGTGAGTGATGTTCATGACCACTGTGTTAGTGTGTCTGGTGAGTGTTGGTTCAGGACACGGTGTTAGTGTGTCTGTGTGAGTGTTGTTCATGACACTGAGTGTTAGTGGTCTGTGAGCGCTTGTTCATGACACTGTGTTAGTGAGTCTGGTGATGTTGTTCATGACAACTGTGTTTAGTGTGTCTGGTAAGTTGTTTGTTCATGACACTGTGTTAGTGGAGCTGGTGAGTTGTTGTTTCATGACACTGTGATAGCGAGTCTGTGAGTGTTTGTTCATGACACTGTGTTAGTGAGTCTGGTAGTGTTGTTCATGACACTGTGTTAGTGTGACTTGTGATGTGGTTGTTCAAGACACTGTGTTAGTGTGTCTGGAGAGTGTTGTTACCTGAGCCCTGTGATGGGGAGTCATGGTGAGTGCTTTGTTTCCATGACACTGTGTTATTGAGTATCTGGTGCAGTGTTGTTCATGCCACTGTGTTTGTAGTGTCTGGTGCATTGTTGTTTTTCATGACACTGTGTTTGAGTGTGCTTGGTGCGGGTAGATCATGACACTGTTTTTTGGGGTGTTATGTGGTGTCGGCTCTGTGTGAGTGTTAGTTCCGGAGGCAGCACTTGATAGAGAGTCGTGGTGAGTGCAGTTTTTCATAGACATCTGTTTTATAGATGACTGGAGAGTGATTTGTTCCATTGACCCTGTGATAGTGATGTTGGTGAGTTTTGTTCATGACCACGTGTTATAAGTGTGTCAGGAGATTTTGATCAGCCCTGTGTTAAGTGTGTCCTGGTGAGTGTAATGTCATGACACTGTTGTTAGTGTGTCTGGTGAGTGTTTTGTTCCATGACTACTGTGTTAGAGTGGCTGTGAGTGTTTTCATGACACTGTGTTAGTGTTTCTGTGAGTGTTGTTCAAGACAATGAGTTAGTGTGGTCTGGAGAGTAGTTTGTTTCATGACACTGTGTTAGTGGTCTGGTGATGTTGTTCAATGACACTGTGTGTAGTGTGTCTGGTGAGTGTTTGTTCATGACACGTGTTAGTGTGTCTGTGAGTGATGTTCATGACAGCCGTGTTAGTGTGCTCTGGTAGAGTGTTTGTTCATGACACTGTGCTAGTGTGTCTGTTGAGTGTTTTTCTTCATGACACTGTGTATAGTGTGAACTGGTGAGTGTTGTTTCATGACACTGTGTTAGTGTGTCTGGTGATGTGTTTGAGTTCTTGACACTGTGTAGCGGTGTGTCTGGAGAAAGTTTTACATGACACTGTATTAGTGTGGTCTGGTGAGTGGTTGTGTCATGACACTGAGTGATAGTGTGCAGTGAGTGTTGAGTTCATGACACTGTGTTAGTGTGGTCTGGTGAGTTTTTTATACATGACACTGTGTTCGTGCGTGTCTGGTGAGTGTTGTTCATGCCACTGTGTTAGTGTGTCTGGAGAGTGAGTGTTGTCATGACACAGAGTTAGTGTGTCTGGTTGAGTGTGTTTATTCATGACACTGTGTAGTGTGTCTGTGAGAGTTTTTTTTTTTTTGTTCCTGACACTGTGATTTTAGTGAGTTCTGGTGAGTGTTTCTTGTTTCATGACACATGTGTTATGTGTCTGGTGAGGTGATGTTCATGGACACTTGTGGTTAGTGTGTCTGTGAGTGGTAGAGTTCATGACACTGTGGTTGTGTGTCTGGTGAGTGTTGTTCAAGACACTGTGTTAGGTGTCTGGTGAGTGTGTTCATGACACTGTGGTTAGTGTGTCTGGTGAGTGTTGTATCATTGACACTGTGTCTTAGTGTGTCTGTGAAGTGTTCTGTTCATGTACACTGAGTTATGTGTCTGGTGAGATTAGTTGTTCATGACACTGTGTTTGGTGAGTCCTGAGGTGAGTGTTGTTCATGACACTGTGTTTAGTGTAGTCTGGTAGAGTTTGTTCAAGACACTGTGTTAGTTGAGTCTGGTGAGTGTTGTTCATGACACTGTGTTAGAGTGTCCTGGAGAGAGTTGTTCATGACACTGGTGTTATGAGTATCTATGGTGAGTGTTGTTCCTGACACTGTGTAGTGTTCAGTGAGTGTTGTTCATGACACTGAGTGTTAGAGTGTCTGGTGAGTGTTGTATCATGACACTGTGTTAGTGTGTCTGGTGAGTGTTGTACATTACACTGAGTTTCGTGAGTCTGGTGATGTTTGTTCATGACACAGTGTTAGTAGAGTGTCTGGTGATAGTTGTTCATGAGAACCCTGTGTTAGTGTGTCTGGTGAGTGTTGTTCATGACACTGTGTTAGTGTGTCTGGTGAGTGTTGTTCATGACACTGTGTTAGTGTGTCTGGTGAGTGTTGTTCATCCGACACTGAGTTAGTGTGTCGGTGAGTGTTGTTCATGACACAGTGTTAGTGTGTCCTGGTGATGTTTTATGACACTGTGTTAGTGTGTCGGTGAGTGTTGTTCATACACTGTGATGTGAGTCTGGTGATGTTGTTCATGAAACTGAGTTAGTGTTCTGGTGCAGAGTTGTTCATGACACTGTGATAGTGTGTCTGGTGAGTGTTGTTCAATGACACTGTTTTGTAGTGTGTCTGGTGAGTGTTGTTCATGACACTGTGTTGGTGAAGTCCTGGTGAGTGTTGTTCAGACAGCTGTTGTTAAGTTGTGTCTGGTGAGTTGTTGTTCATAGACACTGTGTTAGTGTATCTGGAGAGTGTTGTATTCAAGACACTGTGTTTGGTGAGTCTGGTGAGTGTTGTTTACATGACACTGTGTTATGTGTCTGTTGATGTTAGTTCATGACACTGTGTTAGTGTGTCTGGTGAGTGATTGTTCATGACACTGTGTTTAGTGAGAGTCTGGTGATTTTTGTTCATGACCTGTGGTTAGTGAGACAGGTGAGTGTTGTCATGATCACTGTGTTAGTGTGACTGGTGTAGTGTTGATTCATGGACACTGTGTCTATCAGGTGTCTGGGTGATGGTGTTCCATGACCACTGTGTTAGTGTGTCTGGTGAGTGGTGTTCATGACACTTGTGTTATGTGATCTGGTGAGTGTTGAGTTCAAGACACTGTGTTAGTGTGTCTGGTGAGTGTTGTTCATGACACTGTGTTAGTGTGTCTGGAGAGTGTTGTTCATGACACTGTGTTAGTGTGTCTGGTGAGTGTTGTTCATGACACTGTTGTTAGTGAGTCTGGTGATGTATGTTCATGACACTGTGTTAGTGTGTCTGGTGAGGTAGTTCATGACACTGAGTTAGTGTGTCTGTGAGTGTATGTTCTGACACTGTGTTATGTGTCTGGTGAGTGTTTGTTCATTACACTGTGTGGTGAGTCTGGTGAGTGTTGTTCATGACACTGGTTAGTGTGTCTGGTGAGTGTTGTTTCATGACAACTGTGTTAGTGTGTCCATGGTGAGTGTTTTCATGACACTGTGTTTAGTGTGCTGTGAGTGTTGTAGTCAAGACACTGTGATTGGTGTGTCTGGTTAGTGTTGTTCATGACACTGTTAGTGTGTCTGGTAGTTTGGTTCATGACACTGGGTTAGTGTGTCTGGTGAGAGTTTTCCATGACACTTGTTGGTGAGTCTGGTGATGGTTGTTCATGACACTGTGTAGTGAGTCCTGGTGATGTTAGTTCTGACCACTGAGTTAGATGTGCTCCTGGTGAGTGTTGTTCATGGACACTGTGTTAGTGTGTCGTTGAGTGTATGTTCATGACACTGTGTATAGTGTGTCTGGTGAGTGTGTTCATGACATCTGTTTAGTGTGGGGGGGGGCCCTGGGGGAGGGTGTTGTTCATGACACTGTGTTAGTGTGTCTGGTATGTTGTTCATGACACTTGTATTGGAGGTGTCATGGTGAGTGGTTGTTCATGACACTGTGATAGTGTGTCAGGGATGTTTGTTCCAGGACACTGTTGTTATGTGTCTGGTGAGTTGTTGTTCATGACACTGTGTTAGTGAGTCCTGTGAGTGTTGATTCATGGGACACCTGTGTTAGTGTGTCTGGTGATGTTGTTCATGACACTGTGTTAGTGTGTCTGGTGAGTGTTGTATTCATTACACTGTTTAGTGTGTCGGTGAGTGTTGTTCATGACACGTGTGTTTGAGTGAGTCTGGTGAAGTAGTATGTTCAAGACACTGTGTTAGTGTTCGGGTGTTGTTGTTCAAGACCAACTGTAGGATTAGTGATCTGGTGAGTGTTTTTTTCATGACACTGTGTTAGTGTGTCTGGTTGATGTGTTGTTTCATGACACTGTGTTGGTGTGGCTGGTGAGTGTTGTTACATGACACTGTTAGTGTGTCTGGTGAGGTGTTGTTCATGTACACAGTGTTAGTGTGTCTGGTATGAGCTGTTGTTCCTGACACTGTGTTGGTGAGTCTGGTGAGTGATGTTCATGACACTGTGTTATGTGTGATTCTGGTGAGTGTTGTTCATGACCTGAGTTAGTGTGTCCTGGTGGAGTGTTGTTCATGACACTGTGTTAGTGTGTCTGGTGAGTGTTGTTCATGACACTGTGTTAGTGTGTCTGGTGAGTGTTGTTCATGACACTGTGTTAGTGTGTCTGGTGAGTGTTGTTCATGACACTGTGTTAGTGTGTCTGGTGAGTGTTGTTCATGACACTGTGTTAGTGTGTCTGGTGAGTGTTGTTCATGACACTGTGTTAGTTGTGTTCGGTTGAGTGTTTTCATGACACTGTGTTAGTTTCTGTTGAGTGTTTTCATGACACTGTGTTAGAGGTTCTGGTGAGTGTTGATCATGACACTGTGTTAGTGTGTCTGGTAGTGTTTGTTCTGACCGACTGTGTTGAGTGTGGTCTGGTGAGGTTGATTCAGACACTGTGTTAGTGTGCGGTGTCTGGTGATTGATTTTCATGACACTGTGTTAGTGTGTCTGGTGAGTGTTGTTCATGACACTGTGTTAGTGTGTCTGGTGAGTGTTGTTCATGACACTGTGTTAGTGAGTCTGGTGAGTGTTGTTCATGACACTGTGTTAGTGTGGTCTGTGAGTGATGTTCATGACATCTGTGTTAGTGGTTTCTGGTGAGAGTTGTTCAATGACAACTGTGTATGTGTCTTGTGAGTGTTGTTTTCTTGACACCTTGTGTTAGTGTGTCTGGTGAGTGTTGTTCATGACACTGTGTTAGTGTGTCTGGTGAGTGTTGTTCATGACACTGTGTTAGTGTGTCTGGTGAGTGTTGTTCATGACACTGTGTTAGTGTGTCTGGTGAGTGTTGTTTCGTGACACAGTGATTAGTGTGTCTGGTGAGTGTTTTCATGACACTGTGTTATGTGTCCTGGTTAGTGTTTGTCCATGACACTGGTGTTAGTGAGTCTGGTGAGTGTTTGTTCATGACACTGTGTTAGTGGGCTGGTGTAGTGTTGTTCATGACACTGGTGTTAGTGTGTCTGGTGAGTGTTGTTTCATGACACTGTGTTTAGTGTGTCTGGTGAGTGTTGTTCATGACACTGTGTTAGTGTGTCTGGTGAGTGTTGTTCATGACACTGTGTTAGTGTGTCTGGTGAGTGTTGTTCATGACACTGTGTTAGTGTGTCTGGTTGAGCGGTTGTTCAGACACTGTGTTAGTGTGTCTGGTGAGTGTTGTTCATGGACAACTGTGTTAGTGTTCTGGTGAGTGTTTTGTTCATGACACTGTGTTAGTGTGGTCGGTAGTGTTTGTTCATGACACTGTGGTATGTGGTCTGGTGATGTTTGTATCAGACACTGTGTTAGTGTGTCTGGGTGATGTTGTTCATGACACTGTGTAGTGGTCTGGTGAGTGTTGTTCATGACACTGTGTTAGTGTGTCTGGTGAGTGTTGTTCATGACACTGTGTTGGTGTGTCTGGTGAGTGTTGTTCATGACACTGTGTTAGTGTGTCTGGTGAGTGTTGTATCATGACAACTGTAGTAGTGTGTGTCTGAGATGTTGTTCATGACACTGTTTGAGTGTATCTGTTGAGGTGTTGTTCATGACACTGTGTTAGTGTGTCTGGTGAGTGTTGTTCATGACACTGTGTTAGTGTGTCTGGTGAGTGTTGTTCATGACACTGTGTTAGTGTGTCTGGTGAGTGTTGTTCATGACACTGTGTTAGTGAGTCTGGTGAGTGTTGTTCATGACACTGTGTTAGTGAGTCTGGTGAGTGTTGTTCATGACACTGTGTTAGTGTGTCTGGTGAGTGTTGTTCATGACACTGTGTTAGTGAGTCTGGTGAGTGTTGTTCATGACACTGTGTTAGTGTGTCTGGTGAGTGTTGTTCATACACTGTGTTGTGTGGTCTGGGTGGAGTGTTGTTCATAGACACAGTGTTAGTGTTGACATGGTGAGTGTTTGTTTCAAGACACTGTGTTAGTGTGTCTGGTGAGTGTTGTTTCATGACACGGTGGTTAGTGTGGACTGGTGAGTGTTGGTATCATGACACCGTGTTAGTGTGTCTGGTGAGTGTTGTCAGACACTGTGTGTTAGTGATCTGGTGATGTTGTTCATAGACACGTGTTAGTGTAGACTGTGAGTGTTGTTCATGACACTGTGTTAGTGTGTCTGGTGAGTGTTGTTCATGACACTGTGTTAGTGTGTCTGGTGAGTGTTGTTCATGACACTGTGTTAGTGTGTCTGGTGAGTGTTGTTTCATGAACACTGTGTTATGAGTCTGGGTAGTGTTGTTTCATGGACACTGTGTTAGTGTGTCTGGTGAGTGTTGTTCATGACACTGTGTTAGTGTGTCTGGTGAGTGTTGTTCATGACACTGTGTTAGTGTGTCTGGTGAGTGTTGTTCATGACACTGTGTGTTGGTGTGTCTGGTGAGTGTTGTTCATGACACTGTGTTAGTGTGTCTGGTGAGTGTTGTTCATGACACTGTGTTGGTGAGTCTGGTGAGTGTTGTTCATGACACTGTGTTGGTGTGTCTGGTGAGTGTTGTTCATGACGCGTGTGGTGATTCTGGTGAGTGTTTTGTTCATGACACTTGTTTAGTGTGTCTGGTGAGTGTTGTTTCATGACACAGTGGTTAGTGTGGTCTGGGTGAGTTGTTGTTCATGACACTGTTGTTAGTGAGTCAGGTGAGTGTTGGTTCTCAGACACTGTGTAGTGTGTCGGTGAGTGTTGTTCAGACACTGTGGTTAGTTGAGTCTGTAGTGTAGTTCATACACAGTGTTTAGTTGTGTCTGGTGAGTGTTGTACATGACACTGTGTTAGTGTGTCTGGTGAGGTTGTTCCATGTCACAGTGTTAGTAGTCTGGTGAGATTGTTGATTCATGAACACTGGTGTTAGTGAGTCCTGGTGATTGTTTTCATGAACACTGTGTAAGTGTGTCCTAGGTGAGCGTTTGTTTCAAGACACTGTGTTAGTGTGTCTGGTGAGTGTTGTTCATGACACTGTGTTAGTGTGTCATGGTGAGTGTTGTTTCCATGACACTGTGATTAGTGTGCTGGTGAGTGTTGTTCAAGACACTTTGGTTAGTGTGTACAGGTGAGTGTTGTTCATGGACACTGTGTCAGATGCTGTCTGGAGAGTGTTCATGTTCCTGTTATTATTATAGTGTTCTAACTTTATTGATGTTTCTTATGAATGTCTACCTATTGAATTCCTTGTTCTTGTTATTCTTGTTCTATAACTATACTAAACCGTGTAATTGTTCCTGTTCTTGTTATTCCTTGTTCTACTACCCGTGTTATTGTTTCCTGTTCTTGTTGTATTCTTGTTCTACCCGTGTTTTTGTTCCAGTTTCTTGTTATTCTGTTCTCCGTTTATGTTCCTTGTTCTTGTTATTTTTGATCTAATCTACGTGTTATTGTATCCTGTTCTTGTTTATACTTGTTCTACTAAATAACGGTTGTTATGTATGTACTTGTTATTCTTGTTCAACCGGTGTTATTGTTCCAGTTCTGTTATGTCTAATTCTACGTGTTATTGTTCCTGTTCTTGTTATATCTCATTCTATCATGTAATTATTTTATTTCTTGTTTTAACTTGTTATTGATGTTCAATGCTTTTGTTATTCTTTTATTACCGATTAATATTAATGGTGTTTCTGTTGTTCAAGTCTATAATCTTAAGACTGAGGGACTGATTACCCAAACACCTCCTCACCTCACCTTTCTCTGTAAAGACTAAGAAGTCACGCTGGCGCAAACGTTTCGTCACTAAGGATTCCCAGAAGTTGCACAAGTGTCTCCGTCCCTCAACTTGTCAGTTTTCAAAACCAATTACATCATATGCTGTAAGGGGATTAGTCCCCTAGTTCAGTGCTTTGGGTTTGAGAAGGACTTGCCATGTATGGCCCGTAGTCATTCTGCAGTGTTCCTCCTTTCATTATTAAACCTGATGATATTAATTAATATAAGACCGAAAGAGATATGATCAGGACACAGCAGATACACAGAGGTATTTCCAGGGTAGACCAGGAGATATGTTTGTTCCAATGCGGGTAAACAGGTTGTTGTTCATGACACTGTGTTAGTGTGTCTGGTGAGTGTTGTTCATGACACTGTGTTAGTGTGTCTGGTGAGTGTTGTTCATGACACTGTGTTAGTGTGTCTGGTGAGTGTTGTTCATGACACTGTGTTAGTGTGTCTGGTGAGTGTTGTTCATGACACTGTGTTAGTGTGTCTGTGAGTGTTGTTCATGACCACTGTGATAGTGTGTCTGGTTGAGTGTTGATCATTGACACCTGTGTCAGTGTGTCCTGGGTGAGTGTTGTTCAAGACACTGTGTTGGTGTGTTCTGTGGTGAGTGTTGTTCATGACACTGTGTAGTGGTGTCTGTGAAGTGGTGTTCATGACACCTGTGTGGTGTGTCTGGTGATGTTGTTCATATGACACTGTGTTGATGGTGTCTGGAGAGTGTTTGTTCATGAGCCTGTGTTGGTGAGTTCTGGTAGTGTTGTGTCATGACACAGTGTTGATGTGTCGGTGAGTGTTGTTCATGACAACTGTGGTATTGTGCTGTGATGTTGTTCATGACAACTGTGTTTATGTTCCTGGTGAGTGTTGTTCATGACACTGTGTTTAGAGTGTCTGGTGAGTGTTTGTTCAAAGACACTGTGTTATTAGTCTGGAGAGTGTGTTCATGACACTGTTTAGTGTGTCTGGTTGATTGTTGTATCATGACTCTGTGTGTTGGTGAGTCTGTGAGTGCTGTTCAAGACACTGTGTGTTGTGACCTGGCGAGTGTTGTTTCTGACACTGTGTTAGTGTGTCTGGTGAGTGTTGTTCCTGACACGTGTGATTGGTGAAGTCTGGTGAGTGTTGTTCAGACACTGTGTGTTGGTGAGTCTGTGAGTGTTGTTCATGACACGGTTTAGTGTGTCTGGTGAGTGTTGTTCAGACATCTGTTTTATGGGGGCTGGGTGATGTTGTTCATACCACTGTGTTAGTGTGTCCTGGTGAGTGTCGTTCATGACACTGTGTAATGTGTCTGGAGAGTGTTGTTCATGACACTGGTTAAGATGTGTCCTGGTGAGTGTTGTTCATGACACTGTGTGTTGGTGAGTCTGGGAGTGGTTTTGTTCATGACACGGAGTTGTGAGTCTGCTGAGTGTTGTTCATGACCTGTGTTTTAGTGTTCTGGTGAGTGTTGTTCATGACACTGTTTAGTGTGGTCTGGAGAGTGTTGTACATTAAACTGGTGTTAGTGTGTCTGGTGAGTGTTGATCAGACACTGTGTTAGTGTGTCTGGTGAGTGTGTTCATGAACACGTTGTTAGTGTGTCTGGTGAGTGTTGTCAGACAACTGTGTTTAGTGTGTCTGGTGATGTTTGTTCATGACACTGTGGTTAGTGTGTCAGGTGAGTGTGCTCATGACACTGTGTTAGGTGTCTGGTGAGTGTTGTTCATGACACTGTGTTTGGTGTCTGTGAAGTGTTTGTTCAGACACTGTGTTAGTGTGTCCTGGTGAGTGTTGTTTCATGACACTGTGTTGGTGTTTCCTGGTGAGTGTTGTTCATGCCACTGTGTTGAGTGTCCTGGTGAGTGGGTTCATGACACGTGTTGATGTGACTGTTAGTGTTGTTTCATGACACAGTGTAGTGTGTCTGAGGTTGAGTGTTGTCATGACACAGTGTTGTGGTGCTGGTGAGTGTTTGTTCATGACACTGTGTTAGGGTCCTGGAGAGTGTTGTTCATGACACTGTGTTAGTGTGTCTGGTGAGTGTTGTTCATGACACTGTGTTAGTGTGTCTGGTGAGTGTTGTTCATGACACTGTGTTGGTGAGTCTGGTGAGTGTTGTTCATGACACTGTGTTAGTGTGTCTGGTGAGTGTTGTTCATGACACTGTGTTAGTGTGTCTGGAGAGTGTTGTTCATGACACTGTGTTAGTGTGTCTGGTGAGTGTTGTTCATGACACTGTGTTAGTGTGTCTGGTGAGTGTTGTTCATGACACTGTGTTGTGATCAGGAGATGTGTTGTTCCATGACACAGTTTAGTTTGTCTGGTGATGTTTGTTCATTGACACAGTTTAGTGTGGTCAGGAGAGTGTTGTTCATGACACTGTGTTAGTGTTCTGGAGAGTGTGTTCAATGACACTGTGTTAGTGTGTCTGAGAGTGTTGTTTACAAAACGACACATGTGTTAGGTGTCTGTGAGTGTTGTTCATGACACTGTGTTAGTGTGTCTGGTGAGTGTTGTTCATGACACTGTGTTAGTGTGTCTGGTGAGTGTTGTTCATGACACTGTGTTAGTGTGTCTGGTGAGTGTTGTTCATGACACTGTGTTAGTGTGTCTGGTGAGTGTTGTTCATGACACTGTGTTAGTGTGTCGGAGAGTGTTGTTCATGACACTGTGTTAGTGGTGTCTGTGAGATGTTGTTCAATGACATTGTGTTAGTGTGCTGGAGAGTGTTGTTCAGACACTGTGTTAAGTGTTCTGGGGGGGGGAGGTGGGGTGTGTCATATGACACTGGTGTTAGTGGGTCTGGTGGAGTGTTGTTCAAGACACTGTGGTTAGTGTGTCTGGTGAGTGTTGTTCATACACTGATGTTTGGTGAGTCTGGTGAGTGTTTCATTCACACTGTTAGTGTGTCTGGTGAGTGTTTTCCAGACAACTGTTTAGTGTGTCTGGTGAGTGCTTGTTCATGACACTGTTAGTGTGTCTGAGAGTTGTTTGTTCATGACAACTGTGTTAGTGTGTCTGGTGAGTGTGTGTTCATGACACTGTGTTATTGTGTCTGGTGTAGTGTTGTTCATGACACGTGTTGGTGTGTGCTGTTGAGTGTAGTTCATTAACCACTGTGTTAGTGTAGTCTGGTGAGTGGTTGTTCATGACAACTGTGTTAGTGTGTCTGGTGGCGTGTGTTCATGACACTGTGTTTAGTGTGCAGGAGAGTGTTGTTCATGACACTGGTGTTAGTGTGTCTGGTGAGTGTTGTTCATGACATGTGTTCAGTGTGTCTGGTGAGTGGTTTGTTCATGAACTTGTTGGTGTTCTGGTGATTGTTGGCAATGACACTGTGTTAGTGTTGTCTGGTGAGTGTTGTTTCAATGAACTGAGTTAGTGTGTCTGGTGAGTGTTGTTCATGACACTGTGTTTAGTGTGTCTGGTTGAGTGTAGTTCATTACACTGTGTTTATTGAGTCTGGGAGTGTTTTTTCATGACACTGTGTTATGTGTCTGGTTATTGTTTTTTCATGTACACTGTGTTGGTGTGTCTGGTGAGTGGTTGTTTCAATGAACACTGTGTTTAGGTGTGTCTGGTGAAGTGTTGTTCATGACACTTTGTTCGTGTTTCTGGGAAGTGTTGTTCAGACACTGTGTTAGGTGTCTGGTGAGTGTTGTTTCAAGACACTGTGGTAGTGTGTCTGGTGAGTGTTTGTTCAGACCCTGTGTTAATGGTGTCTGGTGAGTGTGTTCATGACACTGTTAGTGTGTCCTGGTGAGTGTTGTTCATGAGACACTGTGTTTAGTGTGTCTGGTGATAGTTTGTTCAGACACTGTGTTAAGTGTGTTCTGGTGAGTGTTGTTCCTGACAACTGTGTTAGTGTGTCTGTGAGTGTTGTTCATGACACTGTGATTTAATGTGTATCTGGTGAGTGTTGTTCATGACACTACGTTAGGTGTGACTGGAGAGTGTTGTATCATGTCCTGTGTCGTGTGTCTGTTGTAGTCGTTTGTTCCTGGACACTGTGTTAGTGTGTCTGGTGAGTGTAGTTCATACACTGTGTTAGTGAGGTCTGGTGAGTGTTGTTCATGACACTGTGTAGTGTGTCTGGTGAGTTTGTTCAAGGACACTGAGTTAGTGTGTCTGGTGAGTGTTGTTGCATGACACAGTGTTAGTGGTTGTCCTTGGTGATGTTGTTCATGACACTGTGTTGGTGAGTGTGGTGAGTGTTGTTCTGACACTGTGTTAGTGTGTCTGGTGAGTGTATGTTCATGAACACTGTGTTAGTGTGTCCCCCTTGGAGAGTGTTGTTCATGACCTGTGTTAATGTGTCTGGTGAGTATGTTGTGTCATGACACTGTGTTAGTGTCTGGTGAGTGTTTGTTCATGACACTGTGTTAGTGTGTCTGGTGAGTGTGTTTCATGACACTGGTAGTGTGTCTGGTGAGTGTTTTGTTCATGACACTGTTTAGTGTTGTCTGGTGAGTGTTGTTCATGACACACTGTGTTAGTGTGTCTGGTGGAGTGTTTGTTTCATGACACTGTGTTTTTAGTGTGTCTGGTGAGTGTTGTCATGGAAAACACTGTGTTAATGTGTCCTGGTGAGTGTTGTTCATTACACTGTGTTAGTGTGTCTGGTGAGTGTTGTTCATGACACGTGTTGTGTGTCTGTGAGTGTTTGTTCATGACACTGTGTTAGTGTAGTCTGGTGATGTGTTCATGACACTGTGTTAGTGTGTCTGGTGAGTGGATTGTCATGACACTGTGTTAGTGTGTCTGGTTGAGTGTTTTCATGACACTGTGGATAGTGTGTCTGGTGAGTGGTTGTTCCATGTCACTGTGTTTTATTGTGTCGGTGAGTGTTGTTCATGACCTGTGTTTAGTATGTCTGGTGATGTTGTTCATGACACAGTGTTTAGTGTTGTCGGAGTGTGTTGTTCCATGCACTGTGTTTAGTGTGTCTGTGAGTGTTGTTCATGACACTGAGTTTAGTGAGTCTGGTGAGTGATTGTTCCCGACACTGTGGTTAGTGTGTCTGGTGAGTGTTGTTCTAAAAAAAGACACTGTGTTAGTGTGTCTGGTAGCGTTGTTCAGGACACGGTTTAGTGTGTCGGGTGAGGTTGTTCATGACACTTGTTTAGTGGTCTGTGAGTGTTGTTCATGACACTGTGTTAGTGTGTCCTGGTGATGTTGTATTCATATGACACTGTGTTAGTGTGTCTGGTGAGTGTTGTTCATGACACTGTGTTAGTGTGTCTGGTGAGTGTTGTTCATGACACTGTGTTAGTGTGGTCTGGTGATATTGTTCGTGCATGACACTGTGTTAGTGTGTCCTGGGAGAGTGTTTGTTCATGTCACTGTGTTAGTGGTCAGGTGAGTGTTGTTCATGACGACTGTGTTAGTGTTTCTGGTGAGTGTTGTTCCAAGACACTGTGTTATGTGTCTGGTGAGTGTTTGTTCATGACACTGTGATAGTGAGTCTGTGAGAGTTTGTCATGACACTGTGGTTAGTGTGTCTGGTTAGTGTTTTTTCATGACACTGTGTTAGTGTGTCGGTGAGTGTTGTTCATACACTAATGTAGTTTACTGGTGATGTGTTTGTTCCCATGAACACTGTGTTTAGTGTTCAGGTGAGTGTTGTTCATGACACTGTGTTATTTTTCTGGTGAGTGTTGTTCAGCACTGTGTTAGTTTTCTGGTGAGTGTTGTTCATGACACTGTGTTAGTGTGGTGTCTTGTGAGTGTGTTCATGACACGGTTGTTAGTGTGTCTGGTGACAGTGTTGTTCATTGACACTGTGTTAGTGAGTCTGGTTGAGTGTTGTTGCATGACACTGTTTTAGTGTTCTGGTGAGTGTTGTTCCATTGACACTGTGTTATGATGTCTGGTGAGTGTTGGTTCATGACACTGTGATAGTTGTGTCGGTGTTATAGTTCATGACACCGTGTTAGTGTGTCTGTGAGTGTTGTTCATACCTGTGTTAGTGTGTCCAGTGATGTTGTTCATGACCAGTGTTAGTGTGTGTCTGGTGAGGTTCTTCATGACACTGTGGTAGTGTGGTCTGTTAGAGTGTTGTTCATGACCTGGTGTTAGTGTGTTCTGTTGAGTGTTGTTCTCATGACACTGGTGTTAGTGTGTCCTGGTGAGTGTTGCTACATGAACACTGTGGTTAGTGTGTCTGGTGATCGTTTGTTCATGACACTTGTGATTAGTGTGGCTGGAGAGTGTTGTTCAGACCTGTGTTCGTAGTGTCCTGGTTAGTGTTGTACATGACACAGTGTTAGAGTGTCTGGGTGAGTGTTGTTCATGACACTGTGGTTAGTGTGTCTCGTGAGTGTTGTTCATGACACAGGTGTTATGTGTCTGGAGAGTGTTGTTCATGACACTGTGTTAGTGTGTCTGGTGAGTGTTGTTCATGACACTGTGTTAGTGTGTCTGGTGAGTGTTGTTCATGACACTGTGTTAGTGTGTCTGGTGAGTGTTGTTCATGACACTGTGTTAGTGAGTCTGGTGAGTGTTGTTCATGACACTGTGTTAGTGTGTCTGGTGAGTGTTGTTCATTACACTGTGTTAGTGTGTCCTGGTATGTTGTTCATGACACTGTTTAGTGTGGGTCTGGTGAGTGTTGTTCATGAACACAATGTTAGATGTGTCTGTGTGAGTGATTGTTCAAGACACTGTGTTAGTTTGTGTCTGGTTAGTGTTGTTCATGACACGTGTTAGTGTGTCTGGGTGATGTTTTGTTCATGACACTGTGTTAGTGTGTCTGGTGAGTGTTGTTCATGACACTGTGTTAGTGTGTCTGGTGAGTGTTGTTCATGACACTGTGTTAGTGTGTCTGGTGAGTGTTGTTCATACACTGTGTTAGAGTGTCCTGGTGTAGTTTTGTTCATGACCACTGTGTAGTGGGTGTCCCTGTGATATGTTGTTCATGACCACTGTGATAGGTGTCTTGGTGAGTGTTGTTCATGACACGGTTAGTGTGTCTGGTGAAGTGTTGTTCAAGACACTGTGTTAGTGTGTCTGGTGAGTGTTTGTGCATGACACTTTGTTAGAGGTGTCTGGTGAGTGTTGTTCAATGACACTGTGTAGTTTCTGGTGGAGTGTTGTTCATGACACTGTTTTAGTGCTGACTGGTGAGAGACTGTTCATGACACTGTGTAGTGAGTGTCCTGGTGAGTGTTGTTCATGACAGTGTGTTAAGTGTGTCTGGGTGTTTTTTCAGGAACTGTGTGTTAGGGTGTCTGGTGAGTGATGTTTCATGACAACTGGTTAGGAGTCTAGGTGAGTGTTGTTCCATGACACTGTGTTAGTGTTCCTGGTGAGTGGTTGTTCATGACACTGTGTTTGTGTGTCCTTGGTGAGTGTTGTTCATGACACTGTGTTAGTGTGTCTGGTGAGTGTTGTTCATGACACTGTGTTAGTGTGTCTGGTGAGTGTTGTTCATGACACTGTGTTAGTGTGTCTGGTGAGTGTTGTTCATGACACTGTGTTAGTGTGTCTGGTGAGTGTTGTTCATGACACTGTGTTAGTGAGTCTGGTGAGTGTTGTTCATGACACTGTGTTAGTGTGTCTGGTGAGTGTTGTTCATGACACTGTGTTAGTGTGTCTGGTGAGTGTTTGTTCATGACCCTGTGTTAGTGAGTCTGGCGAGTGTTGTTCATGACACTAACTCAGTCAGTATTAACGATTCGGTGTTGATACAGAGTATCTGAGTCTGGGGAGTGTTGTTCATGACCACGGTGTTATTGAGCTGGGATGTTGTTCAAGACACTCTGTGATGGTGATGTCTGGTGAGTGATGTTTCATGACACTGTGTAGTGATCTGAGTGAGTGTGTTCATGACACGTGTTAGTGTGTCTGGAGAGTGTGTTCATGACCTGTGTTAGTTTGTCCTGGTGAGTGATGTTCAGACACTGTGTTAGTGATCCGGTGAGTGTTGTTTCATGACACAGTGTTAGTGGTCTGGTGAGTGTATTTTCATGTACACTGCTATGTGTTAGTGATCTGGTGAGTGTTTGTTCATAGACACAGTTGTTGGTGTGTCCTGGTGAGTTTGTTCATGACACTGTGTTAGTGTGTCGGTGAGTGTTGTCATGACACTGTGTTAGTTTGTCCTGTGAGGATGTTTTCATGACACTGTTGGTTAGTGAGTCTGGTGAGTGTTGTTCATGACACTGAGTAGTTAGTGTGTCTGTGAGCTGTTGTATCAGACACTGTGTTAGTGGGCGCCCTGGTGAGTGTTGTTCATGACAACGTGGTTAGTGTGTCTGGTGAGTGTTGTTCATGACACAAGAGTTGGGAGTGTGGCTGGTGAGTGATGTTCATGACCACTGTGTTAGTGTGTCTGGTGAGTGTTGGTTCAGGACACGGTGTTAGTGTGTCTGTGTGAGTGTTGTTCATGACACTGAGTGTTAGTGGTCTGTGAGCGCTTGTTCATGACACTGTGTTAGTGAGTCTGGTGATGTTGTTCATGACAACTGTGTTTAGTGTGTCTGGTAAGTTGTTTGTTCATGACACTGTGTTAGTGGAGCTGGTGAGTTGTTGTTTCATGACACTGTGATAGCGAGTCTGTGAGTGTTTGTTCATGACACTGTGTTAGTGAGTCTGGTAGTGTTGTTCATGACACTGTGTTAGTGTGACTTGTGATGTGGTTGTTCAAGACACTGTGTTAGTGTGTCTGGAGAGTGTTGTTACCTGAGCCCTGTGATGGGGAGTCATGGTGAGTGCTTTGTTTCCATGACACTGTGTTATTGAGTATCTGGTGCAGTGTTGTTCATGCCACTGTGTTTGTAGTGTCTGGTGCATTGTTGTTTTTCATGACACTGTGTTTGAGTGTGCTTGGTGCGGGTAGATCATGACACTGTTTTTTGGGGTGTTATGTGGTGTCGGCTCTGTGTGAGTGTTAGTTCCGGAGGCAGCACTTGATAGAGAGTCGTGGTGAGTGCAGTTTTTCATAGACATCTGTTTTATAGATGACTGGAGAGTGATTTGTTCCATTGACCCTGTGATAGTGATGTTGGTGAGTTTTGTTCATGACCACGTGTTATAAGTGTGTCAGGAGATTTTGATCAGCCCTGTGTTAAGTGTGTCCTGGTGAGTGTAATGTCATGACACTGTTGTTAGTGTGTCTGGTGAGTGTTTTGTTCCATGACTACTGTGTTAGAGTGGCTGTGAGTGTTTTCATGACACTGTGTTAGTGTTTCTGTGAGTGTTGTTCAAGACAATGAGTTAGTGTGGTCTGGAGAGTAGTTTGTTTCATGACACTGTGTTAGTGGTCTGGTGATGTTGTTCAATGACACTGTGTGTAGTGTGTCTGGTGAGTGTTTGTTCATGACACGTGTTAGTGTGTCTGTGAGTGATGTTCATGACAGCCGTGTTAGTGTGCTCTGGTAGAGTGTTTGTTCATGACACTGTGCTAGTGTGTCTGTTGAGTGTTTTTCTTCATGACACTGTGTATAGTGTGAACTGGTGAGTGTTGTTTCATGACACTGTGTTAGTGTGTCTGGTGATGTGTTTGAGTTCTTGACACTGTGTAGCGGTGTGTCTGGAGAAAGTTTTACATGACACTGTATTAGTGTGGTCTGGTGAGTGGTTGTGTCATGACACTGAGTGATAGTGTGCAGTGAGTGTTGAGTTCATGACACTGTGTTAGTGTGGTCTGGTGAGTTTTTTATACATGACACTGTGTTCGTGCGTGTCTGGTGAGTGTTGTTCATGCCACTGTGTTAGTGTGTCTGGAGAGTGAGTGTTGTCATGACACAGAGTTAGTGTGTCTGGTTGAGTGTGTTTATTCATGACACTGTGTAGTGTGTCTGTGAGAGTTTTTTTTTTTTTGTTCCTGACACTGTGATTTTAGTGAGTTCTGGTGAGTGTTTCTTGTTTCATGACACATGTGTTATGTGTCTGGTGAGGTGATGTTCATGGACACTTGTGGTTAGTGTGTCTGTGAGTGGTAGAGTTCATGACACTGTGGTTGTGTGTCTGGTGAGTGTTGTTCAAGACACTGTGTTAGGTGTCTGGTGAGTGTGTTCATGACACTGTGGTTAGTGTGTCTGGTGAGTGTTGTATCATTGACACTGTGTCTTAGTGTGTCTGTGAAGTGTTCTGTTCATGTACACTGAGTTATGTGTCTGGTGAGATTAGTTGTTCATGACACTGTGTTTGGTGAGTCCTGAGGTGAGTGTTGTTCATGACACTGTGTTTAGTGTAGTCTGGTAGAGTTTGTTCAAGACACTGTGTTAGTTGAGTCTGGTGAGTGTTGTTCATGACACTGTGTTAGAGTGTCCTGGAGAGAGTTGTTCATGACACTGGTGTTATGAGTATCTATGGTGAGTGTTGTTCCTGACACTGTGTAGTGTTCAGTGAGTGTTGTTCATGACACTGAGTGTTAGAGTGTCTGGTGAGTGTTGTATCATGACACTGTGTTAGTGTGTCTGGTGAGTGTTGTACATTACACTGAGTTTCGTGAGTCTGGTGATGTTTGTTCATGACACAGTGTTAGTAGAGTGTCTGGTGATAGTTGTTCATGAGAACCCTGTGTTAGTGTGTCTGGTGAGTGTTGTTCATGACACTGTGTTAGTGTGTCTGGAGAGTGTTGTTCATGACACTGTGTTAGTGTGTCTGGTGAGTGTTGTTCATCCGACAATGAGTTAGTGTGTCGGTGAGTGTTGTTCATGACACAGTGTTAGTGTGTCCTGGTGATGTTTTATGACACTGTGTTAGTGTGTCGGTGAGTGTTGTTCATACACTGTGATGTGAGTCTGGTGATGTTGTTCATGAAACTGAGTTAGTGTTCTGGTGCAGAGTTGTTCATGACACTGTGATAGTGTGTCTGGTGAGTGTTGTTCAATGACACTGTTTTGTAGTGTGTCTGGTGAGTGTTGTTCATGACACTGTGTTGGTGAAGTCCTGGTGAGTGTTGTTCAGACAGCTGTTGTTAAGTTGTGTCTGGTGAGTTGTTGTTCATAGACACTGTGTTAGTGTATCTGGAGAGTGTTGTATTCAAGACACTGTGTTTGGTGAGTCTGGTGAGTGTTGTTTACATGACACTGTGTTATGTGTCTGTTGATGTTAGTTCATGACACTGTGTTAGTGTGTCTGGTGAGTGATTGTTCATGACACTGTGTTTAGTGAGAGTCTGGTGATTTTTGTTCATGACCTGTGGTTAGTGAGACAGGTGAGTGTTGTCATGATCACTGTGTTAGTGTGACTGGTGTAGTGTTGATTCATGGACACTGTGTCTATCAGGTGTCTGGGTGATGGTGTTCCATGACCACTGTGTTAGTGTGTCTGGTGAGTGGTGTTCATGACACTTGTGTTATGTGATCTGGTGAGTGTTGAGTTCAAGACACTGTGTTAGTGTGTCTGGTGAGTGTTGTTCATGACACTGTGTTAGTGTGTCTGGTGAGTGTTGTTCATGACACTGTGTTAGTGTGTCTGGTGAGTGTTGTTCATGACACTGTTGTTAGTGAGTCTGGTGATGTATGTTCATGACACTGTGTTAGTGTGTCTGGTGAGGTAGTTCATGACACTGAGTTAGTGTGTCTGTGAGTGTATGTTCTGACACTGTGTTATGTGTCTGGTGAGTGTTTGTTCATTACACTGTGTGTTGGTGAGTCTGGTGAGTGTTGTTCATGACACTGTGTGTTAGTGTGTCTGGTGAGTGTTGTTTCATGACAACTGTGTTAGTGTGTCCATGGTGAGTGTTTTCATGACACTGTGTTTAGTGTGCTGTGAGTGTTGTAGTCAAGACACTGTGATTGGTGTGTCTGGTTAGTGTTGTTCATGACACTGTTAGTGTGTCTGGTAGTTTGGTTCATGACACTGGGTTAGTGTGTCTGGTGAGAGTTTTCCATGACACTTGTTGGTGAGTCTGGTGATGGTTGTTCATGACACTGTGTAGTGAGTCCTGGTGATGTTAGTTCTGACCACTGAGTTAGATGTGCTCCTGGTGAGTGTTGTTCATGGACACTGTGTTAGTGTGTCGTTGAGTGTATGTTCATGACACTGTGTATAGTGTGTCTGGTGAGTGTGTTCATGACATCTGTTTAGTGTGGGGGGGGGCCCTGGGGGAGGGTGTTGTTCATGACACTGTGTTAGTGTGTCTGGTATGTTGTTCATGACACTTGTATTGGAGGTGTCATGGTGAGTGGTTGTTCATGACACTGTGATAGTGTGTCAGGGATGTTTGTTCCAGGACACTGTTGTTATGTGTCTGGTGAGTTGTTGTTCATGACACTGTGTTAGTGAGTCCTGTGAGTGTTGATTCATGGGACACCTGTGTTAGTGTGTCTGGTGATGTTGTTCATGACACTGTGTTAGTGTGTCTGGTGAGTGTTGTATTCATTACACTGTTTAGTGTGTCGGTGAGTGTTGTTCATGACACGTGTGTTTGAGTGAGTCTGGTGAAGTAGTATGTTCAAGACACTGTGTTAGTGTTCGGGTGTTGTTGTTCAAGACCAACTGTAGGATTAGTGATCTGGTGAGTGTTTTTTTCATGACACTGTGTTAGTGTGTCTGGTTGATGTGTTGTTTCATGACACTGTGTTGGTGTGGCTGGTGAGTGTTGTTACATGACACTGTTAGTGTGTCTGGTGAGGTGTTGTTCATGTACACAGTGTTAGTGTGTCTGGTATGAGCTGTTGTTCCTGACACTGTGTTGGTGAGTCTGGTGAGTGATGTTCATGACACTGTGTTATGTGTGATTCTGGTGAGTGTTGTTCATGACCTGAGTTAGTGTGTCCTGGTGGAGTGTTGTTCATGACACTGTGTTAGTGTGTCTGGTGAGTGTTGTTCATGACACTGTGTTAGTGTGTCTGGTGAGTGTTGTTCATGACACTGTGTTAGTGTGTCTGGTGAGTGTTGTTCATGACACTGTGTTAGTGTGTCTGGTGAGTGTTGTTCATGACACTGTGTTAGTGTGTCTGGTGAGTGTTGTTCATGACACTGTGTTAGTTGTGTTCGGTTGAGTGTTTTCATGACACTGTGTTAGTTTCTGTTGAGTGTTTTCATGACACTGTGTTAGAGGTTCTGGTGAGTGTTGATCATGACACTGTGTTAGTGTGTCTGGTAGTGTTTGTTCTGACCGACTGTGTTGAGTGTGGTCTGGTGAGGTTGATTCAGACACTGTGTTAGTGTGCGGTGTCTGGTGATTGATTTTCATGACACTGTGTTAGTGTGTCTGGTGAGTGTTGTTCATGACACTGTGTTAGTGTGTCTGGTGAGTGTTGTTCATGACACTGTGTTAGTGAGTCTGGTGAGTGTTGTTCATGACACTGTGTTAGTGTGGTCTGTGAGTGATGTTCATGACATCTGTGTTAGTGGTTTCTGGTGAGAGTTGTTCAATGACAACTGTGTATGTGTCTTGTGAGTGTTGTTCATGACACTGTGTGTTAGTGTGTCTGGTGAGTGTTGTTCATGACACTGTGTTAGTGTGTCTGGTGAGTGTTGTTCATGACACTGTGTTAGTGTGTCTGGTGAGTGTTGTTCATGACACTGTGTTAGTGTGTCTGTGAGTGTTGTTTCGTGACACAGTGATTAGTGTGTCTGGTGAGTGTTTTCATGACACTGTGTTATGTGTCCTGGTTAGTGTTTGTCCATGACACTGGTGTTAGTGAGTCTGGTGAGTGTTTGTTCATGACACTGTGTTAGTGGGCTGGTGTAGTGTTGTTCATGACACTGGTGTTAGTGTGTCTGGTGAGTGTTGTTTCATGACACTGTGTTGAGTGTGTCTGGTGAGTGTTGTTCATGACACTGTGTTAGTGTGTCTGGTGAGTGTTGTTCATGACACTGTGTTAGTGTGTCTGGTGAGTGTTGTTCATGACACTGTGTTAGTGTGTCTGGTTGAGCGGTTGTTCAGACACTGTGTTAGTGTGTCTGGTGAGTGTTGTTCATGGACAACTGTGTTAGTGTTCTGGTGAGTGTTTTGTTCATGACACTGTGTTAGTGTGGTCGGTAGTGTTTGTTCATGACACTGTGGTATGTGGTCTGGTGATGTTTGTATCAGACACTGTGTTAGTGTGTCTGGGTGATGTTGTTCATGACACTGTGTAGTGGTCTGGTGAGTGTTGTTCATGACACTGTGTTAGTGTGTCTGGTGAGTGTTGTTCATGACACTGTGTTGGTGTGTCTGGTGAGTGTTGTTCATGACACTGTGTTAGTGTGTCTGGTGAGTGTTGTATCATGACAACTGTAGTAGTGTGTGTCTGAGATGTTGTTCATGACACTGTTTGAGTGTATCTGTTGAGGTGTTGTTCATGACACTGTGTTAGTGTGTCTGGTGAGTGTTGTTCATGACACTGTGTTAGTGTGTCTGGTGAGTGTTGTTCATGACACTGTGTTAGTGTGTCTGGTGAGTGTTGTTCATGACACTGTGTTAGTGAGTCTGGTGAGTGTTGTTCATGACACTGTGTTAGTGAGTCTGGTGAGTGTTGTTCATGACACTGTGTTAGTGTGTCTGGTGAGTGTTGTTCATGACACTGTGTTAGTGAGTCCTGTGAGGTTGTTCATGACACTGTGTTAGTGTGTCTGGTGAGTGTTGTTCATACACTGTGTTGTGTGGTCTGGGTGGAGTGTTGTTCATAGACACAGTGTTAGTGTTGACATGGTGAGTGTTTGTTTCAAGACACTGTGTTAGTGTGTCTGGTGAGTGTTGTTTCATGACACGGTGGTTAGTGTGGACTGGTGAGTGTTGGTATCATGACACCGTGTTAGTGTGTCTGGTGAGTGTTGTCAGACACTGTGTGTTAGTGATCTGGTGATGTTGTTCATAGACACGTGTTAGTGTAGACTGTGAGTGTTGTTCATGACACTGTGTTAGTGTGTCTGGTGAGTGTTGTTCATGACACTGTGTTAGTGTGTCTGGTGAGTGTTGTTCATGACACTGTGTTAGTGTGTCTGGTGAGTGTTGTTTCATGAACACTGTGTTATGAGTCTGGGTAGTGTTGTTTCATGACACTGTGTTAGTGTGTCTGGTGAGTGTTGTTCATGACACTGTGTTAGTGTGTCTGGTGAGTGTTGTTCATGACACTGTGTTAGTGTGTCTGGTGAGTGTTGTTCATGACACTGTGTGTTGGTGTGTCTGGTGAGTGTTGTTCATGACACTGTGTTAGTGTGTCTGGTGAGTGTTGTTCATGACACTGTGTTGGTGAGTCTGGTGAGTGTTGTTCATGACACTGTGTTGGTGTGTCTGGTGAGTGTTGTTCATGACGCGTGTGGTGATTCTGGTGAGTGTTTTGTTCATGACACTTGTTTAGTGTGTCTGGTGAGTGTTGTTTCATGACACAGTGGTTAGTGTGGTCTGGGTGAGTTGTTGTTCATGACACTGTTGTTAGTGAGTCAGGTGAGTGTTGGTTCTCAGACACTGTGTAGTGTGTCGGTGAGTGTTGTTCAGACACTGTGGTTAGTTGAGTCTGTAGTGTAGTTCATACACAGTGTTTAGTTGTGTCTGGTGAGTGTTGTACATGACACTGTGTTAGTGTGTCTGGTGAGGTTGTTCCATGTCACAGTGTTAGTAGTCTGGTGAGATTGTTGATTCATGAACACTGGTGTTAGTGAGTCCTGGTGATTGTTTTCATGAACACTGTGTAAGTGTGTCCTAGGTGAGCGTTTGTTTCAAGACACTGTGTTAGTGTGTCTGGTGAGTGTTGTTCATGACACTGTGTTAGTGTGTCATGGTGAGTGTTGTTTCCATGACACTGTGATTAGTGTGCTGGTGAGTGTTGTTCAAGACACTTTGGTTAGTGTGTACAGGTGAGTGTTGTTCATGGACACTGTGTCAGATGCTGTCTGGAGAGTGTTCATGTTCCTGTTATTATTATAGTGTTCTAACTTTATTGATGTTTCTTATGAATGTCTACCTATTGAATTCCTTGTTCTTGTTATTCTTGTTCTATAACTATACTAAACCGTGTAATTGTTCCTGTTCTTGTTATTCCTTGTTCTACTACCCGTGTTATTGTTTCCTGTTCTTGTTGTATTCTTGTTCTACCCGTGTTTTTGTTCCAGTTTCTTGTTATTCTGTTCTCCGTTTATGTTCCTTGTTCTTGTTATTTTTGATCTAATCTACGTGTTATTGTATCCTGTTCTTGTTTATACTTGTTCTACTAAATAACGGTTGTTATGTATGTACTTGTTATTCTTGTTCAACCGGTGTTATTGTTCCAGTTCTGTTATGTCTAATTCTACGTGTTATTGTTCCTGTTCTTGTTATATCTCATTCTATCATGTAATTATTTTATTTCTTGTTTTAACTTGTTATTGATGTTCAATGCTTTTGTTATTCTTTTATTACCGATTAATATTAATGGTGTTTCTGTTGTTCAAGTCTATAATCTTAAGACTGAGGGACTGATTACCCAAACACCTCCTCACCTCACCTTTCTCTGTAAAGACTAAGAAGTCACGCTGGCGCAAACGTTTCGTCACTAAGGATTCCCAGAAGTTGCACAAGTGTCTCCGTCCCTCAACTTGTCAGTTTTCAAAACCAATTACATCATATGCTGTAAGGGGATTAGTCCCCTAGTTCAGGGGTTTGGTTTTGAGAAGGACTTGCCTTGTATGGGCCAGTAGGCATTCTGCAGTGTTCCTCCTTTCTTATTAAACCTGATGATATTAGTTTAATATAAGGACCGAAAGAGATATGATCAGGACACAGCAGATACTCAAGGTATTGCCAGGTAGACAGAGATAGGTTGTTCCAGATGCGGTAAACGGGTAAACAAGGGCACAATTGGAAGTTAAGACAGTTGAGTTACAGTGTTTGAGGCAGGATCTGCAAGAAGCGGGGCCAGGAACTGCGACTTAACCTCTGCAGCTACAAATAGATGAGTAGCTGTAATATATACTGAGATGTACCAACTCTTTGTGTAATCCCACAAAATCGATAGACACCACTCAGTGTAATACACTGACTTATACACCCCCCATGTTTCACAGAGATACACGACTCTTGAAGGGGTAACTGAGGTAAAGTTTGGTTGTTGTGTCGTTAGGCACCAACCTCGGTCTCCTTCCTCAGGTCACGAAGATGACCTACTTAACTCCAGGCGCCCTCCAACTAGGTCAAAGAAAGGTCACTAGGAAGGGAGGAATGACTTTAATTGTAGGTCCTAGACTTCTTCCCTAAGGGACTAGGATGCTGAAAGGTCACCTGAAAAAAGTGGTTGTTAGACTTCAAGCCTATATGTCTTCAGTTAGTTATTAAAGGGCTGGTATATATATAATATATATATATATATATATAAAAATATATATATATAATATATATATATAAATATATATATATAAAATATAATTATTTATATAAAATTTCGGGGGTATAAAAATAAACCCCTAGTGTACAAGTTACATGCAGATTTGATGAGCATCGACAGTAGATAGATTTAAACCTATGTAAGTAAGAGAAGGTTGGGTTAAATGTGAACTACAAATACCTTTCAGTGTATATACTGTGTATATCTCTGTGTATAACGCCGAGAGGTGTTTTATCTAAGTGTATACACTTTTGAGAAGTGTAATCTCAGTGAATATACATTGAGAGGTGTATATCTGTGTATATATAATAAAGAAGTTTAAAATCTCTATCAATATATAACATTGAGAGGTGTATATCTCATGTATATACACTGTAAGTTACTTTTTTTAATATTGTAATATTAAGGTATTCTTTAAATAGTGGTGACTAGGTGACACGCAGATTTCAATATTGAAATTAGGATTGAAACCTAATCAGTTCACACAGTGTGGCTTTATCAAGACTTTATAGAACCCCAAGTGAGCGAAACAAACGTAAAATAGAGGTTTCCAGGTGTTTTGAGTATGAAGAACAAGGCACAATACCGTGACTGGAACAATACACAAATAACCCGCACATAGGACCATTGAAAGTAGTAACACCGAAACGTCGTCATACGTTTCTTCTCGTATGTAGGGGTTATTTGTGTTATAGAGGCTTTTAGAAGTGTTCTGCCCGCCATTGTTGACCTCCAGCACTGAGTCAACACGGCCGCTGGGACGATACAGGCTAACACTCCTATCTTGGAATTTTCTTGATTTTATCCCTGTCTTGAGTGACCTGGGTGTTGCAGAGGCACACCAGGACCTGGTGACCCTCTGCCACCTCAGCAGGTGCGGAGTGCCTCAGTAATAAACTAGGATCAGTAATAAACATAAGATCTAATCTCGCCAGTTAAAAACCCACGTACAAAGCCGTGCCGGGACTACCTAGATGGGAATTCCCAAATTCCTTCTGTCTTGCACCAACTGAGCCCACGGAAGTCACCGCGATCATAAAGTCACTTAAAAATAACTCGGGAATCTGTCTCACGTCCCACCATTACTGTACAAGCGAGCGAACCCATGTCCTTTCGCATGCTATTACATTACTTTTTAACAAGTCACTAGAAACTAGCACTTTCCCGACACTACTCAAGACAGCAAGGGTTACACCATACATAAAGGTGGTGACCCTACAGACGTAAATAACTACAGGCCAACATCAAACTTACCATTGCTATCCAAAATCTTCGAGAAATCGTGCACAAAGGAGACTATATTCATTTTTTAAAGTCACAAAGCATACTCAACCACTGCCAATTTGGATTCAGGAGAATAAAAGCACTAATGATGCAATTATAAAAATGCTAGACCTGCTTTAAACAGCATTGGAAAATAACGAATATCCGCTAGGAATTTTTATTGGCCTAAGAAAAGCGTTTTGACACAGTAGACCACGGCATCCTACTCCACAAATTTGACCATTACGGTATAAGAGGCCATGCGCTTGCATACTTTAATCCTACCTTTCTAATAGGATCAGTAGTCACCATTAAGACACAGCCTCATCAATACGGCCACTTGATACGGAGTTTCTGCAGGGAAGTGCCTTGGACCCCTGCTCTTCCACATTTACATCAATGATCTTTCCCAAAAATATCCCCACACCTGAAACCCCTTCTCTTTGCTGATGACACGACTTATGTCATCTTTCACCCTAATCTTGCCACCCTCAACACCATTTTTAACGAGGAGCTGCTCAAAATATCGACTTGGATGACAGCCAACAAACTTTCACTTAACACTGGCAAAACCACTATATTATGTTTTTGGGAGCAAGCAGGGGGTTTCGCAACTTAACATTAAGAT
>NC_069414.1:49916436-49921436 GCF_026875155.1 Cherax quadricarinatus
AAAGGGGTTTAAAGAGAGTGGTGAAGCAATGTAAAAGGGCAAATGAAGGTGGGTGGTGTTATCAACAAATTTTTTTGAAAAAAGAAAAAGTTTGGGTGAGTTTAAACAATTTAAGAAACCCTAGAGAACAAATGGATTTGTCATTTAAAAAATAGAGAGGGGGTTTTTAAAGGGAGAGTTAGGGTATGGAAGATGGGGGGAATATTTTGGGGAATGTTAAATTTGTAAAGATAGGGAAAGCGTGATTTCGTGTATAGGGCAAGGGGGAACAACTCTTGTAGGAGTGGGAAGAGCCATTGTGAGTTAGGGGAAGTTGTGAGGCAGTAGGTAAAATAAAAGGGGGTTAGGCGGCCGGGGATTGATGGGATAAGATAAAAATTTAAAAGCAGGGGGGGGAATATAGTTTGGAGTGGTTGGTGCAATTATTTAATAATGTAGGAAAGGGGTAAGGTACCTAGGGTTTGGGCGAGAGCATGCATATTTCCTTTTGTTAAAGGAAAGGGGGGATAAAAGGAGTAAAAAATTTGGGGGGGAAAAGTCTGTTGAGTATCCGGGCAAAGTGTTGGTAGAGTTATTATTGAAAAAATTAAATAAACGGAGAATGGATACAGATGAACAAGGAGGCTTTAGGAAAGGTGGGGGATTTTTGGGGACAGGTGTTTCAGTAAAACATATAAGTAAAAAGTATTTAGAAAGGCTAAAGAGGTCTTTGTGGCATTTTTGGATTTTGGAAAAACGTATGCAGGGTGGATAGGGGGCAATGTGGCAGATGTTGCGGTGTATGGTGTAGGAGGGAGGTTACTGAAAACAGTGAAGAGTTTTTACGAGGAGAGTGAGGCTCAAATAAAATATTTGGAAGAGGGAAATTTTTTTTCCCCGTAAAAATAGGCCTTAGACAAGGATGTGTGATGTCACCGTGGTTTTTTAATTTTTAAGATGGGGTTTAAGAGAAGTAAATTTTCGGGGGTCTTGGCAAAGGCAGGAGTTAAAAGATAAAAAATCACACATAAAGTGGGGGGGTTGTCACAGTTGTCTTTTTGATATACGTCTCTTGGAGATTCTGAAGAGAATTGCAGAGATTGGTGGATGAATTGGTAGGGTGTGCAAAGAAGAAAATTGAAAGGAAAACAGGAAAAAAGTAAGGTTATGGGATAACAAAAGATTAGGGGTGAAAAATTGGATATCAGTTTTTAGGGAGAGAGTTGGGGGAGGTGAAAGATTCAGTATTTGGGAGTGGACGGTCGCGGATGGGTCTTGAAAATGAGGTGAATCATAGAATTGATGGGGGGAAAGGGTGATGGTGCACTTAGGGTCTGGGAGACAAAGAACTTTGTTTTGGAGGCAAAGAGGGGGGTGTATGAGAGTATGTTTTCCAATGCTCTTTTATGGGGGTGAAGCATGGGGATGATGTTCGCGGAAGGTGGGGGCAGTGGAGTGTATTCTGAGACAATGGTGGTGTAAAATAAAGCAGAGAATTCGTAGTTTGGAAGTTGGAGGAGGTGGGGGTTACCAAAAATGTTGTCCAAGGGGGGGTGAGGGAAAGGGTTGTTTTAGGTGATTGGAAATGTGGGGAGTGGGCGCAAAAAAAATTTCAAGGTGATCAGTCAGTGGAAAGGAGGGGGGGTAGGGGTCGGCCAGGAAAGGTTTTGGGGGGAGGGGGTTTTAAAAGGGGGTTTTTTTGGGCGAGGGGCTTGGGTTTCCCGCAGGGGTTTGGGGAGCGTGTTTTTAGGGTGAATGGAGACAAATGGTTTTTAAACTTGACGTGTGTTGGAGTTGAGCAAAAACATTTATGAAGGGGGGAGGGGAAACCCGGGAGGCCCGGGCTTGGTCCTGAGATGGGGAAATACAGTGCCCGCACCCGAAAGGGGGGTTTTAAAGTTTCAGTTTTAAAAAAAATGTAGTGTAAACACCTTTGGCAAGAAGTGATGGGGAAGTGGTGAAAGTTTTTCTTTTTTCGGGGCCCCCCTCCTTTTGGGGGGAATCGGCCCGTTTATATATTTAAATATTATTAAAATATAAATATATATATATATATAATATATATATATATATAATTGTGATGTTGTTTATTGGTTGGGATGTGTGTGTGTATGTGTGTGGTTGTGGTTGTATGTGTTGTGTATGTGTTTTGTGTTTGTGTGTGTGTATGTGTGTTTTATGTGTGTGTTGTGTGTTTGTGTGTGTTGTGGTGTTGTGGTGTGTGTGTTTTGGGGGGTTTTTGTGTGTGTGTGGGGTTGTGGTGTTGTTTGTGGTTGTGTGTGTTTTGGGTGTGTGTATGGTGTGTGTTGTTGTTGTATGTGGTGTGTTGTGGGTGTTTTGTGTTTTTTGTGTGTGTTGGGGGAGGGGTGTGTGTGTGGTGTGTGTGTGTGTGTGTGTGTGGTGTGTATGGTGTGTTGTGTGTGTTGTGTTTGTGTGTGTGTGTGTGTTGGTGTTTTGTGTGTTTGGGGGTTTTGTGTGTGTGTGGTGTGGGGTGTTTTTTTTTTGGGGTTTTTTTTTGTGTGTGTGTGTTTTTTGTGTGTGGTGTGTGTTGGGTGTGTGGAGTGTGTAGCTTTTTTGTGTGTGTGTGTGTGGTGGTGTGGTGTGTTGTGTGTATGTGTTTTGTATGGTGTGTAGTGTGTGTGTGTGGTGTTGTTTTTGTGGGGGATGGTGTGTATTGGTGTGTTTTGGGGGTTGTTGTTGTGTGTGTGTGTGTATTGTGGTAGGTTTTGGTATGTGTGTGTGTGGTGTGTGTGTTTTGTGGGGTTTTGTGTGTGTATGTGTGTGTGTGTGTGTGGTGTGTTGTGTGTGTGTGTGTGTGTGTGTGTGTTGTGTGTGGTGTGTGTGTGTGGCGGTGTGTGTGTGTGGGGTTTTGTGTGTGTGTGTGTGTATGTGTGTGGTGTTTTGTGTGTGTGGTGAGTGTGTATGCGTGTGTATGGTGTGTATGGGGTGTGTGTTGGTGTTGTTGTGTGGGGTGTGTGTAGTTTGTGGTGGTGTGTGTGTGTGTGTGGTGTGATGGTAGGAGAGAGTGATGTTGTTATTAACAGTTTTGTTCAGCGTGTGTTCAACACGTCATCCATGCAACACTTTTAAACAACATGCCAAAATTTTCCTTTTTTTAACGACGGGAATGAGTGTCACATACAGTGGGATGAGTTTTTGTTAAATATAGCTGAGCTTTCAACGAACTTTTTTGGGCTTTTGTTGAGTTTAAAGCGGGCTTTTGTTGAGTTTTTTTGAGCTTTTTTTGGTTTTCTAGTTGAGCTTTGGTTGATTTTAAAGTTGAGCTTTTGGCTGAGCTTCTGTTGAGTTTTGGGCGAGCTTCTAGTTGGTTTTTGGTTTTAGCTTAAAGTTGACTTTTGGTGAACTTCTAGTTGAGCTTTTTGGCTGAGTTCTATTGGCTTTTGTTGGTTCTAGTTGGTTTGGTTGAGTTAAAGTTGATTTTTGGGTGGTTCTAGTTGAGTTTTTTGGTTGGCTTCAAGTGGTTTTGGCTGAGTTCAAGTTGGGCTTTTGGCTGATTTAAGTTGGCTTTTGGTAACTTCTAGTTGAGCTTTTGGTGAGCTTTAAAGTGGGGTTTTTGGCGAACTTCTAGTTGACTTTTGGCGAGTTCCCAGTTGAGTTTTTGGTTGAGCTTCTGTTAAGTTTTTGTGAGCTTCTAGTTGAGTTTTTGGTGGCTTCTAGTTGATTTTTTGGGGGGGCTTCATTTTGAGTTTTTGGCTGAGCTTCTTTTGAGTTTTGGGTAGCTTCTAGTTGGCTTTGGGCTGAGCTTCTGTAGTTTGGGCTGAGCTTCTATTTGAGTTTTGGCTGGCTTTATTGGGGCTTTTGGTTGAGCTTATTTGAGCTTTTGGGTTGAGCTTCTATTAGCTTTTGGTGGCTTCTAGTTGAGTTTTTGGGCTTAATTCTGTAGAGCAAATTGCTGGTTATTTGAGGCTTTTTGTTAAAACTTTTGTTAGCTTTCGTTGAGTTTGTTGAGCTTTTGAAAACAACATTTTTGGGGTGATCTTCACTCTGTGTGGAGCCTATGGAGCATGATGAGCTCTGTTGAACAAATGGGGGATTTTAAAGCGTATTTAGTAGGGTTAAATTGTACATTTTGTGGGGAAACACGTAGAAAAAAGCTGTTATCTTACCTCATTATGCTGACTAAGCTGTTACTACCTCGCTTAGTGCTGACTAAGCTGTTATTTTACCTCAGCTTAGGCTGACTAATTGTTATTTACCCCCCTTAGTGCTGACTAAGCTGTTATCTTACCTCAGTTTAGTGTGATAAGCTTTATCTTACCTCAGTTTAGTGCTGACTAAGGTTATCTTACCTCCCTTAGTGCTGCTAAGGTTATCTTACCTCCCTTAGTGCTGACAAGGTTTTTTACCTCAGCTTAGTGCGCAAAGCTGTTATCTTCCCTCATTAGTGCTGATAAGCTTTTATCTTACCTCAGCTTAGTGCTGACAAAGCTGTTATCTTCCCTCAGCTTGTGCGACAAGCGTTATCTTACCTCCCCTTATGCTGACTAAGTGTTATTTCCCTCCCCTTAGTGCTGACAAAGCTGTTACCTTCCCTCTTTTTGTGCTGATGGATGTTTTTTACCTCAGCTTGTGTGACTAGGTTACTTACCTCACCTTAGTGCTGCAAACTTTATTTTCCCTCACTTAGGTGACAAAGCTGTTATCTACCCACCTTAGTGCTGACTAAGTTTTATCTTCCCTCCCTTTAGTGCGACTAACTTTATCTTCCCTCAGCTTAGTGCTGACTAAGCTTTTTATCTTACCCTCAGCTTGGCTGACTAAGCTTTTATCTTATTCAGAGTTGACTAAGCTCTTATTTACCTCAGCTTGGCTGACAAGCTGTTATCTTACCTCAGTTGTGCGGGACAAAGCTGTTTTACCTTTCCCTTATGCTGACTAAGCTGTTTTTTACTAGTTAGTGTGAAAAGTGTTATTTCCCTCGCTTGTTGACAAAGCTGTTATCTTACCTCCCCTTAGTGCGCTAAGCTTTATCTTACCTCCCCTTAGGTGACTAACTTTTA
>NC_069414.1:49931436-49946436 GCF_026875155.1 Cherax quadricarinatus
TGATGACACTGTGCTCTTGGGAGATCTGAGAGAAGTTGCAGAGATTGGTGGATGAATTTGGTAGGGTGTGCAAAAGAAGAAAATTAAAGGTGAATACAGGAAAGAGTAAGGTTATGAGGATAACAAAAAGATTAGGTGATGAAAGATTGAATATCAGATTGGAGGAGAGAGTATGGAGGAGGTGAACGTATTCAGATATTTGGGAGTGGACGTGTCAGCGGATGGGTCTATGAAAGATGAGGTGAATCATAGAATTGATGAGGAAAAAGAGTGAGTGGTGCACTTAGGAGTCTGTGGAGACAAAGAACTTTGTCCTTGGAGGCAAAGAGGGGAATGTATGAGAGTAATAGTTTTTACCAACGCTCTTATATGGTGTGTGAAGCGTGGGTGATGAATGTTGCAAGCGAGGAGAAGGCTGGAGGCAGTGGAGATGTCATGTCTGAGGGCAATGTGTGGTGTGAATATAATGCAGAGAATTCGTAGTTTGGAAGTTAGGAGGAGGTGCGGGATTACCAAAACTGTTGTCAGAGGGCTGAGGAAGGGTTGTTGAGGTGGTTCGGACATGTAGAGAGAATGGAGCGAAACAGAATGACTTCAAGAGTGTATCAGTCTGTAGTGGAAGGAAGGCGGGGTAAGGGTCGGCCTAGGAAGGGTTGGAGGGAGGGGGTAAAGGAGGTTTTGTGTGCGAGGGCTTGGACTTCCAGCAGGCATGCTTGAGCGTGTTTGATAGGAGTGAATGGAGACAAATGGTTTTTTAATACTTGACGTGCTGTTGGAGTGTGAGCAAAGTAACATTTATGAAGGGATTCAGGGAAACCGGCAGGCCGGACTTGAGTCCTGGAGATGGGAAGTACAGTGCCTGCACTCTGAAGGAGGGGTGTTAATGTTGCAGTTTAAAAACTGTAGTGCAAAGCACCCTTCTGGCAAGACAGTGATGGAGTGAATGATGGTGAAAGTTTTTCTTTTTCGGGCCACCCTGCCTTGGTGGGAATCGGCCGGTGTGATAATAAAAAAAAAAATATATATATATATATAAATCTTTAGCTCAAGTACTTTCACACTTGTCAATGTTGCAAGAGTAGCATCTGAAGAAATAAGAGGTCCCACACAATTTACCAATGAGACCCAGGAGCTGTAACATAATACAATTTAATATTCAGGCCCAGAAGTTGTAAAATAATGCAATTTAACAATGAGGCCCAGGAGCTGTAACACACAATTTGACAATGAGGCCCAGGAACTGTAACACACAATTTAACAATGAGGCCCAGGAACTGTAACACACAATTTAACAAGGCAAGCGAGTACTTTAAAAACATCCTTCTGTATATACCACTCAGGGGCTAAATTTACTCACTGTGCCGAAACTCTACGGATGTCCGGCGCCACATTTCATTTACTCTTCGGAAATACCGATTTTGAAGGAAAACTTGATCCGAAGAAGTGGAGCAAGAAAGGAGACCTCCCCCCACGAGACCCCCCTCCCAGCCAGCCTTGTGTTGCACAGGTTCAACAACGAGGGAGTGTTACTAACAATGTTATCTTGTGTCACTAACAGTGTTATCTTGTGTTTCAGGTACAGCAACGAGGGAGTGTTACTAACGTGTTATCTTGTGTCACTAACAGTGTTATCTTGTGTTGCACAGGTACAGCAACGAGGGAGTGTTACTAACAGTGTTATCTTGTGTCACTAACAGTGTTATCTTGTGTTGCACAGGTACAGCAACGAGGGAGTGTTACCAACGTGTTATCTTGTGTCACTAACAGTGTTATCTTGTGTTGCACAGGTACAGCAACGAGAGAGTGTTACTAACGTGTTATCTTGTGTCACTAACAGTGTTATCTTGTGTTGCACAGGTACAGCAACGAGGGAGTGTTACTAACAGTGTTATCTTGTGTTGAAAAGGTACAAAAACTAGGTAGTGTTGCCAACAATATTATCTTGTGTTACGAACAGTTTTATATTGTGTTACTAACAGTATTGTGTTACTAACATTGTTATCATGTATTATTAACAATATTATCTTCTGTTACTAACAGTCTTATCTTGAGTGTTATCTTGTGTTACTTACAGTGTTATCTTGTGTTACTTACAGTGTTATCTTGTGTTACTAACAGTGTTATCTTGTGTGACTAAAAGTGTTATCTTGTTTTACTGACAATATTATTTTGCCAGCTGTATTATCTTGAGTGTTATGTTGTATTACTAAGTGTTATCTTGTGTTACTAACAGTGTTATTTTGTGTTACTAACAGTACTCTTGTGTTGCAGAGGTACAGCAACGAGGGAGTGTTGGTGTTGGCTTGTGTTGCACACTGTGTTGAGAGTCGTGAGTACCACGAATATTATGTATAGTAAAAGGACACAAGTGCAACTAACGTGACATTTTTATTGTGGCAACGTTTCGCTCTCCAGGAGCTTTGTCAAGCTGTTACAAACAGTACATGGACACAGAGGGTATATATAGGCTCAGAGTGAAGTGCAATATTAGTGGTAGTAGTAGTAGTGATATAAGTTGTAGTAGTAGTAGTAGTAGTAGTAATAGTAAGTAGTAGTGTAGTAGTAGTAGTAGTAGTAAAGTATTAGTAGTAGTAGTAGTAGTAGTAAGTTAGTTAGTAATAGTAGTAGTAGTAGTAGTAGTAGTGGTAGTAGTAGTAGTAGTAGTAGTAGTAGTAGTAGTAGTAGTAGTAGTAGTAGTGGTAGTAGTAGTAGTAGTAGTAGTAATAGTAGTAGTAGTAGTAGTAGTAGTATAGTTAGTAGTAAGTAGTAGTAGTAGTAGTAGTAGTAGTAGTAGTATAGTAGTATAGTAGTAGTAGTGTAGTAGTAGTAGTAGTAGTAGTAGTAGTAGTGGTAGTAGTAGTAGTAGTGGTAGTAGTAGTAATAGTAGTAGTAATAGTAGCAGTAGTGGTAGTAGTAGTAGTAGTAGTAGTAATAGTAGTAGTAGTAGTAGTAGTAGTAGTGCTAGTAGTAGTAGTAGTAGCAGTAGTAGTAGTAGTAGTACTACTACTACTACCACTAGTATTGCACCTCACTCTGAGCCTTTATATACCCTCTGTGTCCATGTATTGTTTGTAATGGCTTGATAAACCTCCTGGAGAGCGAAACGTTGCCACAATAAAATGTCACATTAGTTGCACTTGTATCCTTTTACTTTACATATTGTCGATAATTCTACCAACTTTGTTACAAACATTTTGCAACGTTTCGCCCTCTGTCAACCTTGTTGCAATGTCCACCGCTTTATATCACTGTGTAGAACTTTATCATACCATGTAAAGCTTTAGCACTCTGTATAGAGCTTTATAACACTTTTGTAATACTGTATAGAGCTTTATCACACTGTGTAGAGCTTTATAACAATTGTAACACTGTGTAGAGGTTTATCACCCTGTGCAGAGCTTTTTCACTCTGTGTAGAGCTATATAACACTTTTGTAACACTGTGTAGAGCTACTATTTAGAACTTTATAACATCATGTAGAGTTTATCGCTCTGTGTAGACCTTTTATAACACTGTGTAGACCTTTGTTACTCTATGTAGACCTTACAACGCTGTGTAGAGCTTTATAACACCGTGCAGAGCTTTATAACACCGTGCAGAGCTTTATAACACCGTGCAGAGCTTTATAACACCGTGCAGAGCTTTATAACACCATGTAGATCTTTATAATACTGTGTTCAGATTTAAAACACTATTTAAAGCTTTATAACAATGACTATACTTTTATCATTTAGTACAGAGCTTTGTAGCACCGTGTAGAGCTTTATAGCACCGTGTAGAGCTTTATAGCACCGTGTAGAGCTTTATAGCACCGTGTAGAGCTTTATAGCACCGTGTAGAGCTTTATAGCACCGTGTAGAGCTTTATAACACCGTGTAGAAGCTTCAAAACACCGTATAGAGCTTTATGACAATTTAAAGCTTTATAATTCTGTGTAGAGCTTTATAACACTGTAGACCTTTATAAGACTATGTAGAGCTTTATAAGTCTGTGTAGATCTGTATAAGACTAATATTAATGTCTTGTTCCACAGACAGACAGACCACAGACATCACTTGCTGTAACACAGACGGCTGTAACGCTGCTTGGGCGGCCCGCCCATTATCCATGGTGGTATACCTGCTGGCCGCCCTCCTGGCTATCGTGGGCGGCTGTCTCCCCACCACCGCCCACTAGCCGCCCTCCTGGCTGTCGTGGGCGGCTATCTTCCAACCACCACCCACTAGCCGCCCTGGCTGTCGTGGGCGGCTATCTTCCAACCACCGCCCACTAGGCGCCCTCCTGGCTGTCGTGGGCGGCTGTCTCCCCACCACCGCCCACTAGCCGCCCTCCTGGCTGTCGTGGGCGGCTATCTTCCAACCACCGCCCACTAGGCGCCCTCCTGGCTGTCGTGGGCAGCTATCTTCCAACCACCGCCCACTAGGCGCCCTCCTGGCTGTCGTGGGCAGCTATCTTCCAACCACCGCCCACTAGGCGCCCTCCTGGCTGTCGTGGGCGGCTGTCTCCTCACCACCGCCCACTAGCCACCCACTGGCCGCCCTTTAACACCTGTTCCTCGCATCCAACGCCACCAAACTCACCTGTGTTTCAGGAGAAAGCGGTAAACACGCAAGGTGTCATACGGTGACCTTGACTTTGCTGTTGTCTAAAGGTGTCTGCCTCCAGACCCTTGGATCAAGGTGCTTCACAAGATCTAAGGTGCCTTTGTAACAATGCTCTTCACCAGCATCAAGGTACCTTTGTAGCACTGTTATTATCCAGCATCAAGGCACCTTTGTAATATTCTTATTCACCAGCATCACGATACCTTTAGAACAATGCTATTCACCAGCATCAAGGTACCTTTGTTATATTATTATTCACCATCATCAAGGTACCTTCGTAACAATGATATTCGTCAGCACCAAGCTACCTTTGTAGCAATACTCTTCACCAGCATGAAGGTACCATTGTAGCAATGTTCTTCACTGGCATCAAGATACATTTTAACAATGTCACACACAAGCATCACGGTACCTTTGTAACATTGTTATTCACCAGCACCAAGGGACCTTTATAACACTGCTATTAATCAACATCAAGGTACCTTTGCAACAATGTTATTCACAAGCATCAAGGTATTTTGTAACACTGTTCTTCAACAGCTTCAAGGTACATTTGTAACAATGTTTTCCACCAGCATCAATGTACCTTTGTTACAATGTTCTCCACCAGCATCAACGTACCTTTGTAACAATGTTCTCCACCAGCATCAAGGTACATTTGTTACAATGTTCTCCACCAGCATCAAGGTACCTTTGTTACAATGTTCTCCACCAGCATCAACGTACCTTTGTAACAATGTTATCCACCAGCATCAAGGTACCTTTGTAACAATGTTCTCGACCAGCATCAAGGTACCTTTGTAACAATGTTCTCCACCAGCATCAAGGTACCTTTGTAACAATGTTCTCCACCAGCATCAAGATACCTTTGTAACAATGTTCTCCACCAGCATCAAGATACCTTTGTAACAATGTTCTCCACCAGCATCAAGATACCTTTGTAACAATGTTCTCCACCAGCATCAAGATACCTTTGTAACAATGTTCTCCACCAGCATCAAGGTACCTTTGTAACAATGTTCTCCACCAGCATCAAGATACCTTTGTAACAATGTTCTCCACCAGCATCAAGATACCTTTGTAACAATGTTCTCCACCAGCATCAAGATACCTTTGTAACAATGTTCTCCACCAGCATCAAGATACCTTTGTAACAATGTTCTCCACCAGCATCAAGGTACCTTTGTAACAATGTTCTCCACCAGCATCAAGATACCTTTGTAACAATGTTCTCCACCAGCATCAAGATACCTTTGTAACAATGTTCTCCACCAGCATCAAGATACCTTTGTAACAATGTTCTCCACCAGCATCAAGATACCTTTGTAACAATGTTCTCCACTACCATCAAGGCACCTTTAGAAGCAGCAGTTAAAGACATGTAAAGATTCTCACTGGGGGAGGAAGGGAGGGCAACGTTTAGCCCAGTGAAGATACTTGATAAAGTCTCCACCGAGCGAAAACGTTGTACATGTTCTCCCACAATCCAGAGTCCTTTGAACAAGGTTGCCAACGTCGCTAATGAATAAAATCCTTAATATGCGTAAAATTTTATGGGTATAAGACAACGTATTAGTATGTAATATAAATCTATGAGGAATACGTATGTGTAAATATAGTATCCACATCCATATTATATAATAAAATTATTAATATCTTATAATATATTTGTATATATAAAATATTATATTTATATATATATATATATATATATATATATATATATATATATATATATATATATATATATATATATATATATAAGGTTGAATGATAGCTCTAGGCCTTTCGTGTTGCAATAGACACTTCATCAGGAGGTTGCAGTATTGCAGTCTTGCTGTATTTCCAGTTGCGCAACACTGCAAGCTCCTGATGAAGTATCGAATGCAAGATGAAAGGCCCAGAGCTACCATTCAACCCCCCTGTAGTTATTTAATAAATGTAATAATTGATGATAGTTAAGAGGAAACCGCTAAACACGTAAGGGTTTTCCGCCTCCTTGGCCACGAGGGTTTGATCCAGTTCCTGGGATCAAGAGACCTTCAGCATCACCATGACTACTTTATACTTGACTTTATTACGATGGAGTCTTGATCCAAGGAGCAGGAGCTAGCCTCTCTTTCCTCGGATCAAGGAGGAGGAAGAACTCTATGAACCCTACGGGTGTGACGCTTCCTGGACAGTATAATAATATTATTACTCTTGGTGTCTTTATTGAATATAAAATATAAATAAAAATTGGATTTTATTATCCCGTGGCTGACTGACTGACTGACTGACTGACTGACTGACTGACTGACTGACTGACTGACTGACTGACTGACTGACTGACTGACTGACTGACTGACTGACTGACTGACTGCTGAACTGACTGACTGACTGGCTGACTGACTGATGACTGACCTGACTGACTGACTGGACTGACTGACTGACTGACTGACTGACTGACTGACTGACTGCTGACCTGACTGACTGACTGACTGACTGCTGACTGATGACTGACTGACTGACTGACTGGACTGACTGACTTGTACTGACTGAGACTGAGACTGACTGACTGACTGACCTGACTGAACTGACTGACTGATGCTGACTGACTGATGCTGACTGACGACTGACTGACTGACTGACTGACTGAGCTGACTGACGCTGACTGACTGGGCTGACTGACTGACGACTGACTGAACTGACTGACTGACTGACTGACTGACTGGCTGACTGACTGACTGACTGACTGACTGACTGACTGACTGACTGACTGCTGGCTGACTGACTGACTGACTGGACTGGGCTGACCTGATGACTGACTGACTGACTGACTGTGACTGACTGTGAGCTGACGACTGATGACTGACTGACTGACTGACTGACTGACTGATGACCCGACTGACTGCTGCTGACTGACTGACTGATGACTGATGCTGACATGAGCTGACTGATGACTGACCTGACTGAGACTGACTGACTGACTGACTGACTGACCTGACTTTACTGACTGAACTGACTGCTGACTGACTGACTGACTGACTGACTGACTGACTGACTGGATCTGACTGACTGACTGACTGACTGGACTGACTGACTGACTGACTGACTGCTGGCTGACTGGACTGACTGACTGACTGACTGGACTGTATGACTGACTGACTGGACTGACTGACTGACTGACTCTGACTGACTGACTGACTGACTGGCTGACTGACTGACTGACTGCTGATGCTGACTGAACTGACTGCTGATGACTGACTGGCTGACTGACTGACTGACTGACTGACTGACTGACTGACTGACTGACTGACTGGACTGACTGATGACTGACTGATGACTGACTGACTGACTGACTGATGCTGGACTGACTGACTGACTGACTGACTGACTGACTGACTGAGCTGACTGAGACTGGCTGACTGGACTGACTGACTGACTGACTGACTGACTGCTGACTGACTGCTGACTGCTGGCTGACTGACTGACTGACTGACTGACTGATGACTGACTGACTGACTGGACTGACTGACTGACTGGACTGACTGACTGACTGACTGACTGATCTGCTGACTGACTGACTGACTGCTGACTGACTGACTGACTGACTGACTGACTGACTGACTGCGACTGACTGACTGGGACCTGACATGACTGACTGGACTGACTGACTGACTGACTGACTGCGACTGGACTGACTGAGCTGACTGACCTGACTGCTGACTGACTGACTGACTGACTGGACTGACTGACTGACTGGCTGACTGACTGACTGGAGTGCTGACTGACTGCTGACTGACTGACTGACTGACTGCTGACTGACTGACCTGACTGGACTGACTGACTGACTGACTGACTGATGACTGACTGCTGACTGATGACTGACTGACTGACTGACTGACTGACTGACTGACTGATACTGACTGACTGACTGACTGTGACTGCTGACTGCTGACTGACTGACTGCGACTGACTGACTGGACTATGACTGACTGACTGGACTGACTGACTGATACTGACTGACTGACTGACTGACTGACTGGACTGAAGACTGACTGACTGACTGACTGACTGACTGAGAACTTGACTGACTGCTGACTGACTGACTGACTACTGACTGCATGCTGACTGACTGACTGACTGACTGACTGGACACTGAACTGACTGACTGACTGTACTGGCGACTGACTAACTGACTGACTGACTGGCTGACATGACTGACTGACTGACTGACTGACTGACTGCGACTGACGATGACTGACTGACTTGACTTGACTGACTGACTGAGCCTGACTGACTGGCTGACTGGACTGAGCTGAACTGGCTGGACTGACTGACTGACTGACTGACTGGAACTGGGAGACACTGACTGACTGACTGACTGACTGACTGACTGGACTGACTGACTGACTTGGACTGGAGACTGACTGCTTGACTGACTGACTGGACTGACTGACTGACTGACTGGACTGCTGACTTGACTGACTGGACTGACTGAAGACTGACACTGACTGACTGACTGACTTTACTGACTGACTGACTGGCTGACTGGACTGACTGACGACTGACTGACTGACCTGACTGATACTGACTGACTGATTGACTCTGACTGGACTGCACTGACATGGTGACTGAACTAGCTGACTGAACTGAACTACTGAAGCTGACTGACTGACTGACTGACTGATGACTGACTACTGAACTGACTGACTGTGACTGACTGACTGGACTCGACTGACTGAACTGACTGTGACTGACTTGGACTGACTGGACTGACTGGAACTGTGGACTGCTGAACTGGGACTGACTGGCTGACTTGTGACTTTGGCTGAGACTTGACTAGATGATACTGAGACTGGCACTCTGACTTGGATGAGACTTGATGACGACTGAGCTGACTGACTGACTGACTGTATGCCACTGGTGACTGGACTACTGACTACTGGAACTACTACTACTGACACTTGGATGCCTGGACTATGTGATGCTGACACTACTGACTACATAATGTGCACATGATATACATGACACTTAGGATAACTAGGCATATATATACTGTATCAAACTGACTAATAATGCTGACACTGAACACTGAGATGTTACTACAAACTATGATAAACTAAGCTGCTTGGAACACTGGAAACTGATGATGAAACTGCTGGATACACTTGTAACACTGGATACTATTGACACTGTACTGCTTGGCTGACTGACACTGGACTGACTACTGCTAACTTCTGAGGACACTTGGGACGACCTGTGAACACTTTGGATCGCTTGGTAGCTGACTTGCACACTTGGACACTGACTACTATGGAATACCTGACAACTTGGAACACTGGACACTATGAATATTCTTTTGAACACTTGAAGACTGTAACTGGACATGACACTTGGACACTGTGGATACTGAAAACTTGAACACTAGATACCTTGATACAGCTTGAAGCACCTGGCTCTTTGGACTAACTTAGAAAACTTGAACACCTGAACACTGGAACCACTAGAAAACTGGAACGACTACCTTGCAACCTTGAACCTGACATGAACTGATTCCTGAACTACTGTGAACGACCTGAACTACTTGAACTCTTGACTACTTGAACTGACTGACACACTTGGACACTGTGAATCACTTTACACAATTGTACTGAACACTTGTAGATTCAACTGGATAACAACTTGGATACACTGAAACTTGAACATCTGGAACTTAGAACATTAATTGAATCATGAACACCTAAACTGAGAATTGAGATGAAAACTTGGAACATGGAATACTTGAATATTTGAAACTTTAATAACTGGAACTTGCAATGCACCTGACACTTGGAACCCTTGATAACACTCACCTGAACTGGCTTGGAACTTGATTCACTTTGAGACCTTGTGAACACCTGAACACTTGGCACATGGCGACCTGGACACTTGGAATACCTGGTAAACTTGAACATTGGAATCAATTGGAACCTACTGGAACCACACTTCAGGAACACTAAACTGCATCTTGGAACCAGTTGAGAACACCTGGTGCTGGCACTTGATTGGAATTGGAACACTGGAAACCTCGAACACGTTGAACACATGGATTTACACTGAAACTTGGTAACCTTTGGGTAGTACTTAAACACTTTGATATTTGGTCCGATGGTACACTTCATTGTAAATTATGGAGGTGGTAATGTGTGAGTTGGTAGGTGGCCCGAGGTATGGTGTGAGGTGGAATGAGCTCACTGGAAATTGTATCTGTGCAGCCTGAGCAAATGGAACGCTTACATGTTTTTGAGTTTGGGTCTAGTGGTGTGGTGGTTATCATAATTTGACTATTATGTGGTTGCAAGTCATTCAAACTCTGGCACACTGTCACTTAGGCACTGGGAAGGTTTATAACTGTGAAGGTGTTATATGTTGGATCCTGTCTCCACTACATCTCTTTCCAGATTGTTCTACTTCCTAACAACTCTATAGCTGAAGAAATACTTCCTAACATCCCTCTGACTTATCCAGTTTTCAACTTCCAGTTGTGTCTCCTTGTTGCTGTGTCCCATCTCTGAAACATCCTGTCTCTGTCCACCTTGTTAATTCCTCTCAGTGTTTTAAATATTATCATGTTCCTCTCTCCCTCCTATCCTCTAGTGTCATCAGGTTGATTTCCCTTAACCTCTCCTCGTAGGACATACCTCCTAGCTCTGGGACTAGTCTTGTTGCAAACCTTTGCACTTTCTCCAATTTCTTTACGTGCTTGGCTAGATGTGGGTTCCAAACTGGTGCCGCATACTCCAATATGGGCCTAACGTACACGGTGTACAGAGTCTTAAACGATTCCTTACTGAGGTATCGGAACGTTATTCTAAGGTTTGCCAAGCGCCCATATGCTGCAGCAGTTATTTGGTTGATGTGCGCCTCAGGAGATGTGCTCGGTATTATACTTACCCCAAGATCCTTTTCCTTAAGTGAGATTTGCACCTAGCCTGTAATCTGTCTGCGGTCTTCTTTGACCTTCCCCAATCTTTATGACCTTGCCATTGGTGAAGTTAGACTCCAGTAGCCAGTTACTGGGCCAGGTCTGCAAATCCCTTTGTAGTCCTCCCTGATCCTGTTCCACTTAAATTCTCTTCATTAGCTTCATGTCGTCTGCAAATGGGGACACCCCTGAATCTATTCCTTCCGCCATGTCATTCACAAATACCAGAAACAGCACTGATCCTTGGACTGACCACTGTGGAGCCCCGGTCGTCACAGGCGCCCACTGTCACACCTCATCACGTACCATGACTCGTTGTTGCCTCCCTGTCAGGTATTTTCTGATTCATTGCAGTGCCCTTCCTGTTATACGTGCCTGATCCTCCAGCTGTGGAACTGTGTCGAAATCCTTCTTACAGTTCAAGAAAATACAATCTACCCACCCCTTTCTCTCTTGTCTTCTGTCACCTTACCATAAAACTCTAGTAGGTTTGTGACACAGGATTTTCCCTCCCTGAAACCGTTCTGGTTATCGTGATTAAGTTCAATCCTTTTCAGGTGTTCCACCACTCTTCTCCTGATAATTTTCTCCATAACTTTACATACTATACATGTCAGTGACACTGGTCTGTAGTTTAATGCTGCGTGTCTGTCTCCTTTCTTAAAAATTAGGACTACATTTTGCTGTCTTCCATACCTAAGGTAGTCGCTCTGTTTCGATAGATGTGCTGAAGATTGTTGTTAGTGGTACTGTACACATAGTGTCTCTGCTCCCTCTCTCAGGACACACGGAGAGATGTTGTCCGGTCTCATCACCTTTGAGGTATCTAGTTCACTTAGCACCTTCTCTTCGTTTGTGTGTGTGTGTGTGTGTGTGTGTGTGTGTGTGTGTGTGTGTGTGTGTGTGTGTGTGTGTGTGTGTGTGTGTGTGTGTGTGTGTGTGTGTGTGTGTACAAGTGTGCACACTGCTGGTGAACGTGCCTCTCCCAACATACACTTCAGAATGTTTATACACAATATTGAAGGTTCATAATAAGAATCAATGTTACATCTTGTGTTTTGTATCAAGAGAACAAACATTGCCAGCCAGGAATATCTTGTGGCAATGACGTCAACAACACACTTAACTGAAGCACTCAGCAGGTTGCTGAACACTGAGAACACTATAACACTGTTATTGGTGTTCTGAGAACACTTTAACACTGTTATTGGTGTTCTGAGAACACTGTAACACTGTTATTGGTGTTCTGAGAACACTGTAACACTGTTATTGGTGTTCTGAGAACACTGTAACACTGTTATTGGTGTTCTGAGAACACTGTAACACTGTTATTGGTGTTCTGAAAACATTATAACGCTTTTCTAATGTTCCCAGAACATTATAACGCTTTTCTAATGTTCCCAGAACATTATAACACTGTTCTTGAAGTTCTAAGAACACTATAGCAATGTTCTTGGTGATTTGAGAACACTATAACACTCTTCTTGGAGTTCTGAAACCAGCATAAGACTCTACCAGGACCACTGTACCAGGACCACTCTATCAGAACCACTCTACCAGGACCACTCTACCACGACCACTCTCCCAGGACCACTCTACCAGGACTACTCTCCCAGGAACACTCTACCAGAACCACTCTCCCAAGAACACTCTACCAGGAGCACTCTCCCAGGACCACTTTCCCAGGACCACTCTACTAGGACCACTCTCCCAGGACCACTCTACCAGGACCACTCTCCCAGGACCACTCTACCAGGACCACTCTACTAGGACCACTCTCCCAGGACCAGTCTCCCAAAACCACTCTACTAGGACCACTCTACCAGGACCACTCTACCAGGACCACTCTACCAGGACCACTCTACCAGGACCACTCTCCCAGGACCACTCAACCAGGACCACTCTCCCAGGACCTCTCTACCAGGACCACTCTCCCAGGACCACTCTACCAGGACCACTCTCCCAGGACCACTCTACCAGGACCACTCTACCAGGCCCACTCTCCCAGGACCACTCTACCAGGACCATTCTCCCAGGACCACTCTGCCAAAACCACTCTATCAGGACCACTTTACCAGGACCACTCTACCAGGGCCACTCTCCCAGGACCACTCTCCCAGGACCACTCTCCCAAGACCACTCCCAGAACCCCTCTCCCAGGACCACTCTATCAGGACCATTCTACCAGGACCACTCTACCAGGACCACTCTACAAGGACCACTCTACCAGGAAATAGGGGAGGAGGGCAGGGGTGACAGAGAGAGGTAGGGGTGACAGGGAGGGGTATGGGGTGACAGGAATGGGTAGGGGTGACATGAGTGGAAGGGCTGACAGAGAGGGTAAGGGGTGACAGGGAGGGGGTAGGGGTGACAGAGAGTGGTACGGATGACAGAGAGGGTAGGGGGGGACAGGGAGGGAAAGTAGGGAGGGGAACACGTATATAAGGGAAGGTATGACTGGAACAGTGATACTGTGACTGTTACAACACACAAGGTAAGACAACAGTGTATAGTATACACTGTGAAGTGTATATCTCAGTGTATATACACTGTGAGATGTGTATCTTAGTATATATGCACTATGATGTGTATACCTCAGTGTATATACACTGTGAGGTGTATATCGTAGTATAAATGCACTATGATGTGTATACCTCAGTGTATATACACTATGAGGTGTATATCTTAGTGTATATACACTGTGAGGCGCATTTCTTAGTGAGATGCGTATCTCAGTGTACATACACTGTGAGGTGTGTATCTCAGTGTATATGCACTATGATGTGTATATCTCAGTGTATATACACTGTGAGGTGTATATCTTAGTGTATACACTGTGAGGTTTATATCTTAGAGTATATACACTGTTAGGTTTATATCTCAGTAGATATATACTGAGGTGTTTATCTTAGTGCAAGGTATAAACCTTGGTAATAAATACCGACAAGTTGGTTTAGAAAGACACGTAAGCAAACACTATAACATATTTATTAGAAAACGTTTCGGTCCTGGGACCTTGATCACTTCTAACATACAGAGGTAGAAAGACATTATATATATAGGCGGAGAGTGAGATGGGACGCACGAGACCTGAGGAATGTCATAAGAACATAAGAATGGAGGAACACTGTAGAAGGCCTACTGGCCCATGCGAGGCAGGTCCTTATCAAAACAACCTCTACCTATGATGAGGACGGGTAGACGATGAAATCATGTGACTCCTGTGTTGTTGGGTTGGTGCTGCTTAAGTATCATGTATGCCAATGTTTTTGAAATTTTGTAGTTTCCAGTGTTGCGTTCTATAGTGTCGGTGACGGCGATTAGTGAGGCTTCTAGGCACCGTCGGCGTCTGAGGTCTGGTTCGGTGAGAACGAGTTGTGCCTCGTTCCAGTTCATCAAATGCCCCGTGGAGTCTCTGTGGAGGACACAGGCGTACCTTACATCGTC
>NC_069414.1:49948936-50027804 GCF_026875155.1 Cherax quadricarinatus
GACACAGCAATAAGGGGACACAGTTGGAAGCTGAAGACACAGATGAATCAAAGGGATGTTAGGAAGTATTTCTTCAGCCACAGAGTAGTCAGGAAGTGGAATAGTTGGGAAGAGATGTAGTGGAGGCAGGATCCATACATAGCTTTAAGCAGAGGTATGATAAAGCTCATGGTTCAGGGAGAGTGACCTAGTGGCGACCAGTGAAGAGGCGGGGCTAGGAGCTTAACTCGACCCCTGCAACCTCAAATAGGTGAATACAAGTAGGTGAGTACACACACACACACACACACACACTCACACACACACACACACACACCACACACACACACACACACACACACACACACACACACACACACACACACACACACACACACAATGTTGGGAGTGATGTAGTGGAGGCAGGATCTATACATAGCTTTAACAAGAGGTATGATAAAGCTCATGAAACAGGGAGAGAGCTGACCTAGTAGTGACCAGTGAAGAGGCGGAACCAGGAGCTATGACTTGACCCTTGCAACCACATATATTTGAGTACATTATACACACTAAGATGTATCGTCTCAAAAACATATTAAGTTAAGCAAATATTCCGTAATGTTTGAAGAAGGCTGCTAGTTAACATGACACTCATGTCTGAAGACTGCTAGTTAACATGACACTCATGTCCAAACGCTAGTTAACAGACACTCGCCAAAACCTTTTAACTGACACTCTTTTCCAAGATCATTAACCCCCAAAAAAATTTTAAAAAACCCCCCCAAAAAGGGGTTTTAAAATTCCAAAAATTTTAAACTGCCTATTTCCCTTTTTCCCAAAAATTTCTGTAAAAAACCTAGTTAAGACTCTGTTCAAAAATTTTGGTTCAAACCTTTTTAAATTGCTCAAGACTGCATTTAACTGCCCCAAAGGCAAAAAAGCTTTTAACATGACACCATGTCCAAGATTGCAGTTAACTACCCTCCTGTCTAAGACCCGGCCTAGTTCAGACCCTCAGTTAAACCTTTTTTCCCAAAGGTTAGTTACTAAACCCCCCAAACTCAAAGTCTAAATCAAATGCACTCATGTCTAAGCTTTAATTAACTGCATCAGTTTTCCCTGCTTTAACAGAATTATGTCTAAAAACGCTAGTTAAAACACTCAGTCTCAAGACGAATTAAATGACCTCATGTTTAAAAAAAAACCCCTTGTTTAAAGCCCTTTCAAGCGTTAACATGACATCATGCCCAAGACTGAATAAACATGCCCTTTTTCATGCCCTTGCTGCTTTAACATGTTCACTGAGACTGCTATTACATGAATCTGCCCTCAAGACGGGTTTAAAACACTCGTCTCAAGACCAAAAACAGGCTAGCTAAGCTAGTTAAAACATAACTCACTAAGAAACCCCCAGTTCAAACTTTTTAAGATTTTGTTTAGACCTTTAAAAAAGACCTATTAAATAAATATGCCCCTTTCGGGTTAAAAAACCAGTTAAGCCCCAAAAGACTCTTTAACAAAATTTTAAGCCCCATTCAAAACCCGCCAAATGATTAAAACCACCTTTAACGGGAAAACCCCTCATGTCTCGACTGCTAGTTAACTTTTCCTCTTTAAGCTTTTTAAAAGACACTCAGTCTCAAAATGTATTAAAGACCCCCGTCTTAAAAACCCCTGTAAGATCATAAAACCATTCTAAAGACTGCTTTAACTGCATCAGCTAATTTATTTAAAAACACTAGGGGAAACGCTATTAAATACTCGGAAAATGCTAGTTAAATGCCCATGTCAAAACTGCAGTTTAACATACACAGTCTAAGACCAGTTCAAACTTTTTACTGGCGTTTAAAATGTTTTAAAAAACTGCTAGTTAATAAAACCTCTTTCAAGACTGCTAGTTAACTCACTCATGTTTGCTTTTTAACATCCCCTCATGCTAAGCCCTAGTTAAAGACACTCAGCCAAATTCATAACGCCTCAGGCCGGCTGAAACATAACTCATTCTAAAGGGTTAGTTAACATGACACTCAGTTCAAGGGGGGTTTCCTAACTCAAAAACCCCCCCAAAAAAAAACCCCCTCCGGGTTTAACTCCCCTTTTCCAAATTTCAAACTGAATTTAAAATTCTCAAAAGGGAAACTGTTTTCAGGGTCCCGCTGTAAAAATCTTTAAGACTGGGTTAACTATCATTCTAAAAGGTCTAACGGGCATCTTCTAAACGGGTTTTAAAAAACACCCCCAAATTATTTAAATGCACTAAATTTAAGGGGCTTTAACTCCCTTTCCTTTTTAAAAAAAAATTTTTTAAAACTCCGGGGGGGATTTTTCTTTAAAAGGTAGAAACAGACCTCACTAAAACTTTTAACATACTCATGTTCAAGACGGGTTATTAAACTGACATCTTGCCAAAAGGATTAACAGACATGTTTTAAATGCCAAAACAAACCTTTCAAACTTGTTAAATGAACATTTCTAAGGCTTCTATTAAAGAAAATTTTTCTAAAGCTTGTTTAACATGAACTTTGTCAAATTTTTAAAACTCATTTAAAATTTTAATGAACTCACCCAAAACTTTGTAATTAAAATCACTTTTTAAGATTTTTGGGTATTAACTACCTATTTAAAGCTAAATTTTACCTCATGTTTCAGCTGCAAAAAACAGCTTTTTTCAACCCTTTTTTAAAAGCCCCTTTAAAACTTTTTAAAAAATTTTCATCCCAAATTTCAAAACGAAAAAAACCTTTTTTTTTCGAAAACCTTTTAAACTCCCAATTTAAAAAAAAACCTTTTTAATCGTTTAAAAACCCTTGAAAACAATCCAAAACCCCAAATTTTTTTCCCCCAAATTTATTTTTAAAAAAATTTTTTAATTTTTTTAAAAATTTATTTTTTCCCTTGGGTTTTTTTTTAATATTTTTTTTAAAAAAAAAAAAAAAAAATTTTAAAAATTTTAAATTTACCCAAATTCTGAACACGCGCTCAAAAAGTGTTAAATGCCCCCCCAAGCCAAAACTTCTTTCACCCCCTGTGTTGTTCATCACTATGCTAATTATTAAATATATTTAAAATAAGAACCAGCTAAAATTATTAAATAACATATTAAATTAAAAAGACACCACGTCTCAAGACTGCAGTTAACATGACACTCATGTCCAAGACGCTAGTTAACTACACCAGTCTAAAGCTCTATTAACATGGCACTCATGTCTCAAGCGATTAACTACACCATCTCAGCGCAGTTTAACATGACACTCATGCTCAAGATGCATATATGACACCGGTCCAGCCCGCAAAACAGGGCACTTTTTCCACCACTGCAGTTAACATCACTCATGTCTCAAACTGCAGTTAACATGAACCAGCTCAAGACCTACTTAACATGACCCTGCTCAAGAGCTAGAAAACATGACCCATGTCTGAAACTCACAAATTGACACCTGTCTCAAAATGCATTACATGACCTCTGTCACAAGACTGCTTTAAAAATGACACTCTTTCTCAGGGTGCTATTTAACATCCCCATGCTAAAAGACTGCACTTAACTACACCATGTCTCAAGACTGCTTTTTTAAAACATGACACCATGCTCAGACGAGTTAACATAACTATGTTAAAGACGCTAGTTAACATGACACTCATCTCAAGACGCATTTAGTATGACCTCAGTTCAAGAGGCATTTAACATGAACTCAGTCTTTGACGGCTGTAACATGCACCAGGCGAAACTGCATTAAATTTTGACACTCATTCTCAAGACGCTAGTTAACATACTTTCATGCCCAAAGAATTTAGTTAACAACATCGTCTCAAACTGCTTTTAAACAGACACTCATGTCTAAAACTGTGTTAACAGCACCCCCTTAAGGCATATTTACAGCCTCGGTCCAAACTGCAAGATAACGACACCACCTCAACACTGCTATTAACATGCCTCATGTCTCAAGACTGCTAAAACCCAACACCAGCCAAACTGCTATTTAAAACAGACCTCATGCTCAGACGGCACTTAACGACACCAGTCTAAAGCTGCTATTAACTGACCCATTTTTGAAAACTGCTAGTTAATAGGGACACTCATGCTCAAGAGTGCTGAACATAAACACTCAGACAAACTGAAATTTAAAAATGACACTCATGTCTGAAGACGCTAGTTATTGACACCATGCTCAAGACAGATAGTTAACATACTTTCATGTCTCATGAGCTATTTAAACAGACATTCATTCTCAAGACTGCATTTAACATGACATTCAGTCCAAGACGCTAGTTAACTGACACTCATGTCCAAACTGCATTTAACATGACACTCCGCCAAGAGCTCGTTAACATGACACTAATGCTCAAGACAACTTTTAAACTACATCATTCTCAAGACGGCTTTAACGGGGCCCTCACTTCCAAGACTGTGTAACTGACATCATGTCTCAAGACTGTAGTAACGACCTAGTCTCGGGCTGCAGTTAACTGACATCAGCTCAAGATCAGTTACTAACCTGTCTCAAGACTGCTAGTTAACAGACACTCACGTCTCAAGACTCAGTTAACATGACCCTTTCCAAGATGCTACTTAACAGAAACTCATGCTAAAGACGCATTTTAACAGACACTCCCCCCCTTTAAACGCAGTTAACTGAACTCTTTTCAAGACGCTTTAACATGACACTCATGCCCAAAGACTGCTATTAAAATAGACACTCTGTCTCAAGAGTGCTGTTAACAGAATCATGTCCAAGACGCTAGTTAACATGACACACATGCTGAAGACTGTGTTAATAACCCATGTCTAAAGGCGCATTTAAATACCTCATGTCTCAAGAAGAGTGAAAGGGGGGGACACTCATTCTCAAACGGATTTAAAACCGACACTCATTTCAAGCTGCTAGTTACAGCCCTCAGTTCAAAACACTATTTTAACAGACCCACTCTCAAACTTCATTTTAACAGACACAATGTCTCAAGACTATATTTAAATGACACTCTTCTCAAGCTGGGGTTAACGAAACTCCGCTCAAGACTGCTGTTAACATGACACTCATGCCCAAAGACTGCTAGTTAACAGACACCATGTCTCAAACGCAGTTAACATGCCCTCACGTATCAAATGCTATTAACATGAACAATGTCCAAGATACTAGTTAACTGACTCATGCTAAAGACGCTATTTAACAACACTCACGCTCAAGACTCTATTAAAATGACACTCATGCTAAAGACCTATTTTAAACGAACCATGTCTAAAGACTGCTAGAAACATGACATCATGTCTCAAGATGCTAGAAACATGCCCTCAGTCTCAAGAGTGCTGTTAATTTTACCCATGTCTCAAGATGCTGGTAACAGACCTCACGTCCAAGGCTGTATTTATCATCCCTTCTAAGATGCTTTTAACATACACTCATGCTAAAAGCTGCTAGTTAACATAACACCATGTCTAAACCCCTTTTTAACATGACACTCCGCTCAAGACGCTTTTAACAGACACCAGCTAAAGACGCAATTTAAACTGACCTCTGTCTCAAGACTCCACAAACTACACTCGTTCAAAGTAAACATGAACTCATTCTAAGACTGCAATAATGGACTCAGCCGAAACCTTTAATAGAACTCAGTCTCAAGAGTGCTATTTTAACTGACCTCTGCTCAAGACTGTAGTTCAGACACCATTCGAAACGGCAGTTAATAGACACTATGCCCAAAGACTTTTATTAACATGACACCATTCCAAAAATGCTAGTGAACATACCTCATTTTCCAAGACGCTAGTTAACATGCACTCATGTCTCAGACGCTGGTAACTGACACCATGTCTTAATATGCTAGTTACATGACACCACGTCTAAAAGATGTAGTTAACATACACTAATTCTCAAGACTGCCAGTTTAACATGACACTATGTCTCAAACTGCTTTTTTAAAACATGACCTCCCTCAAGCTGTAGCTAACATACACCATGTCTCAAACTGCTAGTAACATACACTCATGTCGAAGACTGCAGTTAAAGACCTCACTCTCAAGACTTTTAGTTACATGACACTAATGCTAAAGACTACTGTTAACATGACATATGCTCAAGATGCTTTTAAACAGACACTCACGTTCCCACGGTAGTTAACTGACATCATGCCAAAAGGGAAAACATGACACTCATTTGAAATGCTATCCCAACTGACACTCGTTCAAGACTGCTACTTAAACATGACACTCATGTCTCAAGAGCATTAACGGGACCTCTTGTCCAAGACTGCGGGTCGACACTCATGCCAAGACGCTATTAACATGACACTCACTCTCAACACTGCAAATTAAATGACACTTATGTTAAAGACTGCTAGTTAAATGAAATTCGTCTCAAGATGCATTTAAATGAACTCATGCTCAAATTTTTTGTTATTAAAACTACTTTCAGTCCAAGAATGCAGTTAACATGACACTCTGTCTCAAACTGTAGTTCCATACACCAGTCCAAGACGCTAGTTAACGACACTCACGCCAAAGACGCTATTACATGACACCATGTCCAAAAGCTAGTTAACAGACCTCATGTCCAAGAGCTAGTTTAACATGACACTCATGCCCAAAGACCGCTATTTAACAGCCCTTCAGTTCAAGACGCTATTAACACCCACTCCGCCAGCGCAAATTAACATGACACTTTTCTCAAGACTGCAGTTAACAGAATTCATGTCTCGAGACTGCTATTTAAATAGACACTCATGTCTAAAACGCTATTTAAAAACTTACATTATGTCCAAGAAGATTTAAACATAAACCCCATGTCCAAGCTGCTATTTAACGACACTCATTCCAAAGACTGCAGCACATGAACTCACTTTCCAGGACTGCATTAAAGCACCTGCTCAAGAGGGGCTATTTTAATGACGCTCAGTCTCAGACTGCATTTTAACTGACACTCATGTCTCAAACTGCTATTTTAACAGACCTCATGCTAAAGACTGCTAGTTACAGACACTCTTTTCTCAAGAGCATTTAACATGACCTATGCCAAAGACTGTAGTTAACATACATCGGTTTTAAAGACTGCTAGTTAACATGACACTCACGTCTCAAGACTGCAGTTAACTGACACTCATGCCCAAAGACTGCTAGTTACTGAATCATGCTAAAGACTTAATTACATGACCTCATTCTCATGACTGCTAGAATTTGCACAGTCAAAAGACGCTAGTTAACATGACACCTGCCAAGACTGCTAGTTAACATACACCGTTCAAGACGTATTTAACAGACACCTGCCCCAAGCTGTAGTTAACATGACACCGGTTTTAAAAAAGCTAGTTAACATACACCACGTTAAAGACTGCTGTTAACATCCCTCAGTCTCAAGACGCGTTAAATGACACTCTGTCTCAAGACTGTAATTAACGGGGACCTCATGTCTCTGACTGCTAGTTAAACGACTTTAGCTAAAGACTGCATTTTAACAGCATCTTTCTCAGCGTTTAAACATGACCCACCCAACGCTAGTTAACATACATCATGTCTCAAAAATGCAGAAAAATGACGCTCATGTCGAAGACTGCTAGTTAACATGACACTCAGTCTCAAGACGCTATTAACATGACCTCAGTTCAAACGTGCTATTAAACTGACCCCCAGTCTCAAGACGCTAAAACATGACCTCATGTCTCAAACTGCTAAAACATGACCTCATTCTCAAGACTGCAGTTAACAGCACTCATGTCTGAAAAAGCTAGAAAACATTACACTCTTTCCCAAAACTGCTATTTAACTGCCTCATGTCTCAAGACGCAGTTAACGTGGACTCACCAAAAATGTATTAACCCCCCTCAGCAAGCGGCTAGTTACTGACCTCACCCTCAAGACTGTGCAGTTAACAGACACTTTTGCTCAAACGCGTAACAGACACTCACGCCCTAAACGCTATTTAATTTGACACTCAGTCTGAAGACTGCTAGTCAAAATGACATCTGCTTAAAGACTGCAGTTAACTGCACAAATGTCTAAAGACGCTATTTTAACATACGCTATGTCTCAAGTGCAGTTAACATGACCCACGTCTAAAGTGCAAGTTAACATGACACTTATGTCTCAAACTGCTAGTTATCTGACACCAGCTCCGACTGCTGCAAACATACATTCATGCTCAAAAATGATTTAACAGACACTCATGTCCAAGACTGATTAGTATGACACTCACGCTAAGAGGCTAGTTAAATGCCTCGTCTCAATACTGCTATTAAACATACATCATTTCTAAGACTGCTAGTTAATTGACACTCAGTCCAAGACTCTAGTTAACATGACCCAAATGCTAAAACTGCTGTTAAAACAACACCACGCTAAAGCAGCAGTTATCAACACTGTGTCTAAAAGGGGCAAGATAACATAAACCCCACGCTAACACTACTAGTTAAACAGACCCCCAGTTCAAGACGCTAGAAACATGCACCATGTCTCAAAAGCATTTAACTGACCTCATGCTCAAGACTGCTATTAACATGAACCAGTCTCAGACTGTATTTAAACATGACACTCATGTTGAAGACGCTAGTTAATATACACTCATGTCTTAAGAGTGCTTGTTAAAGACACTCATGCACAAGACTGCAAGTTAAAATGACACTCATGCTAAAGACTGCTAGTTAAAAGAACTCATGTCTCAAGACTGAATTAACATACACTCAGCTAAAGAAGCATAAACATGACACTATGTCTCAAGACTGCTATAACATGACATAGCTCAAGACTGCTAGAAAGCCCTCATGTCTCATGACGCATTTTAACAGACCTCAGTCTCAAGACTGAGTTAACTGACATAATGTCTAAGAAAAATTTGAAATGACAACATGTCTCAAGCTGCTAGTTAAAAAACCTCACTCTCAAGCGCTAGTTAAGTGACATATGTCTCAAGATCTATTTAAACATACACCATATCTAAGACTGCTAGTTAACTGACCCATTCTCAAACTGAAGTTAACGCACTTTTGCCAAGACTCCTATTAAAGACATCACGTCTAAAGACTGAAGTTAACATACCTCATGCTCAAGACTGCAAGTTAAAAAACTTAGTCTCAGACTGCTATTATCATGCACTCAGTTCACGACTGCTACCTAAAATGACATTCATGCTCAAGAATCATTAACTGAACTCCGCTCAAATGCATTAAACATGACATCTGTCCAAAAATGCTAGTTACTTTACACTCATGTCTCATGACGCTAGTTAACATGGACTCGTCTAAAGACGCTATTTAAAACATGAGCTATGCCGACTCTAGTTAACTCACAATGTCTCAAAGAGTGAAATTTTATACCCCTGTCTCGTGCATTAACAGGAAACTCATGTAAAGCTGCATTTAAAACATGAACCTCATGTTAAACTCCCAGTTAACATACACTCATTTTCCAAACTGCTTTTAACATGCCACTCACGCCCCCAACTGCAAGTTAACATGTCTTCAGTCTCAAGACTGCTGTTATATGACACTCTGTCTCAAGCACTGTCAATTACACTCAGTCCAAAGACTGCTAGTTAACATGACACTCTTTCAAGGGGTTAACGACACTCTCCCCAAGACGCAAGTTTAACGACATTCACTCTAAAAACAAAATTTAAACATACACTCTGCTGGATGCTAGTTAACATGACACTCACGCCAAAGGCTGCAAAATGACACTCATGTCTCAAGACTGCATTTAAAATAAATTCTGCCAAAGTCTAGTTAACGAACCATGTCTCAAGACGCTATTTTACAGACCTCATGTCTGAAGCTACATTTAAATTTGACACTCATTTCTCAAGTGCTGTTAACAACATTCATGTCTCAAAAATTCTAGTTAACAGACATTCATGTCCAAGATGTATTTTAACAGACACTCTGCCAGCTGCGTTATCAGACCTCGGTTCAAGACTGCTAGATAACATGACAATGTTTCCCAGAGTTAACAACCTCTGTCTCAGACTGCAGTTAACATGCATTTCAGTCTCAAGACTGCTATTTAAAATGACCCATGCCCCAAGACTGCTAGTTAACATGAACTCAGTCTAAAGACGCTAGTTAAATGACATCATGTCTCAAGAATGCTATTTAAACATGACACTCATGTCACAAGATGCAAGTTAAAATGACACCATGCCCAAAAGACGCTAGTTAACATGACACCATGCCAAGACTGCTATTTACATCCCTCATGTCTCACCACGCAGTTAACAGCACTCAGCCCTCAAGACTGCTATTCATGCTTCATTCCCAAGTTGCTACTTAAAATACACTCATGTCTCGACTGCTATTAAAACGGGACACTATGTCTGAAGCGCATTAATTGCACTCATGTCTCAAGAATGCTAGTTAACATGACACCTTTCAAAGACTAAAGTTAAAATGACACTCTGTCAAAAGATGTAGTTAACGGGGCACTCATGTCCAAAGCTACTAACAACCAGTCTAAAGACTGCTATTTAAATGACCCATGTCTCAAACTGAGTTAACTGACACCTGTCCAAACTGCTGTTAACATGACACTCATGTCCAAAATGATAGTTAATGCACCCAGTTAAAGGTGTAGTTAACATGAACTCAACTCAAGACTGATTAATGAACTCAGTTGAGACTGCTAGTTAAAGACTCAGCTAAAAACTGCTAGTTAAAAGCTTCTGCTCAAGTTTTCTGGGTAACAGACACTCATGTTTGACGCAGTTAACATAACTCATGTTCAGCTGCTATTTAAACGACACCCGTCTAAAAGGCAGTGTTTCAGACACTCGTGTCTCAAGACGAAAGGAAAACAGAACTCACGTCTCAACACTACTAGTTAACATGAACTCTGCTAAAATGCTTTAACAGACACTCATTTTCCAAACTGCAATTAACATGACCCCCTTTGTCTCAAACTGCTAGTTAACAACATCATGTCTCAGACGCTAGTTAACGACACTAGCCGAGCTATTAACTGCACTCATGTTCAAGACTGCTAGTTAATATGACACTCATGCTCAAGGTGCATTAACATGCACTCATTCACAAGACTGCAAGTTAAAATGACACTCATGCTGAACTGCATTTTAATGTGACACCTGTCCAAGAGTGCAGTTAAATAAAATTTAAAAGTCCAGACTGCTTTTTAAATGACACCGGGCGGACTGCTATTTAAATTTTGGACATTTGGGCCAAGGGTATTTAACATACATCTTTTCCATAAATGCAGTGAACAGCCCCAGTTCCAAATGCTTTAACTGACACTCATGTCTCAGATGTTTGTTAACTGACACTCTGTCCAAACACATTTAAACTGACACTCACGTTCAAGACTTCTATTTAACATGACACTAATGTCTAAAGACTGATATTTAAAACATACATCATGCTCAAGACGCTAGTTAACTGCACTCTGTTCGACTGCTAGTTAAAAGACACTCATTCTCAAGACTGCTAGTTAACATGACACCACGTCTCAAGATGCAGTTAACATGCACTAATGCTCAAAAACACTATTAAACGACACTCATGTTCAAAAACTGTTTTAACAGGACACTCCCTCAAACTGCTTTTTAAACAGACACTCAGTCCAAGATGCTAGTTAAATGCCTCAGCCCAAACTGCTATTTAAAACATGACCCAGTCCAAGATGCTATTTAAAACTTGACACTCATGTCTCAAGACTGCTATTTAAATGACCTCACGCTCAAGGCTGCTATTACAGACACTCATTTCCAAAATGCATTTAACATGACACTCATGTCTCGACTGCTAGTTAACAAACCTGTCTCAAGACTGTTTTTAAACATGACACTCCGTCCAAGACTGCTTTTTTCTGCACCATTTCAAGACTGCTACTTAACTGACACAATGTCTCAAGACTGCATTTAAACATGACATCATTTCTCAAGGGGTTTTAACGACACTCTTTTCAAGAAGCTAGAAAAACAGGCACTCATGCCTGAGACTCAGTTAATATACACCAGTCTCAAGAGTGCTTTTAAACATGACCTCATGTCTCAAGATTTAATTTAAACAACACCATGCAAAAGACTGCTATTAATATGACCTAGGCTCAAGACGAGTTAACAGACACTCATGTCTCAAAAATGCTATGAACTTTACCCAGTCTCAAACTGATTTTTACCATAACCTCATGTCTCAAGCGCAAGGTAACATGACCCCTTTGTCTTAATACTGTATTTAACATGAACTCCGCCTAAAGACTGCTAGTTAACTGACACAAATGTCTCAAGACTCCCGGGTTAACATGGACACCATTTTCCAAAAAGTATTTAAACATGACACCCGTCCAAGACTTTTATATAGAATCTGCTCCAAACTGCTATTAACAGACACCAGGTCTAAAAGCTGCTTTTAAAATTATTACACTCAGTCCAAGATTTTTATTTAACTGACACAATTCTCAAGACTACAGTTAACATGCCTCAGTCCCAAGACTGAAAATTAACGACACTCACGTCTCAACACTGCTATTAACAGACACTCTGTCTCAAGACTGCTATTAACATGACATCATGTCGAAACGCAGCAACAACCCCAAAGCCAAACTGCAGAAACAAAACACCTGTTCAAGATGCTATTAAAACTGACCCCCACGTCTCAAGACTACAAATTACGACACTTTTCCCCAAGACGCTATTTTAACACGACTTTCAGCTCAAGACGCATTTTAATATGACACTCATTCCAAGTTTGCTATTTATTAACGACCTTTATTCTCTAATCTAGTTCATGACCTCTGTTCAAGACTGCTTTAACTGACACTCATGTCTCAAAACTGTAGTTAAACATGACACTCACCTCAAGACTGCTATTTTTAACATGACACTATGCTCAAGATGGTTAACTGCGCTCTGTCTCAAGACTGCTATTAACAGACACTCAGTCCAAGACGCTTTTTTAACGACCTCCGTCTAAAGACTGCAGTTAACATGACACTCACGTCTCAAGACTGAAATTAAACATGACACTTTTCCAAAATTTCAGTTAACAGGACACATGTCTAAGTGCTAGTTAATATGACCCCCCATGCCCAAAGACTGCTGGGTTAACGAAAATTCAGTCTCAAAAGTTTTTTTAATTTTCACTCAGTCTCAAGACTGTAGTTAAGAATTCGTCTCAACGCAGTTAACTACACTCACGCCAAGACTGCTATTAACATACCTCATTTTCCCAAGACGCTATTAACATACGTCATGCTCAGAGCTTTAACATGACCTCAGGTCCTAGATCTATTAACATGATCCATGCCAGACGCAGTTAACATGACATCGTTCGACTGCTATTAACATACATCTGTTAAATACGCAGTTAACCACTATTCCAGACTGTGTTAGCATGACACTCAGTCTCAACACGCTAGTTAACATGACCTCTTCCAGACTGCAGAAACAGACACTCTGTCTCAAGACTGCTAGAAACATATCACTCATGTCTCAAAGCTATTTAAACAGACACTCGTGTTTTAGACTGCTAGTTACATGACACCAGTCTCAAGAGCTTTTAACATGCCTCTGTCTAAAGATGCTAGTTAACATGACACCGGGCCAAGACTGCTAAAAACAGACACCTTTCGATGCTATTACTGACATTCTGTCAAAGACGAGTTAACGACACCTTTCTCAGACTGCTAGTTAACTGACACTTGTCTCAAGATGAAGTTAACATGACCTCATGCTCAAGATGCTTTTAACTGACATCGTGTTTTAAGGCTAGTTAACATAAAACCCCCCGCCCAAAGACTGCTAGTTCAGACACTCAGTCCCAAGACTGTAGTTAACATGACACTCATGTTAAGACGTAATTGACGGGACCTCAGTCTAGACGCTAGAAACAGACATTCATTCGAAGACTGCAGTTAAACATGAAACTCTTTTCTCAAGCGCGTTAACAGACACCTGTCAAGAGAGTTAAAAAGACGCTCATGTCTAAGATGCTAGTTAACATGACACTCGTCTCAAGACTGCTATTAACTGACACTCTTTTCTCAAGACGTGCTATTTAAATGACACTCAGTCTGAAGACTGCTAGTTAACTGAACTCTGTCTCAAGACTGCTGGGTTAACAGACACCATGTCTCAAAGTGTATTAAAATGACACTAAATGTCTCAAGACGCTATTTAAACAAACCTTTTCCAAGACGCTTTAAAAATCCCTCATGTCTCAAACGCTAGTTAACATACACCTGCTAAAGACTGATTTAACATGACACTCGCTGAAGACGCTAGTTAACATTTAAAATCATGTCTCAAGACTGTATTAACGACACTCTGTCTCAAGACTGCAAGTTAACATACACCGTTCTTAAACTGAGTTAACAAAACTCACGCTCAAAAGAGTTTTAACATGACACCATTCCAAGACCTATTAAACATGACACTCATGTCTCAAGAATGCAATTAACATGACACCATGTCTCGTGCGTATTAACATGACATTCAGTTAAGATGCTATTTAACAAACTCGTCTCAAGATGCTAGTTACAGACCTCGTGTCTCAAACTGCTATTAAACATGACGCTCATGCTAAAAGACTGCTTTAACTGACATAGAGCAAGATGCTATTTAACATGACACCAGTCTCAAGACTGTGCTAGTTAACGCCCCCTCTGTCTGAAGAGGGCTAGTTAACATGACCTCATGTCTCAAGACTGCAGTTTAAAAACCTCTCCCCAAGACTGGTAGTTACTGACACTCGGGCTCAAAAAATGCATAACTGACCTCTGTCTAAGCTCTAAAAACTGACACTCATGTCTCATGACTGCTATTTAACTGAATTCAGTCTGAAGCGCTAGTTAAACAACACTCATGTCTAAAGACTGCATTAACAGACACTCAGTCTCAAGACGCTGTTAACATGACGCTCAGCAAAGACTGCTATTTAAACATGACACTCATGTCCAAGACTGCAAATTTTAAACAGACACCATGTCTCATGACTGCAGTTTAACATGACTTCATGTCTGAAGACTGCTATTACATGACACCATGCTCAAGACTGTAGTTAACATGACACTCATGTCTCAAGACTGCTATTAAAAACCCTCAGGGGTCTGAGATGCTATTTAAACATGACACTCTGCTAAAACTGCTAGTTAAACAGACACTCATGTCTCAAGACTGTGCGTTAACAGAACTTATTCTGAAGACTGCATTTTCATGACACCATGCCAAGACGTATTAAACTGAACTCAGCCAAGACTGCCCTGAAAAACTACCCAGTCCAAGACTGCTATTAACGACACTCATGCTCAAGATGTATTTAAACGACTCCATGCTAAGACTGCAGTTAAAAACTGACACTCGCCCAAAGACGTAGTTAACATGCACTCATGCCCAAAGACTGCTAGTTAATTTTTCCTCTTTTCTCAAGACGCAGTTAACATGACCTCATGTCTCGATGCTAGTTAACTGCACTCGTGCTTAAGACTGTAGTAACAAACTCCGTCTCAAGACTGCTGTTAACATGACCATGCTCAAGACTGCATTAACATGACACTATTCAAGACTGCAATTAAATGACACTCATTTATGACTGCTATTAAACATGACATTCATGCTGAAAGCTTTTTTAAAGACACTCATGCCAAACTGCTAGTTAACATACACTCTGTTCAAGACTGCTTTTAAACATGGGCCCCCAGTTGAAGAAGCAGTTAATGACCTCAAATTCAAGACTGCAGTTAAAATACACTCATGTTTTAGCTGTGATTTTAACATGCACTCTGTCGAAACTGCTAGTTAAATGAACTCATGTCTCAAGACTGCTAGTTAACTGACATCTGTCCAGACTGTCTGTTAACATCACTCATGCTCAAGACGTATTAACAGACACTCATGTTCAAGCTCTATTTAAATGCCCTCATGTCCAAGACTGCTATTTAAACAACACTCATTCTCAAGCGCAGTTAACATGACACTCTTCTCAAGCTGCATTAAACATACACTCATGTCTAAAGCTGCTAGTTAACATACCCATCTCAAGACTGCTTTTAAACATGGCACTCAGTCTCAAGACTGCTAGTTAACCTGAACTCATGTTCAGATGTGTATTAACATGACCTCATGCTCAAGATGTCTATTTAAACAGGACACTCTTGCTCAAACTGTGAATTTTAAACATGACACTCAAGTCTAAAGGGGTGCTTTTTAACATACCTCTTTTCCAAGACGGGGATCTTATCTAATTTCAGTCTTCATTCCCGCTTCATATCTGAAGACTATGTAGTTAACATGACATCATGTCTCAAACTCTATTAAAGGGCACTCAGCTAAAGACGCTAGTTAACCGACATCAGTCTCAAGACGTGCTAGTTAACATGACACTCTGTTCAAGACTGTGCATTAAAAATTGACACCTTGTCTCAAAACTGTAAAATTTTAAACATGACACTCAAATCTGAAGGCTGCTTTTTTAACAACCCTACTCAAGACTGTGATACTTACATGAATTCTGTTTTCATTCCCTGCTTCATACTCAAGACTTGATATTAACTGTATCATTTCTAAAGACTCTGTTAACATGAACTCATGTCTCAAGACTGCTGTTTAAAGCACTCTGCTGAAGGCTGCTATTTAACTGACACTCATTCTAAAGACTAGATAGTTTAACTGACACTCATGTTTCAAGACGTGCTAGTTAACAGTCACTCATGCTCAAACTGCAGTTACAGACACCATGTCCAAACTGTGCAATTTAAACAGACTTTCATGTCAAGACGCTATTTAACTGAACTCATATCTCAATCTGTGAATTTTAAAGACACTCATTCTTCATTCCTACACTCAGCTCACCCTGACCAAACAAACAACGTTTTATAATAACAACCGTTAAAAAACCCCGTTAAGAACCTCGTCTCTCCTTGCACAAGTTGTTCATAACTTGATAAAGTTCTTCAAACAGAAAAGTTCATTTTGCATTTTTTTATTTTTTTGCTTGTCTTGCACATATACTTTCGTGTTGCAATCAACACATCAGCAGCGAGAGAACAATCCCCTGAACGGATTTCTTTGAACTTTCAACTCATTTCTGCAACACTGCAAGCTCCTGATGATGTGCTAATCGCAACACGAAAGGCCTATAACTCTCTTTCACTCCCCCTGTGGTTGTTCTTCATCTTTATGTATATATATATATATATATATATATATATATATATATATATATATATATATATATATATATATATAATATATATATATATATATATATATATATATATATATATTTTTTATATATATTTTTTTTTTTTTTTTTTTTTTTTTTTTCAACAAGTCGGCCGTCTCCCACCGAGGCAGGGTGACCCAAAAAAGAAAGAAAATCCCCAAAAAGAAAATACTTTCATCATCATTCAACACTTTCACCTCACTCACACATAATCACTGTTTTTGCAGAAGTGCTCAGAGCACAACAGTTTAGAAGCATATACGTATAAAGATACACAACATATCCCTCCAAACTGCCAATATCCCAAACCCCTCCTTTAAAGTGCAGGTACTGTACTTCCCATTTCCAGGACTCAAGTCCGACTATATGAAAATAACCGGTTTCCCTGAATCCCTTCACTAAATATTACATTGCTCACACTCCAACAGATCGTCAGGTCCCAAGTACCATTCGTCTCCATTCACTCCTATCTAACACGCTCACGCACGCTTGCTGGAAGTCCAAGCCCCTCGCCCACGAAACCTCCTTTACCCCTTCTCTCCAACCCTTTCGAGGGCGACCCCTACCCCGCCTTCCTTCCCTATAGATTTATATGCTTTCCATGTCATTCTACTTTGATCCATTCTCTCTAAATGACCAAACCACCTCAACAACCCCTCTTCAGCCTCTCTGACTAATACTTTTATTAACTCCACACCTTTTCCTAATTTCCACACTCCGAATTTTCTGCATAATATTTACACCACACATTGCCCTTAGACAGGACATCTCCACTGCCTCCAACCGTCTCCTCGCTGCTGCATTACCACCCAAGCTTCACATCCAATAAGAGTGTTGGTACTACTATACTTTCATACATTCCCTTCTTTGCTTCCATAGATAACGTTTTTAGACTCCACATATACCTCAACGCACCACTCACCTTTTTTCCCTCATCAATTCTGTGATTAACCTCATCCTTCATAAATCCATCCGCCGACACGTCAACTCCCAAATATCTGAAAACATTCACTTCTTCCATACTCCTCCTCCCCAATTTGATGTCCAGTTTTTCTTTATCTAAATCTTTTGATACCCTCATCACCTTACTTTTTTCCATGTTCACTTTCAACTTTCTACCTTTACACACATTCTCAAACTCATCCACTAGCCTTTGCAATTTTTCTTTAGAATCTCCCATAAGCACAGTATCATTAGCAAAAAGTAACTGTGTCAATTCCCATTTTGAATTTGATTCCCCATAATTTAATCCCACACCTCTCCCGAACACCCTAGCATTTACTTCTTTTACAACCCCATCTATAAATATATTAAACAACCATGGTGACATTACACATCCCTGTCTAAGACCTACTTTTACCGGGAAGTAGTCTCCCTCTCTTCTACACACCCTAACCTGAGCCTCACTATCCTCATAAAATCTCTTTACAGCATTTAGTAACTTACCACCTATTCCATATACTTGCAACATCTGCCACATTGCTCCCTATCCACTCTATCATATGCCTTTTCTAAATCCATAAATGCAATAAAAACTTCCCTACCTTTATCTAAATACTGTTCACATATATGCTTCAATGTAAACACTTGATCTACACATCCCCTACCCACTCTGAAACCTCCTTGCTCATCCGCAATCCTACATTCTGTCTTACCTCTAATTCTTTCAATTATAACCCTACCGTACACTTTTCCTTGTATACTCAGTAAACTTATTCCTCTATAATTTTTACAATCTCTTTTGTCCCCTTTCCCTTTATATAAAGGGACTATACATGCTCTCCTCCAATCCCTAGGTACCTTCCCCTCTTTCATACATTTATTAAACAAAAGTACCAACCACTCCAACACTATATCCTCCCCTGCTTTTAACATTTCTGTCATGATCCCATCAGTTCCAGCTGCTTTACCCCCTTTCATTCTACGTAATGCCTCACGTACCTCCCCCACACTCACATCCTGTTCTTCTTCACTCCTAAAAGATGGTATACCTCCCTGGCCAGTGCATGAAATTACCCCTCCCTTTCTTCCTCAACATTTAAAAGTTCCTCAAAATATTCTCGCCATCTACCTAATACCTCCCTCTCCCCATCTACTAACTCCCCTACTCTGTTTTTAACTGACAAATCCATTTGTTCCCTAGGCTTTCTTAACTTGTTTAACGCCAAATTTTTTTCTTATTTTCAATAAAATTTCGTGACAGTGCCTCTCCCACTCTATCATCTGCTCTCCTTTTGCACTCTCTCACCACTCTCTTCACCTTTCTTTTACTTTCCATATACTCTGCTCTTTTTATAACACTTCTGCTTTGTAAAAACCTCTCATAAGCTACCTTTTTCTCTTTTATCACACCATTTACTTCATAACTCCACCAATCACTCCTCTTTCCTCCTGCACCCACCCTCCTATAACCACAAACTTCTGCCCCACATTCTAATACTGCATTTTTAAAACTATTCCAACCCTCTTCAACCCCCCACTACTCATCTTTGCACTAGCCCACTTTTCTGCCAATAGTCGCTTATATCTCACCCGAATTTCCTCCTCCCTTAGTTTGTACACTTTCACCTCACTCTTACTTGTTGTTGCCACCTTCTTCTTTTCCCATCTACCTCTTACTCTAACTGTAGCTATAACTAAATAATGATCCGATATATCAGTTGCCCCTCTATAAACATGTACATCCTGAAGCCTACCCATCAACCTTTTATCCACCAATACATAATCTAACAAACTACTTTCATTACGTGCTACATCATACCTTGTATATTTATTTATCCTCTTTTTCATAAAATATGTATTACTTATTACCAAATCTCTTTCTACACATAGCTCAATTAAAGGCTCCTCGTTTACATTTACCCTGACACCCCAAATTTACCTACTACTCCCTCCATAACATTTTTGCCCACTTTAGCATTGAAATCCCCAACCACCATTACTCTCACATTTGATTCAAAACTCCCCAAGCATTCACTCAATATTTCCCAAAATCTCTCTCTCTCCTCTACACTTCTCTCTTCTCCAGGTGCATATACGCTTACTATAACCCACTTTTCACATCCAGTCTTTATTTTACTCCACATAATCCTTGATTTAATGCATTTATAGTCCCTCTTTTCCTGCCATAGCTTATCCTTCAACATTATTGCTACTCCTTCTTTAGCTCTAACTCTCTTTGAAACCCCTGACCTAATCCCATTTATTTCTCTCCATTGAAACTCTCCCACCCCCTTCAGCTTTGTTTCACTTAAAGCCAGGATATCCAGCTTCTTCTCATTCATAACATCCACAATCATCTCTTTCTTATCATTCGCACAACATCCACGCACATTCAGACTCCCACTTTGACAATTTTCTTCTTCTTATTCTTTTTAGTAATTATTACGGGAAAAGGGTTACTAGCCCATTGTTCCCGGCTTTTTAGTTGACTTTTACAACACGCATGGATTCGGAGGAAAGATTCTTATTCCACTTCCCATGGATAAAAAGGAAAAGTAATAAGACCAAAAAACTATTAAGATAAAATCAAAGAAAACTCAGATGAGTGTGTATAAATAAACGTGTACATGTATGTGTATGTGACCAAAGCGTAAGTAGAAGTAGCAAGACGTACCTGAAATATTGCGTATTTATGAAACAAAAAAAGAAAAACCAGAAATTTCCTCCCATCATGTAAAAACAATTACAGACTTTCGTTTACACTCACTTGGCAGGACGGTGTACCTCCCTGGGGGGTTGCTGTCTCCCAAACCCTACTATCACAGGACGGTAGTACCTCCTGGGTGGTTGCTGTCTACCACCTACTACCCCAGGACGGTCGTACCTCCCTGGGTGGTTGCTGTCTACCAACTACTACCACAGGACGGTAGTACCCTCCCTGGATGGTTTTCTGTCTACCAACCTACTACCTATATATATATATTATTTTATATATATATATATATATATATATATATAATATATATATATATATATATATATATATATATATATATTATATATATATATATATATAAATATATATATTGTGACAAGGATATCTTTTTGTGATATGAAAAGATGGGTGGTGATATTACAAGTGTACTCAAGGTTGGTGGTTGTGGTGGTGGTGGTTGCAAAAACGAGTACAGTTGTGGGGCAGCTTCGCTCAGAGTTCCTTCCTCAGTATTGGGAACGAGATAGCTATGGGCGCTGCTGAGTCCAAGATCACTGATGCTGAAAGGTGTCACCAGAGGTGAATGTGTCTACACTCACGAGGATGGTCGTTTTTATCCAGGTGAAATCACTTAGTGGGGATTGTGTCAACACCATGAAGGTGGTCGTTGTATCCATGTGTAAACCCCTACTGATCAATAACATGAGTGCACACTCGCGAACATTTCTTGCGCTGCCCAAAGAACATTATTCCGTACAGAGATATAAAGTCAAACAGAACAACCGGACATAACAAGGGAGGACCCACTGCAATAGGCCTGTTGACCCATACTAGCAGGTCCTTCACAAATCCAACCCACTAACAGAATAAACGCTCAAATATCTTTTAGGGGTGAAGAAAGAAATATTCGGGTGTATCAAGAGAGTTGAAGATCAACTCGTGGATCACTGTATATTAACAGGGACATTGAAAGACTGATAAGATAAGATAAACGGGATTAAGAAATTAAAGTGGAGAATGCTTAGAAAACTAACAAGTAAGTTTTTTCAGGTATATAGAACAAAAGTTAGAAAAAAGTTAGGTCCTCTGAAAACTAACTCTGGACAGCTTACTGACAAGGAGAGTCAAGCCTGCTGACATTACTGTCAAGGAGAGTCAAGCGTGCTGACATTACTGCAAGGAGAGTCAAGCGTGCTGACATTACTGACAAGGAGAGTCAAGCGTGCTGACATTACTGACAAGGAGAGTCAAGCGTGCTGACATTACTGACAAGGAGAGTCAAGCGTGCTGACATTACTGACAAGGAGTCAAGCGTGTTGACATTACTGACAAGGAGAGTCAAGCGTGCTGACATTACTGACAAGGAGAGTCAAGCGTGCTGACATTACTGACAAGGAGTCAAGCGTGTTGACATTACTGACAAGGAGAGTCAAGCGTGCTGACATTACTGACAAGGAGAGTCAAGCGTGCTGACATTACTGACAAGGACAGGCAAGCGTGCTGACATTACTGACAAGGAGAGTCAAGCGTGCTGACATTACTGACAATGAGAGTCAAGCGTGCTGACATTACTGACAAGGAGAGTCAAGCGTGCTGACATTACTGTCAAGGACAGTCAAGCGTGCTGACATTACTGACAAGGAGAGTCAAGCGTGCTGACATTACTGACAATGAGAGTCAAGCGTGCTGACATTACTGACAAGGAGAGTCAAGCGTGCTGACATTACTGACGTTCTGCATGACATCCCTGACATTATATAGAAAGCCGCTTATTATGCAGAGCATTTGGGGCAAATTAGGTCAGTTTTGTCGACTAACACCCAGGTACCTACTTGCTCACTAGGTGAACAGTGACAGCAGGTATCTTAAGGAAATATGTCCTAATGTTTCCACCCGTACTGAGGATCGAACCACGGACCTCAGTGTGTGAGATGAGTGCGCTACCAACCCAACTATGGAACACCTGCTAGCTGTCCTTCACATGTACTCTCGTGTATGTACCTGCTAGCTGTCCTTCACATGTACTCTCGTGTATGTACCTGCTAGCTGTCCTTCACATGTACTCTCGTGTATGTACCTGCTAGCTGTCCTTCACATGTACTCTCGTGTATGTACCTGCTAGCTGTCTTCACATGTACTCTCGTGTATGTACTGCTAGCTGTCCTTCACATGTACTCTCGTGTATGTACCTGCTAGCTGTCCTTCACATGTACTCTCGTGTATGTACCTGCTAGCTGTCCTTCACATGTACTCTCGTGTATGTACGTGCTAGCTGTCCTTCACATGAACTCTCGTGTATGTACCTGCTAGCTGTCCTTCACATGTACTCTCGTGTATGTACCTGCTAGCTGTCCTTCACATGTACTCTCGTGTATGTACCTGCTAGCTGTCCTTCACATGTACTCTCGTGTATGTACCTGCTAGCTGTTCTTCACATGTACTCTGGTGTGTACCTCGTGTAATCAGTGAGTGTTGTTACAGGTGAAGTACGAAATAAGTGCCAATGGCACTAAGACAGCAGACTCTGACGACCCACTAGTTGAAGATGCTGAGGACGAGCTGAAGAAATGTCGCGCCGCTGTTTCGCACATCGGCGAGGAGGTGGAAAAGAGCTTACAGGAGACCCAGAAGATCCTCACAGACACCACAGAGAGTATAAAGAACCTTCAGGATCACTTCTCAGTTCAGCAGAGCATGTTTCAGAAGAGCATTGAGGATTTTACCAAAAAGGTGAGTTTGTGGTGGTGGTGGTGGGTGATTGTTGTTGTGGTAGCGAGTGATTGTGGTGGTGGTTGTGGGTGATTGTGGTGGTGGTGAGTGATTGTGGTGGTGGTGGGTGATTGTGGTGGTGGTGGGTGATTGTGGTTATTGGTGGGTGATTGTGGTGGTGGGTGATTGTGGTGGTGGTGGGTGATAGTAGTTGTGGTGGGTGATTGTAGTGGTGGGTGATAGTGGTTGTGGTGGGTGATTGTGGTGGTGGAGGGTGATTATGGTGGTGGTGGGTGATTGTGGTGGTGGTGCGTGATAGTGGTTGTGGTGGGTGATTGTGGTGGTGGTGGGTGATAGTGGTTGTGGTGGGTGATTGTGGTGATGGTGGGTGATTGTGGTGGGGGTGGGTGATTGTGGTGGTGGCGGGTGATTGTTGGTGGTGGTGGGTGATTGTGGTGGTGGTGAGTGATTGTGGTGGTGGTGGGTGATAGTGGGTTGTGGTGGGTGATTGTGGTGGTGGAGGGTGATTGTGGTGGTGGTGGGTGATTGTGGTGGTGGTGCGTGATAGTGGTTGTGGTGGGTGATTGTGGTGGTGGTGGGAGATAGTGGTTGTGGTGGGTGATTGTGGTTGTGGTGGGTGATTGTGGGGGTAATGGGTGATTGTGGTGGTGGTGGGTGATTGTGGTGGTGGGGTTGACAGTGGTTGTGGTGGGTGATTGTGGTGATGGTGGGTGATTGTGGTGGTGGTGGGTGATTGTGGTTATTGGTGGGTGATTGTAGGTGGTGGGTGATTGTGGTGGTGGTGGGTGATAGTGGTTGTGGTGGGTGATTGTAGGTGGTGGTGGGTGATAGTGGTTGTGGTGGGTGATAGTGGTTGTGGTGGTGATTGTGGTTGTGGTGGGTGATTGTGATGGTGGTGGGTGATTGTGGTGGTGGTGGGTGATTGTGGTGGTGGTGAGTGATTGTGGTGGTGGTGGGTGATTGTGGTGGTGGTGGGTGATTGTGGTGGTGGTGGTGGATAGTGGTTGTGGTGGATGATTGTGGTGGTGGTGGGTGATTGTGGTGGTGGTGGATGATTGTGGTGGTGGTGGGTGATTGTGGTGGTGGTGGGTGATTGTGGTGGTGGTGGGTGATTGTGTTGGTGGGTGATTGTGGTGGTGGTGGGTGATAGTGGTTGTGGTGGGTGATTGTGGTGGTGGTGGATGATTGTGGTGGTGGTGGGTGATTGTGGTAGTGGTATGTGATTGTGGTGGTAGTAGGTGATTGTGGTGGTAGTGGGTGATTATGGTGGTGGTGGGTGTTGTGGTGGTAGTGGGTGATTGTGGCGGTGGTGGGTGATTGTGGGGTAATGGGTGATTGTGGTGGTGGTGGGTGATTGTAGTGGTGGTGGGTGATTGTGGAGGTGGTGGGTGATTATGGTGGATATGGGTGATTGTGGTGGTGGTGGGTGATTGTGGAAGTGGTGGGTGATTGTGGTGGTGGTGGATGATTGTGGTGGTGGTGGGTGATTGTGGTGGTGGTGGGGTGATTGTGGTGGTAGTAAGAGATTGTGGTGGTAGTGGGTGATTATGGTGGTGGTGGGTGATTGTGGTGGTAGTGGGTGATTGTGGTGGTGGTGGGTGATTGTGGTGGTAGTGGGTGATTGTTGTGGTGGTGGGTGATTGTGGTGGTGGTGGGTGATTGTGGAGGTGGTGGGTGATTGTGGTGGTTATGGGTGATTGTGGTGGTGGTGGGTGATTGTGGTAGTGGTTGGTGATTGTGGTGGTGGTTGGTGATTGTGGTGGTGTGGGTGATTGTGATGGTGTAGGTGATTGTGGTGGTGGTGGATGATTGTGGTGGTGGTGGGTGATTGTGGTGGTGGTGGGTGATTGTGGTGGTAGTAGGTGATTGTGGTGGTAGTGGGTGGTTATGGTGGTGGTGGGTGATTGTGGTGGTAGTGGGTGATTGTGGTGGTCTGGGTGATTGTAGTGGTGGCCGGTGATTGTGGTGGTGGTGGGTGATTGTGGCGGTGGTGGGTGATTGTGGTGGTGGTGGGTGATAGTGGTTGTGGTGGGTGATTGTGGTGATGGTGGGTGATTGTGGTGGGGGTGGGTGATTGTGGTGGTTGGCGGGTGATTGTGGTGGTGGTGGGTGATTGTGGTGGTGGTGAGTGATTGTGGTGGTGGTGGGTGAATGTTGTGGTGATGGTGAGCGACTGTGGTGGTGGTTGTGGATGATTGTGGTGGTGGTCAGTGAATGTGATGGTGGTGGGTGATTGTGGTGGTGGATGATTGTGGAGATGGGTGATTGTGGTGGTGCGTTATTGCGGAGATGGGTGATTGTGGTGGTGGTGTGTGATTGCAGTGGTAATGGGTGATTGTGGTGGTGGTGGGTGATTGTGGTAGTTGGTTGCTGTGTTTGGTGGTGATGGGTGATTGTGGTGGTGGTTGGTGATTGTGGTGGTGGTGGGTTATTGTGGTGGTTGTGGGTGACTGTGGTGGTGGTGGGTGATTGTAGTGGTGGTGGGTGATCGTGATGGTGGTGGGTGATTGTGATGGTGTTTGGTGATTGTGGTGGTTGTGGGTGATTGTGGTGGTGGGTGATTGTGGTGGTGGTGGTGGGTGATTGTGGTGGTTGTGGGTGATTGTGATGGTGGGTGATTGTGGTGGTGGTGCTGGGTGATTGTGGTGGTATTGGGTGATTGTGATGGTGGTGGGAGATTGTGGTAGTTGGATGCTGTGTTTGGTGGTGGTGGGTGATTGTGGTAGTTGGTTGCTGTGTTTGGTGGTGGTGGGTGATTGTGGTGGTGGTGGGTGATTGTGTGATTGTGATGATGGTGGATGATTGTGATGGGGGTGGGTGATTGTGGTAGTTGGTTGCTGTGTTTGGTGGTGGTGGGTGATTGTGGTGGTGGTGGGTGATTGTGGTGGTGGTGGGTGATTGTGGTGGTGGTGGGTGATTGTGATGGTGGTGGGTGATTGTGATGGTTGATGGTGATTGTTGTGGTGGTGAGTGATAGTGGTGGTGGGTGATTGTGGTGGTGGGTGATTGTGGTGGTGGTGGGTGATTGTGATGGTTGTGGGTGATTGTGGTGGTGGTGGGTGATTGTAGTGGTAGTGGGTGATTGTGGTGGTGGGTGACGTTGAGATGGGTGATTGTGGTGGTGGATGATTGTGATGGTGGGTGATTGTGGTGGTGGTGGGTGATTGTGATGGAGGTTGGGTGATTGTGGTAGCTGGATGCTGTGTTTGGTGGTGGTGGGTGATTGTGGTAGTTGGTTGCTGTGTTTGGTGGTGGTGGGTGATTGTGTGGTGTGATGTTGGTGGGTGATTGTGTGGTTTGTGATGGTGGTGGGTGATTGTGATTGTTATGGGTGATTGTTGTGGTGATGGGTGATTGTGGTGGTGGTGGGTGATTGTGGTAGTTGGTTGCTGTGTTGGTGGTGGTGGGTGATTGGTGGTGGTGATTATGGTGGTGGTGTGATTGTGGTGGTGGTGGGTGATTGTGATGGCGGTGGGTGATTGTGATGGTTGTGGGTGATTGTGGTGGTGGTGGGTGATTGTGGTGGGTGGGTAATTGTTGTGGTGGTGGGTGATTGTGTGGTGGTGGTGTGTGTGTGGTGTGGGTGATTGTGGTGGTGGGTGATTGTGGTGGTGGTGGGTGATTGTGTGGTGGTGGGTGATTGTGGTGGTGGTGGGTGATTGTGGTGGGTGGGTGATTGTGATGGTGGTGGGTGATTGTGGTGGTGGTGGGTGATTGTGGTGGTGGTGGTGGTTGTGATGGTGGTGGGTGATTGTGGTGGTGGGGCGATTGTGATGGTGGTGGGTTATTGTGGTAGTTGGTTGCTGTGTTTGGTGGTGGTGGGTGATTGTGGTGGTGGTGAGTGATTGTGATGGTGGTGGGTTATTGTGGTAGTTGGTTTCTGTGTTTGGTGGTGGTGGGTGATTGTGGTAGTTGGTTTCTGTGTTTGGTGGTGGTTGGTGATTGTGGTAGTTGGTTGCTGTGTTTGGTGGTGGTGGGTGATTGTGGTAGTTGGTTGCTGTGTTTGGTGGTGGTGGGTGATTGTGGTAGTTGGTTGCTGTGTTTGGTGGTGGTGGGTGATTGTGGTAGTTGGTTGCTGTGTTTGGTGGTGGTGGTAGGTTAAGACATTGTCAAAAATGGTATAAAATACCTACTAGTTGAAGATTAAGACACATGTGTAACACTTGTGTATCTTAATTGTTGAGAAGTTTCGCCCACACAGTAGACTTCTTAAGTCAAGTACAGAGGTAGCAGGTGTAGCAGCTCCATGGAGCTGAACTCTTCTCCAGGCTGAGGGACTGACCACCTCAAATACTTTTTCTCCAAGGTTGATTGACTGATTACATCATCTTTATTTCATAATTACTGCTCCCTCTGTATTTGACTGAAGAAGCCTGCTGTGTAGGCGATACGTTTCATCAAGAAAGCTACCCAACTGTTACACATGTGTCTTAATCATCAACAAGAGTATATGTTGCATCGCCTTATTACCGTATTTGTCTTTATGTTTCCAAACAATCATTTAACTTCGTCAGATCTTCGATGAAGATGGTTGCCAGGTAGACCAGGAACGTCTTGTAACTCTCTAACAACTAGTCTTTACTCACTTATATTTCCCTTTAGTGATTAACTAGCTTAAGTCTGTATGTAAATGTTGTTCTGTAGACAAGAGTGCAGGAACAGGTTACGGAACAAGTTTAAAACATAATAGCCCACTGTATATTTTGACCACTTTCTGGGGTCCTCTTCAGTAGATATGCTGAAGAGGATCCCAGAAGAGGATCGAAATACACAGGTCAATGAATCTTCTGACTTCGTGTCTCCAGGTGGGTTATTACTGTGCACTGACAAGTGTTCATTACACTTTAGTTATCCATAAGAATATAAGAACGTAGGAACACTGCAGCAGGCTTACTGGCCCATGCAAGCAAGGTCTTTCTCCAAAGCTACTCAAGAATTTGCTCTGTTGATGAATGAGACATGTGCGACACTTAGTTATCTCTCACATATGTCTTACCAACTTGTCAGCAATAACACCTGTGTATGTCAGAAGTGATCAAGGTGCTCAAGACCGTAACGTTGTGAATAAACATGTCCTACTGTTCGCTAACCTGTCTTTCTAAACCAGTTATATTTCACTCTGTGTGGAGCTTTATCAAGTCGTGACGTTAATAAAGCTCTACCTAGAGCTTGTTCTGCAACCTGTCCTTTCATGATTAAATCTTTCTGTTCTGCAACCATATAAATTGCCTGTATTAAAGCCATTGTTTGCTTGCAATTGTCAGCTCTGGCTGTGAGATCCTCCATCATGCTGAGAGAAACACTACGTGTATAACCAAGAAGGTAATGGAACTTAGACATATTGTTAGGCCTCCTGTCTACTGGTCTAACCTGGTCTACTTCAACGGTGCTGTAAACCAGACCATTGTTTCCTCTCAATCTCAATCCTGTTAAAACAATTTCAAGAATGTAATATAGCTACATAAGGTAACTTGTACAATTTGTACTACAATGGTAAACTATGGTCTACAATGTAAACTATGGTATACAATGGGTAAATCTAAGCTCAATTGTCTTCATACTTGCAACTTTAACAGTCGCCGTCTGGTGAATCCTTCCTAATACAGCTAACCCTTCGTGATAATCTTAGTCCTGGCTTGTCTCTGTAGAGCCTTCCTGCGTCTCACTACATGGTAAAATGTCTACCTTCAAACACCGTGACCTATAACCTGATTCCTCCTTGTTCTCTCCTCTTCCCTCCTTTTTTCCTTTTCTACCTTTGAGTTTCTTCTCCTGTTATATGTTCCTTCTTAGTATCTATGTTCCCTCACTTATGTGTTCTTGCTTACCCTCTGATGGGCACCTAGCTCCCTTGTGGCACCTAGCTCATTTGGGACCTAGCTCATTGTGGCACTAGCTTCCATTGCAGTCTCCTCTTAGTATTTGACATGCGTCCTCCACTTCTTTATTACCATCCCCAGCACTACTATCTTCTAGTCCACTACTACTACTACTAACACTACTACTGACTACTACCACCTCCTAGTCTACTAAATACCCTTCCTCTCTCCTTTCGTTAGTGGACTTTTTAAATGGTCCAAGTCGTACCGAAACGCGTGGTAGCTCCTCTCTTCTATGTGCGGTTATTTGGTTGTTATTCATGTCACGATATGTTACTTTTTCTTGTTATTTATGTATTACAAGTATAACTATGTACTAACTATGGTACTTAAAGTCTACTACTGACTGGGCAACTACTCTGCTACAAGGGTATAAGCTACTGTGACTACAAGGTAACTATGGTACTACAAGGGTAAACTATGGTACTACAGGGTAAACTAGCTGTACACAAGGTTAGCTATGCTACTACTAGGGTATTGACTAAAGGTTAGTACTACTGTCTGTGTCTACAGGGTCAAACTGTGGTACTACATAGGCTTAAACTTGGTACTACAAGGGTAAACTACTGTACTACAAGGTACTATACTACTACGGTACTACTACTACAAGGTAAACTTGGTACTATCAAGGGTAAACTACGACTCCAAGGTAACTATGTACTTACAGGGTAAACTACTGTACTACAAGGTAAACTAGTACTACAAAGGGTAACTTGCTACAAGGGTAACTGTGTACTACAAGGTAATACTGTGCTTTTACAAAGTTAATCTATGGTACTACAAGGGTAAACTACTGTACTACAAAGGTAAACTATGGTACTACAAGGGTAAACTACTGTACTACAAGGGTAAACTATGGTACTACAAGGGTAAACTGTGGTACTACAAGGGTAAACTGTGGTACTACAAGGGTAAACTGTGGTACTACAAGGGTAAACTGTGGTACTACAAGGGTAAACTGTGGTACTTGTGAAGGCTTACTCAGCCCTGTAACAACTTCAGTCAGTATTACCAAGGCTGGCTCCTCCTCAGGAAAATTAATGAATAGAAAAAGAAATAATAACAGACAATGATAAACACTTTATTATTTAGAAACGGAAAATGTAAAACAATAAAACATGAATGGTTATCCTAATTGAAAGAAAAATGAAAAATGAAATGAAAAAAAATTACATTTGAACTCAACGCTAATATAGGTATATCGTGGTAATGGGGTGTCAGGTGTTGGTGACACTGCATGTTGTTGAAATCGTAGCCGTTGCTGATGTAGGGGGGGGGGGGGGTAGCAGGTGTTGGTGACCACCACCGCCTCGTTCTTCACAGAGTATGGCCGTGAGTAATTACTTCAGATGACAGGAAAACAGGTTCGTTACCACTGCTATGATGAGGGTTAGGTCCTGTGTTGGCTTACATAACAGGTAAGTAGATTAAACATGGGACGTCTCAGGACGTTAGTCCGTCTCCTTCTATTCTTCTCGTTGGTTGGCAGGTGACCCTCTCTGTCATTCCAAGCTGTAAAGAGAGACAGATTACCCACTGCTTAAGAAATCACTCTCCATGATAAGTACAATACCTAAAAGAATGTGGTGATTATTAAAACATTAACAGATAAAGACTGAAAGGACTAAGTTAATTAATGGTCAAAAGTGAAGTTTTCAACCAATAAGTCCACTAAAATATGATCAGCGTGTACTTACAGTAGTGTTGGGAGCTGTGAGTCGAGTGATTTACTGTTTGACCGGAGCCCCACACGTCACCTTTCGGGGGGATGAAGAGGGAGGGGAAGGGATAGCAGGAGCTAGACTGGCCCTACCTTAACAAGCAGCCGGCAATCAAACTATCACTTTCGGGGAGGGGGAAAAAAGGGGGGGGGGGAATATCGGGAGCTGGACTTACCCTACCTTAACAAGTAGCCGGCAATGAAACTATTGTTACTATACACTCCCTCGCTACTCCTATCTATTGAACTTTTCCTTCACTAAGCTATGGTATTACAAGGGTAAACTATGGCACTAAACTATAGTACTAAAAGGGTAAACTATGGTACTAAACTATGGTATTAAACTATGGTATTACAAGGGTAAACTATGGTGCTACAAGGGTAAACTACTGTACTACGAGGGTAAACTATGGTACTACGAGGGTAAACTATGGTACTACAAGGGTAAACTACTGTATTACAAAGGTAAACTATTGTACTACGAGGGTAAACTATGGCACTACAAATGAAAACTATGGCACTACAAGGGTGAACTATGTTACTACAGAGGTAAACTATGGTACTGCAAGAGTAAACTATCTTATTCTCTCACTCTTACTCTTATTTTATCACTCTTATTCTTTCACGCTTATTCTCTCACTCTTATTTTCTCACTCTAATTCTCTCGCTCTTATTCTCTCTTATTTTCTCACTCTTAATCTCTCACTCTTATTCTCTCACTCTTATTCTCTCACTCTTATTTTCTCACTCTTATTTTCTTACTCTTATTATCTCACTCTTATTCTCTCACTCTTATTCTCTCACTCTTATTCCCTCACTCTCATTCTCTCACTCTTGTCTCACTCTATTATCTCACTCTTATTCTCTTACTCTTATTCTCTCATTTCTTATTCTCTCACTCTTATTCTCTCACTCTTATTCTCTCACTCTTATTCTCTCACTCTTATTCTCTCACTCTAATTCTCTCACGCTTATTCTCTCACTCTTATTCCCTCACTCTCATTCTCTCACTCTTATTCTTTCACTTATATTCTCTCACTCTTATTCTCTCACTCTTATTCTCTCACTCTTATGTTCTCACTCTTATTCTCTCACTCTTATTCTCTCTTATTTTCTCACTCTTATTCTCTCACTCTTATTATATCACTCTTATTCTCTCACTTTTATTCTCTCTTATTTTCTCACTCTTATTCTCTCACTTATATTCTCTCACTCTTATTCTCTCACTCTTATTCTCTCACTCTTATTCTCTCACTCTTATTCTCTCACTCTTATTCCTTCACTCTCATTCTCTCACTCTTATTCTCTCACTTATATTCTCTCACTCTTATTTTCTCACTCTTATTCTCTCACTCTTATTCCCTCACTCTCATTCTCTCACTCTTATTCCTTCACTCTCATTCTCTCACTCTTATTCTCTCACTTATATTCTCTCACTCTTATTCTCTCACTCTTATTCCTTCACTCTTATTCTCTAACTCTTATTCTCTCACTCTTACTCCTTCACTCTCATTCTCTCACTCTTATTCTCTCACTCTTATTCCCTCACTCTCATTCTCTTACTCTTATTCTCTCACTCTTATTCCCTCACTCTCATTCTCTCACTCTTATTCTCTCACTCTTATTCTCTCACTCTTATTCTCTCACTCTCATTCTCTCACTCTTGTTCTCTCACTCTTATTCTCTCACTCTCATTCTCTCACTTACATTATTTCACTCTTATTCTCTCACTTATATTCTTTCACTTATATTATTTCACTCTTATTCTCTCACTCTCATTCTCTCACTCTAATTTTCTCTCACTCTTATTCTCTCACTCTCATTCTCTCACTCTAATTCTCTCACTCTTATTCTCTCACTCTCATTCTCTCACTTATATTATTTCACTCAAATTCTCTCACTTATGTTCTCTCACTCTTATTCTCTCACTCTTATTCTCTCACTCTTATTCTCTCACTTATATTCTCTCACTCTTATTCTCTCACTCTTATTCTCCCACTTATATTCTCTCACTCTTATTCCCTCACTCTCATTCTCTCACTTATATTATCTCACTTATATTATTTCACTCTTATTCTCTCACTTATATTCTCTCACTCTTATTCTCTCCCTCTTATTCTCTCACTTATATTCTCTCACTCTTATTCTCTCACTCTTATTCTCTCACTCTTATTTTTTCACTTATATTCTCTCACTTATATTCTCTCACTCTTATTCTCTCACTTATATTCTCTCACTTATATTATTTCACTCTTATTCTCTCACTCTTATTCTCTCACTTATATTCTCTCACTTTTATTATCTCTCTCTTATTCCATAAATTTATTACGGTATCACTTTTATTCCCTCTGGTTGGCTGGTTGGTTGGTTAGTTAGGTTTCAAGTCTATCTACCACACGATGTTGGTGGTTAAGGCTGGGTCACCACCGGTCAAGAATACTTTAGTACATAATACAGGTGTATAGGGTCAGTGTATACTCTTAAGTATACATATGTGTACTTAGATATACTATTATACTCATCTACGCTTGTATAAACTGTAGTTCACTGTTGTTAACTGCCCTAGACTGTGTTAACTTGTGTCATCACTGTAGTTCACTGTTGTTAACCGCCCTAGACAGTGTTAATTTGTGTCATCACTGTAGTTCACTGTTGTTAACTGCCCTAGACAGTGTTAACTTGTGTCATCATTGTAGTTCAGTGTTGTTAACTGCCCTAGACATTGTTAACTTGTGTCATCACTGTAGTTCACTGTTGTTAACTGCCCTAGACAGTGTTAACTTGAAGCATCACTAGTTCACTGCTGTAAACTGTCCCACAGGTACATGAGCAACAACTCAGAATAGTGAATATGTTAGACGACCACCAGAAGCAACTCCTGAAACAACACAAGACATTCGGGAATATCTTCAGCCTGGCTGCTGCCTCCTTGTTCCAGCGTCCCCTCTGATGTTTCCCTCTCTTTCTACCAGAATAAATGAGAGTTTCGCGGCTGCAACACTTCACAAGTCATCCACACTCTGGAGAGGGAACTTAAGACAAGGTTTCGCTCCCTTCCTTGACCATCATCAAGACCAAAGTGAGCTAGAGGCTAGCCGGAAAGTTTTCCCATCATTTTCTCAGCTGTGGTTTGATAATGGTCCAGGACTGGTCGAAACATCGTCTAAGAGTTTTCTCTATTAATAAAGTATCCATGTCACTAACTGGATTGGTCGAAACATCGTCTAAGAGTTTTCTCTATTAATAAAGTATCCATGGCACTAACTGGACTGGTCGAAACATCGTCTAAGAGTAAATTCTGGTAATGTTAAATTTCTGGCCAGATGTTTATTAGATTTTCGTTGGAAACGTTAAGGTCCATTCACTGGCATCTTTGTTGTTTGTGGTCCAATTTCAAGTGTAACTTTATGCTGTTGTTAAGGAGCAGTTTGCATCCTATACACATGTTTGCATGGACTTCTTGTTGCAAAGTTGCAAGATATTGCAAAATTGTATTTATCATAAATCCCACCGATTTCTACAAAATTAGTAAGTTGTACAATGTTCTAGTCAACATCAGATGAAAGATAAAAAGTTAGATTATCTAGATTTCAAACTTTCTTGCGAGAAATGTCAATAGATTACATTACAAAAACTTTTGAAATTTGTTTTTTTTGGGGGGGCATTTTTTGTGAGAATAAGAGTCAATAAAAACAAAACGGTAAAACATATTGCAAAACGACTTTCAGAAACCAAATAGAACCATCATTCTTCAATATTGTCTGAAAAAATCATGACACTCCTATTATTACTCTGAAAAAATGTGAAATGAATGTAAATAACTTATTCCTGAGTTATTAAAGTTTTTGTTTCAATAAAAGTCTATGGAGATGAAACACCAGATCTGAGCGTGTTGCAAACCCCTTTCATTGTTGATTAACCAGATTTGAGGGGTTGTTGCAAACCCTATCTTTGTTGATAACCCAGAGTGAGCGTGTTGCAAGTCTTATCATGTTGAAAACCCCAGAGTGAGCGTTTTTGCAAACCCCTTTCATTGTTGATAACCCAGAGTGAGCGTGTTGCAAACCCCTATCATTGTTGATAACCCAGAGTGAGCGTGTTGCAAACCCCTATCATTGTTGATAACCCAGAGTGAGCGTGTTTGCAAACCCTTTATTTTTGTTGATAACCAGAGTGAGCGTGTTGCAAACCCTATCATTTTTGATAACCCAGAGTGAGCGTGTTGCAAACCCTTCATTGTTGATAACCCCAGAGTGAGCGTGTTGCAAACCCTATATTGTTGATAACCCGAGGGGAGCGTGTTGCAAACCCTATCATTGTTGATAACCAGAGTGAGCGTGTTGCAAACCCCTATCATTGTTGATAACCCAGAGTGAGCGTGTTGCAAACCCCTATCATTTTTTGATAACCCAAAAGTGAGCGTGTTGCAAACCCCTATCATTGTTGATTAACCCAGAGTGGCGTTTTTTGCAAACCCCTATCATTGTTGATAACCCAGAGTGGAGCGTGTTGCAACCCCTATCATTGTTGTAACCAGAGTGAGCGTGTTGCAAACCCCTATCATTGTTGATAAACCCAGAGTGAGCGGGGTTGCAAACCCTATCATTGTTGAAAACCCAGAGTGAGCGTGTTGAAACCCTTTCATTGTTGATTAACCCAGAGTGAGCGTGTTGCAAACCCCTATCATTGTTGATAACCCAGAGTGAGCGTGTTGCAAACCCCTATCTTTTGTTGATAACCCAGAGTGAGCGTGTTGCAAACCCCTTATCATTGTTGATAACCAGAGTGGCGTGTTGCAAACCCCTATCATTGTGAAAACCCAGATGTGAGCGTGTTGCAAACCCCTATCATTGTTGATAACCAGATGTGAGGTGTTGCAAACCCCTATCTTTGGGTTGATAACCGAGTGAGGTTTTTTCCCAAACCCTTATCATTGTTGATAACCCAGATTGAGCGTGTTGCAATAACCCTATCATTGTTGGATAACCAGAGTGAGCGTGTTGCAAACCCCTATCATTGTTGAAAACCCCAGGAGTGAGCGTGTTGCAAACCCCTATCATTGTTGAAAACCCAGAATGGCGTGTTGCAAACCCCTATCATTGTTGATAAGCCAGAGTGAGCGTGTTGCAAACCCTATCTTTGTTGATAACCCAGAGTGTTTCGTGTTGCAAACCCCCTTATCATTGTTGATAACCCAGAGTGAGCTTGTTGCAACCCCTTTCATTGTTGATAACCCAGAGTGGCTTGTTGCAAACCCCTATCATTGTTGTAAACCAGAGTGAGGTGTTGCAAAACCCCTATCATTTTTGATAACCCAGAGTGAGCGTGTTGCAAACCCCTATCTTTGTTGATAAGCCAGAGTGAGCGTGTTGAAAACCCCCTATCATTGTTGTATAAGCCAGAGTGAGCGTGTTCCAAACCCCTATCATTGTTGATAAACCAGAGTGAGCGTGTTGCAAACCCCTATCCTGTTGATAACCCAGAGTGAGCGTGTTGCAAACCCCTATCATTGTTGATAAGCCAGAGTGAGCGTGTTGCAAACCCCTATCATTGTTGATAAGCCAGAGTGAGCGTGTTGCAAACCCCTATCATTGTTGATAACCCAGAGTGAGCGTGTTGAAAAACCCCCTTATCATTGTTGATAAGCCAGAGTGAGCGTGTTGCAAACCCCTTTCATTGTTGATAACCTAGAGTGAGCGTGTTGCAAACCCTTATCATTGTTGATAACCCAGAGTGAGCGTGTGTTACAAAAAACGCGATTCTAAAAGCTTAGAGATCTCCAGTGAATACTAGAAAGGACTGCCCTTCTAGCATCCAGCCTGTTACTGGGTTTTCGTAACAATTAGTCAGTATCCTTGTCCAATTATCCATTAGAATTCGTTGATTTCAATAGTGCTTCAGGATTACAACTGGTAGGCTATAACTAGAAAAATTTAAAATTTAATAAATTTTATTAAGTCTAGAGGTTATTATCAAATTAAATTAAATTAAAATTAATCACAGTAATCAAAATAATATCACTTCTCTCGAGTACAATATTTTCTGTGTGAAAGCACATTCCATTTATAAAATTTTTAAGTACGTCTGGTACATTAACATTTAATAAGATTTTTACAAATATGTACAAAGTAAGTTTGTGTATGTGAGTAAGTGCTCTAAGTAGTTCGCTATGTCTCACGACTCGACTAGACTTAAACAAGTGACTGAAAAGTCCTCAAAATAAACTAACTTCTTGACCGATGACAACCAGAACGTTTGCTTGAACATAAAAAGAATGCTAAGCCCAATAGCAATATAGAAAGCAACTGCGACACAGAATCAGGAACAAGGAGATACATAACGACACTAAGTAGGGCCATCAGCAGATCCTCCACAAAAGTCACAAAAATCCCATAATACTGAATCTAAGTTCAGCATAAGGGAAAAACCCCAACTGTGATTATACACAGATACCAGTACAAGTTAGGTCAGAAACTACAGCTCAGGACTGGTTGCTCAGAGTCTATGCGAAACACAACCCCAGTACAACGTCGAAAATCATAAGTCTATACAATGTTCTGTGAACAGAGTTCTACAGAACTAACAAGAATTTAAAGAGACAGGCAATCTGTCCAACCACCAAGAGAGTCTAGACCAGACTGAAATATTCAGGCGAGGTGGAGGACACCCCCCCCTCAATCACGTGATAGCTCCGTGGGGCAGCTGCCCAGCAACAATGAGAAGCCGGCAGGGGAAACGAGCCACAAGCGATAATTACAGTAGTTAGACAATCACGACTTGAACTGAGCACATAATATGTTACATCCTACCTAACAACTAACTACGTCAAATAATATTATAAAGCAAATTATTCACGATTTAGTATTATCGCAAATAAAGCAGTATAAAATTATATGAAAAGATAATAATTATATTTTATATATACATAATAAAACATTGCAACCCTTCAGGGGTTGCAACAGCGTGTTGGGAAAACCCTTATCATTGTTGATAACCCAGAGTGAGCGTGTTTGGCAAACCCCTATCATTGTTGATAACCCAGAAGTGAGCGTGTTGCAAACCCCTTTTCATTGTTGATAAAAAAATAGCTGAGCGTGTTGCAAACCCTATCATTATTGATAACCAGAATGAGCGTGTTGCAAACCCCTATCATTTTTGATAACCCCGAGTGAGCTGTTGCAAACCCCTATCATTGTTGATAACCCCGAATGAGCGTGTTGCAAACCCCATAAATTTTTGATAACCGAGTGAGCGTGTTGCAACCTCTATCAGTGTTGAAAAACCCAGAATGAGCGTGTTGCAAACTCCTTCATGGGGTTTATAACCCAGATTGAGCGTGTTGCCCAAAACCCCTTTCATTATTGATAACCCACAGTGAGCGTGTTCAATCCCTATCATTGTTGATAACCCAGAGTAAGCGTGTTGCAAACCCCTTTCATTGTTGATAACCCAGAGTGAGCGTGTTGCAACCCCTTTTCATTGTTGATAACCCAGAGTGAGCGTGTTGCAACCCTGTCATTGTTGATAATTCCGGTGAGTGTGTTGCAAAAATCTTTTTCATGTTGATAACCAGAGTGAGCGTATTTTCAAAACCCTATAAATTGTTGATAACCCCGGTGAGCGTGTTGCAAACCCCTTCATTGTTTATAACCCAGAGTGGCGTGTTTTCAAACCCCTATCATTGTTGATAACCAGAATGAGCGTGTTTCATACCCCTATCATTGTTTACAACCCCGAGTGAGCGTGTTGCAAACCCCATCATTGTTTTATAAAACCCCGAGTGAGTGTGTTGCAAACCCTTATCATTGTTGAAACCCAGAGGGAGCGTGTTGCAAACCCCTATCATTATTGATTTAACCAGAATGAGCGTGTTGCAAACCCTTCATTGTTGATAACCCAGAGTGAGCGTGTTGCAAGCTCTTATCATTGTTGATAACCCAGAGTGGAGCGTGTTGCAAACCCCTATCATTGTTGATAACCAGAGTGAGGTGTTGCAAACCCTATTATTGTTGATAACCTAAGGTGAGGTGTTGCAACCCTATTTGTTGATAAGCCAGAGTGAGCGTGTTTCAAACCCCTTCATTGTTGATAGCCAGAGTGAGCGTGTTACCAAACCCCTTTTCATTGTTGATAACCAGAGTGAGTGTGTTGCAAAACCCTACCATTGTTGATATCCAGAGTGAGGGGTGTTTCAAACCCTTATCATTGTTGATAAACCCAGAGTTTAGCGTGTTGCAAACCCTATTTATTGTTGGTAAACCCCGAGTGAGTGTGTTGCAAACCTTATTATTGTTGATAACCCAGAGAGAGCGTTTTGCAAACCCCTATTATTATTGATAACCCAGAGTGAGTGTGTTGCAAACCCCTATCATTGTTGATAACCCAGAGTGAGCGTGTTGCAAACCCCTATCATTGTTGATAACATAGAGTAAGCGTGTTGCAAACCCCTATCATTTTTAATAAGCCAGAGTGAGCGTGTTGCAAACCCCTATCATTGTTGATAACCAAAAAGTGGGGCGTGTTGCAAACCCCTATCATTATTGATAACCCAGAGTGAGCGTGTTGCAAACCCCTATCATTGTTGATAACCCAGAGTGAGAGTTTTGCAAACCCCTATCATTGTTGATAACCCATTGTGAGCGTGTTGCAAACCCTTATCATTGTTGATAACCCATTGTGAGCGTGTTGCAAAACCCTTATCATTGTTGATAAGCCATGGGCAACAGAGCAGCAACAACTCTGTGCTCTTCACTTTAGTCGTCACAGAACTTGCTTAGAATTAAATAATCAGTAATTTGGAATGAAGTAATATTAATTTCTGGAGCGAAAAAAAACAATAAAAACACTAATTGCCAACATGTCCTCTTGATAAGAGCAAAAACATAAAAATTACATTTTTGAAAAAAATGCTTAGAAATATAATAGGAACAAGCTGATTGCATCAACATGTTGCCAGAATTTTGCACTATTTTTTGGTAAGAAAACCTTAATTTCCATAATTTTTCAACTTCAATTTTAAAATCTCTAAAACAAAGGTCAGGCTGCCTTAAACCCCGTGGATAATGGAAAGTCATAAAATTGGATCTAGAGAAGGGGAGGACTAATCCAGTTCCTTGGATCAAGAGCCCTTCATTCTTGGTGGTATACACAGTAATGTGTTACTAACAGACACTCCACACACACTCACACACACACACACACACACACACACACACACACACACACACACACACACACACACACACACACACACACACACACACACGGGGCCAGGAGCTGTGAATCGACCCTACAACCACAAATAGGTGAATGGATATTTTTAAATGACAAAAATTCTTTCCAAAATAAATTAATATGTCTGAGGAAGGAAGTTTATATCAGAGATGCATTAAAATTATATAAATATTCTCATTAGTCGTACGTCATTATTTCCTGACGTCTTCCTGACGTAGCGCTTGACGTAGCGCTTGACGTAGCGCTTGACGTAGCGCTTGACGTAGCGCTTGACGTAGCGCTTGACGTAGCGCTTGACGTAGCGCTTGACGTAGCGCTAGAAATTAGCGCTTGGGGCGTAGCGCTTGACGTAGCGCTTGACGTGCGCTGACTTAGCGCTTTAGTAGGCGCTTGGCCCTAGGCTTGACTAGCGCTTTAGTAGCGTTTGACGTAGCGCTTTATGTAGTGCCTTGGGAAACCCTTCTTTTGGGTGTAACCAGAATTTTTCTAAAAAGAATAAAATCACAAAAAAAAAACAAAAAAACCACACCCAACCCCAACCAAAACAAAAACCGGGAAGTTTGTAATGACCCCAAAAACCCCACAAATGGTGAAATGGATATTTTTTTTGAAAAAATTTTTCCAAATTTTAATTTAAATATTCTAAAAAGGGTATTTAACGGGTTTGAAATTATAAAATTCTTTTTGGAGCTTTTTTCCACGTTTTTCCAAGAGCCTTCTTGGGTTACACGTTATTTACCTTGACTGCCTTTACACCACACCAACACCACAAACCAAACAAACCCCCCCCCCCCAAAAAACGGCGGCGTTGACGGCCTAGCCCCTTAGGCTTGAAAAATTGGTTTTTAAAGGGCTTCTACCTTAAAATAGGTTGGGAGAGGTTTTTATCGGAGGGGTTTTAAAATATTTCTTATGCCCTCAACGGTTTAATGATAACCACGGTAGTACCAGTAACCAGGGTTGGTAAACGTCCCAGGGTTAGGTACCGTCCCCACGTTACGTACCCGAAACCCGGGGAAAGGTAACGTTCCCACGGTTACGACCTTACCGTGCAAACGATCCCCACGGTAGAACTAGATTACCAGGTAGGTCCCACGATAACCCGGTAGGTACAAATTTCCCAGGGTACGTACCGATAACCCAGGTGGAAACATAACCCTAGGGCCCCGAAAACCCGGTGAACAGTAACCACGGTGGGAACCACGAAAAACCACGGTGGTCCACGATAACCACGGTAGGTACCACGTAAACCACGGTAGAACCCGATAACACGGTATTTCACGTTCCCACGGTCCCCACAAACCAGGGTGGCACCCCCGATAACCACGGGTACACGAACCCGGTAGGCCCACGATTACCCGGTAGGAACCACGATAACCACGGTGGGTACCCAGAAAACCACGGTGGGTACCCGAAAACCCCACGGTGGGAAACCCAACGATAACCACGATAGGTACCCGTAACCACGGTGGGAACCCAGAAACACGGTGGCACGAAAACCACGGTAGAACCACGATACCCGGTAGGACCCCCGTAACCGGGGTAACACGTAACCCACGGTGGGAAAACCCCGAAACCCAGGTAGGACCCGATAACCAAAGGTAGGTACCCATAACCACGGTGCCAGTAACCACGGTAGGAAAGATAACCAGGGAAGGACCACGAAAAAACCAGGTTTGGAACCCGTAAACGGTAGGTCCCAAAGAAAACCCACGGTAGGGGAACCACAAAAACAGGGTAGTCCCACGATACCACGGTGGAACGGAACCCGGAGGTAAAACCCGTTTAACACGGTAGTCCCACGTAACCACGAAAAGACCCGAAAACCCACGGTAGGACAGGGAACCACGGTAGGTACCACGATAACCAGGTAGTCCCGAAAACCCGGTGGCCACGATAACCACGGTGGACCACGAAAAACCCTTTTGGCCCACGATAACCCGTGGACCACGATAACCACGGTAGGCCCACGAAACCCGGGTTGGTACCCAAAAAACCCGGTGAAAACCACTAACCCGGTAGGAACCGATAAACGGTAGGAACACGATAACCACGGTGGGGAACCACGAGAACCACGGGGGGGCCCACGAACCAAAGGTTTTGGTACCCGATAACCACGGTACGTTCCACGATAACCCGGTGGGGGCCACGATAGGTACCACGTAACCACGGTAGGAACCACGATAACCACGGTGTCCACATAACCACTGTATATACCACTAAAAACCACGGTAGTACACGATAACCCCAGGTAGAAAGAAACCCGGTGGACCAGAAAACCAGGTAGGTACCACGATAACCACGGTGGGAACCACGATAAACGTAGGTACCACGATACCAGGGTAGGCCCCAACGAACCAGGAGGACCACGATAAAACCACGTGGTACCACGATAACCACGAAGGACCCAACCACGGTAGGTCCCCAAATAACCCAGGGTAGGTACCACGATAACCCGTAGGTCCCACGATAACCCGGTATCCCACGTAACACGGTGGAAACCAGATAAACACAGTAGGTACCACGTAACCACGTAGGAATCAGAAAAAACCACTTTGGTACCACGAAAACACGGTAAGGAAAACCCACGAAACCACGGTGGAACACGATAACCACTTTGGGTACCACTAAACCACGTAGGAAACGAAACCCTTTAGGTACCACGTAACCCCGGGTAGGAACCCGAAACACGGTAGGAACCACAAAACCCAAGTGGGTCCACATAACCACGTAGGAACACGAAAACAACTTTTTGGTACCACGAAAACCGGTAGGAACACGATAACCACGGTAGGCCCACGAAAACCCCAAGTAGGGGTCCACAAAAACCACGGATTCACGTAACACTTTAGGCCCCGAAAAATTTCAGGGGTGGAACACGATAACAAGGTAGGTACCCGAAAACCACGGTACTTCCACATAACCACGGTGGACCACGAAGGTACCACGATAACCCGGAAAAGGCCCACCAAAACCCAGGTAGGTACACAATACCACGGTAGGACCCGATAAAGATAGGTACCCGATCCCCGGTAGGACCGATAACCCGGTGGAACCACGTAACCACGTGGTACCCCGAAACCACGGGAAATAAAGGATACCCCCACTTTTGGTACACGAAAAATCAGGGTAGGAACCCGAAAACCCACGGTGGAACACGATAACCACGGTAGGCCCCATAAACCCGTGGGAACCACGATACCACTTTAGGACCCACGATAACACTAGGAACCCACGAAACACGGTTGGAACCACGATAACCACGGTAGGTCCCACATAACCACGTAGGAATCCGATAACCACTTTGGGTACCACGATAACACTTTGGAACCACGATAAAAACCAGGGTAGGAACACGATAACCACGTAGGTCCCACATAACCACGGTTGAATGAAAAAAAGCACAGGGGGAAAATTTTTAATTTTTCCCCCCAAAACAGCATGAATAAAAATAATAAAATAAAAAAATTAATTTTTAATTTAAAAAATAATAATAATAATAATAATAATAATAAATAATAATAAAAATTATTTATTATAATAATAATAAAATAATAATAATAATAAAAATAAAAATTTATAATAATATAATAAATTTTTTTTCTAAAAGTACGTTACAAAGTTTCAGACCATGGGGGAGTGGACTTTGTCAAGGTCCAAGTCGGACCGAAACGTCGTCAAAGCTTTTTTCTTTTATGGGGGGGGGTTATTTTTTGTTTTTGTATCGCCATAGCTGACATCAGTGACATACTATTATATAAAAAAACCCCTTGTTTATGCGAGCATTTCCGAAAATTAGGTCTTTTTACCCCCAGAATGCGACCCACACCACCCAATAACACAAGGTGCCTACAAGCTAGTAAACAGAGACAGCGGGTGTCTTATGGAAAAACCGTCCTAAGTTTTGTAAAAATTTTTACGGGAAAATTAACACGAAAGGGGAAAATTTTGCAAGCAAAAAACATTGGAACCACAACGCCCAGACTGGGAGGGTCTCCAAGGAGATTTCGAGTATACCACATCCTTCACAATTTGGTAGTTTCCCTTTTTGATTGTTTGGTTAACCCAAAAGGTGCTAGTATAACAAGAGGGGTCCTATGGCCGACCAAGGTACTGGTATAACAGGCGGCCCCCCTACGGGTTAACCCAAGGTACTGCATAAAAAGGGGGGCCCCCCTACTGGTTAAACCAGATCTATCTTAACAATGGGGCCCCTGTGGTGAACCGAGGTACTAGTAAAAGGGGGGACCCTATGGTTAAAACCAAAAGGTTTTACTATCTAACAGGGGGCCCCCTAGGGTTTTAAACCAAAAGGTATGGTTTATTAGGGGGCCTTTACGGGTTGAAAAAGGGGGAACCCTACTGTTACACTCTTAGCCCCTGGTTCATGGCAGGGAGGTAATTTCCCTTATGGGTGGTAAAATACGCAGAATAAAATTAAAAAATCTCTTACCATGCAACGTATTCAGATAACCTCAAAAAAGTCGAAACATTACCACTGAAAAATATTCTGTGAAGAGGTGTCACAGACTTAAGATGTTTGCCCCAGCCACCAAAGAATTCATTATACCAGGAAACAGGGGTGTAAAAGACAGCCCACAGAAATACAACGTTTAAAGGCCCACAATGGAAAAAGTCACTTGACTTGTTTTGGGTTATTTGGGGTGGGTTTTTGCAGTGTTGCTATGACGAAATTGTTCACAGAAAAAAGGTGATACCAATGTGCAGAAAACCACTGTGCAAAATGGTGAACTTCCAAAGCGCTTTATGACTTTTACTTATCAAGGAACGTTAATAAGGGAAAAAAGTAAAAAGATTATGAGGCTGGATGTCACTCAATACCACATTCATCCTCAAAAAAAATTGTCAAAATTTATTGTCTAAAAATTGTCTAAAAATTCTTTGTTTTTTAAAAAGAAGCCAGCTCGGGTCAAAAGATGTTTTGTTGAAGTCTAGCCCCTTTGATCACTGTGGGGACAATCCCAAAATAGATTTTTTCTTATACAATTCCCCCATTGAAAACCCTACAAAAAACTTACAATATAAATACAGTATAACTTGTGTATGGAGCGCTGATGTTTTTTGGAAACCCCACAGGTGAGTGTTGCTGTTATTCTTCTGCAGTCTTACTGTCGGTATTATCGTGTCTCCCCAGCTTCAGTCACTGTTCTATACTGTTTTTGGCAGGTGTCATCCGTCATCACCGTATCAGTCATGTTCTATATGTTAGGGGGAGGTGTCATACAGTCATCCCAGTTTCAGTCACGCTAAGATGACCCCAGAAAGACAGGTAAAAAATAGTTTTAGTAAGAGAGAAACTAAATATGGTGCCTCGTTGTGTATTTCTCCATCAGCTTTTAATACAAGTGTGTTTATAGTCTTCCCTTTTTATAACAGAGAGGTGTTATCTCTCAGTGTATACAAATGATATCTTAGTGTATAAAAATGTTATTCTTCGTGTTAAAGTGTATATCCTCGGTATCAAGTGTATTCTTCGTGTTACAATGTATATTCTCAGTGATCAAGTGTTTCTTCAGTGTTTCAAATGATATCTTCAGTGTATACAAGTGTTTTTCCTCAGTGAACAAGTGTATTCTCTCAGTGTTAAAAAAGGTTACTCTCAGGTTTACAAGTGTTTTATCTCTCAGTTTTAAAAGTGTATTCTCTGTGTAACAGTGTATTCGTGTTACAAGTGTTTTTCCTAGTGTTTTCAAGTGTATGCCTTAGTGTTTACAAGTTTTTATGGTTTACAAATGTTATTTGTGTTACAAGTGTATTTTTCCTAGTGTTTTAAGTGTATTTCTCAGTGTTACAATTGTATTTCTCCAGTGTATTTTCAAGTGTAATTTCCCCGGTTACAAGTGTATTCCCGTGTTAAAAGTTTTACCTTTGTTACAAAATTTACTTGTTTACAAGTGTAATTTTTTCCCGTTTTAAAACAAGTGTAACCTACACTTTTTGTGTTACACGGTGTAGTGTGTTAAAGGTGTAGTGTGTTTCACAGTTGAGGTGTTTACAAGTTGTGGTTTGTGTTACACGTTGAGGGGTGTTACAAAGTTGTAGTGTGTGTTACACAGTTGTAGTTGTTACACAGTTGTAGTGTGTGTTACACGGGTGTGTGTGTTACACAGTTTGTAGTGTGGTTACACGTTGTGCGTTTTGTTACACGTTGTAGTGTGTGGTACAAGGTTTTAGTGTGTTTCCAGTTGTAGCGTGTGTTTTCACAGTTTTAGTGTGTGTTACACAGTTGTTGTGTGTGTTACAAGTTTGTGCGTGGTTCACAGTTTAGTGTGTGGTACACAGGTGTAGTGTGTTTCCAAATTGTGTGTGTGTTTAAAAGTTGTAGGGGGTTTTGGGGGACCCCCGGGGGTTTTTTTTTTTTTTTGTTACCAGTTTTGTGTTTACCAGTGTAGTGTGTTTCCAGTTTTTGTGTGTGTTACACAGTTTTAGGTGTTACACAGTTGTAGTGTGTTACACAGTTGTAGTGTGTTACAAGTTTTTTGGGGGGTGTGTTTCACAGTTTTAGTGTGTTAACGTTTTTAGGTGTTACAAGTTGTGTGTGTTTCACAGTTTGGGGGGGTTTTTTGTTTTTCAAGTGTAGTGTGTTCACAGTTGTGTGTGTTACACAGTTTTAGTGTTGTTTCCCGTTGTAGGTGTTTTAAAAGTTGTGTGTGTTACACGTTTTAGTGTGTTTACACAGGGGGTTGGAGGGGGTGTGTTACACGGTGTAGTGTGTTAACCGGGGGTTTGTGTTACACAGTTGTAGTGTGTTACACAGTGTATGTGTTTACCAGTTTTTAGTGTGTTACACAGTTTGGGTGTTTTCAAGGTGTGTGTGTTACATTTTGGGTGTGGTTTTCAAGTTTTTAGTGTGTTACAAGGGGTAGTGTGTGTTTAAAAGTTTTTTAGTGTGTTACAAAGTTGTGTGTGTTTCACAGTTTTAGTTGGGTTACACAGTGGATTTTGTTACACAGGGGTTGTTGTGGTTTACACAGGGTAGTGGTTTCAAGTGTAGTGTGTTACACATGTAGTGTGTTCCGTTGGAGTGTGGTTACACAGTTTAATGTGTTACACAGTTTTATGGTTTTGGTGTGTTGTTACACATTGTAGTGGTTACACAGTTGTATGTGTGTTACACGGTTGTAGTGGTTCACAAAATGGCAGGGGTGTGTTTCACAGTTTGTAAATGTGTTACAAGTTGGTGTGTTTTACACAGGGGTTAGTGTGTTACACAGTTTTTGTGTTTACACAGTTGTTGTGTGTTTAACCGGGTTTTAGTTGTTACACAGTGGATGTGTGTTAACAGGTGTAGTGTGGTTACACAAGTTGTAGTGTGTTTTAACAGTTGTGTGTGTTTTACCAGTTGAGTGGTTTTAAAAGTGGGGTTGTTTCACAGTTGTGGGGTGTTTAACAGTGTGGTTTTGTTACCAGTTGTGTGTGTGTTAACAGTTGTAGTGTGTTTTAAAAGTTGTGGGTGTTTCACAGTTGTGTGTGTGTTAACAGTTGTAGTGTGTGTTCAAGTTGTAGGTGTGTTTACCGTTGTAGTTGTTCCAGTTGTGTGGTGTTAACACAGTTGTGTGGTTACACAGTTTTGGGGTGTGTTAACGTTTTGTGTGTTACACAGTTGTGTTGTGTTTCACGTTGTGGGGTGTGTTAAAAGTTGTAGGTTTTTACGTTTTGTGTGTTTAAAACGTTTTTAGGGGTGTTACACAGTTTTTAGTGTGTTTAAAAAGTTGTGTGTGTGACCAGTTGAGTGTGTTACAGTTGTGGTGTGTGTTTTAAAGTTGTAGTGTGTGTTTCCAGGGGTTTTGTGTTACCAGTTTTGTGTGTTTGCAGTTGTTTGTGTTTTTAAAAAGTTTTAGTGTGTTAACAGTGTTTGTGTTTTTTAAAGTTTTTAGTGTGTTAAAGTTTTTAGTGTGTTTAAAAGTTGTTTTGTTCAAGTTGTAGTTGTTTCCGTTGTAGTGTGTTTTGCAGTTGTAGTGTGTTCACGTTGTAGTGGTTTCCAAATTGTAGTGTGTTCACGGGGTTTGTTACACAGTGTTGTGTGTGTTACACGTTTTAGTGGTTAGGTTTTGGGATTTTTACAGGTTTTAGTGTGTTACACAGTTTGTGTGTTCCGTTGAGTGTGTTTCCAGTTTTTTAAATTTTTTACACTTTTTGGGTTAGTGTGTTTCGCAGTTGAATTTTTTTAAAGTTTGTATGTTTACACGTTTTGTTTGACTTTTAGTGGTTACAAGTTTAACGTGTTAACATGTGGGTTTTTAAAGGGAGGTGTGCCCCTTTTTGGGGGGAATTTTTGGGGTTAAGTTGTAGTTTTTTAAAAAAAGGTTTTGGGTTTGGGGCCCCCCTTAAATTTTTTTAACATGGAAAACCGTTTGGGTTTCACATTTGGGGGCACAACACAAGTGAGGGATATTTTAACCCTTTTTGGGGACTTAGTGGGAAAGGGGGGAATTTCCCGTTTTTTTAATAACGCTGAGGATGTTCGGGCCCATCCTTTTGCTCCAACCCTGGCCCAACGGAGGCCCAACAAAATGTGAGGCACCAACCAATCCTAGGGAAAGTTTAAACGTGGGAGTTTTGGGCCCTGGAAATTATACGATGTTGAAAATTTTAATAATTGTAGTTTTTTAAAGGGGTATGTGGGTCTTGTGAAAAAGGGGTTTAAAAAGGGATAGGAAAATTTTTAGATTCAAAGTTAGGTGTTTCATAGAAAAAGAGTTTGGTCGGTTTGGATGAAGTGATATATTTTAAAAAAGGGGTGTAGATATACAGGGTTTATAATTTAGATCAATTTGTGTTGTTGGTGTTGTAATAGAGTAGATTAGAAGTAGAGTAGTAGTGAAAAGTAGTAGTAGAAAAAAGTAGTAGCAAAGGTTTAGTGATTTTTTTTCGGGTTATGTGTGTCACTTGGGGGTTAATGTGGAAGTTTTCATATTGTTTCACTCCACCACAAACCTGGTTTTGGGCCTTGGCGCTTTTATACCTGCTGCTGTACCTACACCCCTGCGCTCCATACCTGCTGAGGCTCCTACTGACACACCTGCTGAGGCACCTAGGCACACACCTGCTGAGGCACCTAGTGACACACCTGCTGAGGCACCTAGTGACGCACCTGCTGAGAATCCTACTGACGCACCTGTTGAGAATCCTACATCCCTGAACTGCACATCTGCTGAGGATGCTACTAACAGACCTGCTGAGGCTCCTTGTGACACATCGGCTAAGGCACCTAGAGACACACCTGTTGAGGCACCTACTAACACACCTGTTGAGGTCATTCCACCACCTCCCTCAGGGAAGGATGGAGGGTCAGTATTGGTGCAGCTCTTGGCCCATGGAATGTGATATACTACCAGGAAGTGTAGTATACTACCAGGTCGTGTAATAATAATAGTAGCAGTATTAGTAGTTGTAGCAGTAGTGGTAGTAATAGTAGTAGTAACAGCAGCAGCAGTAGTAGTAGCAGTAGCAACAGTAGTAGTAGCAGCAGCAGCAGAAGTAGTAGCAGAAGCAATAGTAGCAGTAGTAGCAGCAGTTGTACTAGTAGTTGCAGTAGGAGTAGAATCAATAGTAATAGTAGTAGTAGTAGTAGTAGTAGCAGTAGTAGTAGTTATTGTAGTAGTTGCAATAGTAGTAGCAATAGTGTATTATAATACCAATAGTAGTTGTGGTAGCAAGCAGCATGTAGTATAGTTGTTGAAACAGTTTTAGCAATTTTGTAGTAGTATTTAGTAGTAGCAGTAGTAGTAGTAGTAGTAGTAGTAGCAGTAGTAGTAGTTGCAGTAGTAGTAGTAGTAGTTGTTGTTGCTGTTGCAGTAGTAGTAGTAGTAGTAGTTATTGTAGTAGTAGTAATAGCAATAGTAGTAGTAGCAACAGTAGTAGCAGTAGTAGTAGTAGTAGTTGTTGCAGTAGTAGTAGTTGTTGTTGTTGTTGTTGTTGCAGTAGGCAGTAGTAGTAGTAGTAGTAGTAGTAGTAGTTATTGTAGTAGAAGTTATTGCAGTAGTAGTAATAGCAATAGTAGTAGTAGTAATAGTTGTTGTTGTTGTTGTATTGTGGTAATATATGACTGACTTTTCTGGGTTATCCTGGTAGGTAACTTACACTATGTATGATTATTGTACCTAAGTGTACCTTGTACATAAATATACTTACTTATTTCCATACATACTTACACACACATACTTGGCCAGGTACGGCTGGCTGGTTGTTGGTACTGTGTTCTTCATCAACCTGGTAGCAGCCGGCTACGTTAAGAGTTTCGGTATATTATACATCTTCATCTTGGAACACCTGCCTGAAACTACAGCAGGCTCTGCTGGCTGGATCCTGGGTCTGCTGGTAGGATGCAGAGGTCTGCTCTGGAGTTTCCACCTTCTGACTACGGTTTTTAGAGTTTCCTTTTGCAAATGGACATGTGGTGGCGGGTTTCTGAAGTACCTAGAAATACACACCTAGATCAGGATCCATCATTCCTCCCCCCCCGGTTGAAAGTTGCTCTCAAGGTCCAAACTCATACCTTCTCCCCCCGGTTGACACTTGTCTCATACCCCTTCCTCCCCGGGCTGAAACTTGCTCTCATTACCCTTCCTCCCCCGGCTCTGAAACTTGCTCCCCATCCCTTCCTCCCCCGGTTGAAACTTGCTCTACCATACCCTTCCTCCCCCGGCTGAAACTTGCTCTCATACCTTCCTCCCCGGTCTGAAACTGCTCTCATACCCTTCTCCCCCCGGTACTGAAACTGCCTCTCATACCCTCCCCCCGGTTGAAACTTGCTCTCCCTACCCCCCCCCCCCCGGTCTGAACTGCTCTCATACCCTCCCCCCCCCACCTGTCTGAAACTGCTCTCATCCCCCCCCCCCGGTCTGAAACTTGCTCTCAGGGCCCAAAACTTTTCCAGAAAATAAAACATCTTTCTTATGAAATGGAAGAGAATCTTTTTCCGAAGGTAATGACACCAAAGTACGAAATTTGATGGAAAACTTACAGAAATATTCTTGTGGAAGGTTAGCGATGTCACTGATATTTACACACCGGCGACCTCGACCAGTTTAAGTCGTGTTTTAGGTTGATTTCATTGACCCAGTTTACCAGACTCTTTAACTATATCGTTATTATTCCTTCTATTCTATCGACTGAGATCAAGCAACCGCCCATTTAACTATTTCAACTACCCAGTAAAGTGTTCGAAAATCGGGAATTTGGCCAGTTTCACATACAATTAAAAAATTGCCAATTTAAAAATATGGTCGAAAATAAACAATCCAGACATTGTTGACAATAAAAGAACATTTCGTGCGGACAGTAATCACGTCTCAAGGCCTCTCCTATATTTCACTTACTTGCCACATAGAATTTTTATTCACACAAAAAATGGAATATTTAGTGTTATGCAGACTACTGCATTATTGTAGTAACTGTATAAATAATGTCAATGCATTTGTGAACACGTACTAGACCGACCAGTTGGACGCGTATTGGACGAGTAACATTATCTGTGTCTTCTGGAATATCGGCAAAAAATTTAACATTTACGCTATTTTAAGCACAATTTTAAGCTACTTGTAGTCTTGAAATCAATCAAAATCATCTCTATTTCTGTAGCACATCTGCCATTCTATCAAATTATATCAAGAAACCGAGAATAAAACGATAAAGCCATAAGAAAATACACCGCAAATTCGCTATTTTAATTTTTTAAACCAAATACTCGGTCAGTTTTCCCCATGATGCACTGTGTGATTCACACTCACCACATAGACCCATTCTCTCGTATCTAGGTCAAAATTTACCACTCACAGGATATACGAGTGAGAGCTAAGCTGAGGTCAAGGCGTGGTACTACGACACCATAGATGCAGCTTTTTGTATATTGAAAGAATCATTTGAGGATTCAGTACATCTTTCACTCACTTTATCTTGTTGTTGTTGTCTTATATAGCGGAGCGTTTCCCTTTGAAAGTCTTCTTCATTTAATTTACGCTGAGCCTCAATTTGAGCAGTCTGTAAAATAAATATTTTATTATTATTATCACACTGGCCGATTCCCACCAAGGCAGGGTGGCCCGAAAAAGAAAAACTTTCACCATCATTCACTCCATCACTGTCTTGCCAGAAGGGTGCTTTACACTACAGTTTTTAAACTGCAACATTAACACCCCTCCTTCAGAGTGCAGGCACTGTACTTCCCATCTCCAGGACTCAAGTCCGGCCTGCCGGTTTCCCTGAACCCCTTTATAAATGTTACTTTGCTCACACTCCAACAGCACGTCAAGTATTAAAAACCATTTGTCTCCATTCACTCCTATCAAACACGCTCACGCATGCCTGCTGGAAGTCCAAGCCCCTCGCACACAAAACCTCCTTTACCCCCTCCCTCCAACCCTTCCTAGGCCGACCCCTACCCCGCCTTCCTTCCACTACAGACTGATACACTCTTGAAGTCATTCTGTTTCGCTCCATTCTCTCTACATGTCCGAACCACCTCAACAACCCTTCCTCAGCCCTCTGGACAACAGTTTCGGTAATCCCGCACCTCCTCCTAAATAGTCTCTAATTTCTCAAACTGACTTAGAGAAATATGCCCCGATGGTATCGAAAATGAGGGAATTGAACTGGCGGTATGTGGATATTCCTTTGGACGTGCACCTTGGCGAGGGCCAGGCTGACCATTAATAGGAATTCCTTCAGTAACGGGCGAATGCCGAACAGCGGCTGTACCCTGCAGTACTTCATCTTCTTTACTAGAGGCCAAAGCGGGACCTAATCTGTCTGATTCAATTTCAAGATCAACTCTTTGAAATTGTTCTTCTAATACTTCGAATCTCGACTGGTAGCTTACTTGAGAAACTAAACTTTCAGAGTCAGAATCTCCTGCTACATGATGGTTAGAGGCCCCTGGAAACAATTTGTTTCTAATTATTCCCCTTACGGTATTGGCTGTGTAATATCTATCGTATGGCACTCCCAATTTACTGGCTATCTGCCAGCACGTTTGAAGTTTAAAGGAGTCCAACTTTGACAATGTTAAATCTTCAAATAACTCTTTAATGTGATCTTCCATGATCAATATTTTGAGATAAATTCCCAGTATATAACTTTAATATTGTTCTTTTGATCAATGTCTTAGAACAACGGAGCTCCCGGACGGGTACCCCTTTTGTTGCGAATAAGAAATTTTTTAAAGAACTTCAGAATGTGGCCTGTTACCATTTATTTCTTAGGCAACAAGATTTTTGGTTCCGAGTTATTTAAAGTTTTAGAGTCTAGGGGAAATAATTTCAACTGGGAAACTCCATAGAATAATATTCAAATTTATTAAAGTATTTAAATACAATACTTTATCTTCTCTTTGTAGTTAATTTAACTTAATACTTTGTACAATAAATTTACCATATACATTTAGTTCAAAATCATGGAAATGTCATATTAGTAAGGAAGTTTAATTATTCTTCCTGTATCTAAGTCCTCATTAATATTTACGTCTCTTTCTTAACAAGACTGTAAACTCAAAATACAAAAGGTACAAGATTTAACAAGACCTTTGAATCTGGCCGTATAGTATCTTTATGGATTACTGAACTGACCAAGAATATAAATATCAAAAGAGTCTTTCAAAGTAATGAGGAACAAATTGAGTCAGCTCTTGAGTCCAATTCTCAAAACCATTCAACTGTAAGAGCCAATATACGATCAGTTGTCAGGGCTAGAGCAGAGAGCAGACTGACTACTTGCCAGTCTGTTGACGTGTCGTCAGGTTGGATCAGCTGACCCACGTCAGCCAGCCGGACATAAACAATTGAACAATTCACCGGATGGTTCCGAGACTTAAACTCTATATACACAAGAAATCCTACCTAACCATAATAGTAAAATAATAGTGATAATAGTAAAAAATAGTAATAATAACAATAATAGTGATAATAACAATAATAGTGATAATACCATGGTATTTTTCATATATTAACAGATAATAATATAACGCCGAAAGTCTCTATTTTAGCTATAAACGGGGACTTTCGCGCTATAATATTAAGTTATGAACACATGCTCTTACAATATTTAAATAACACAGGATGACCAATTTCGAAGATATAACAAGATATATATATATATATATATATATATATATATATATATATATATATATATATATATATATATATAATATATATATAAATATATATATATATATATATATATAATATATATATATATATATATATATATATATAATATATATATATATTAGAGGTAAGGATAAGAATGTGATATCTTGGCATATTTGAAATGAATGATGTAGCAAGATAGTCTTACTGGTTTAAGTACCTGTGCAGGCTTGATCCTCTGTACCTCTGTACACTGAAACACAGCAAGTTATTTCACTTGTTTGTACTGATGTTACTGAGTGCAGCACCAGTGACTGGAGCCGTGACAGTGATGGCAGGACCTAGAGTGTGTGTTGTGACTGGTGGACTCCTAGCATCACTGAAAATTTAAAAAATTTTAAACTTTTTTTTTTTACTTTTTTACTTTTCCCTATACCTTTTTTTTTAAATAAAATGTTTTGAAAGGGGAAAATTTCCCGGGGATTCATTTTTTCGCCTTTTCTTTTGTAAATTTAAAACCCGGGTTACGGGCTTTGTTGGTAAGAAAACTTTATGGGATTACGAAATAAAAAAAATTTTTCTTTAAAAAAAACGGAGTTACTTTAAAAATACTTTTTTATTTACTGTAAAAGATTTTCTCCATTTTGGAGTCGTTTGTGCCCTTAACCCAAAAAATTTTGCTTAAGTGGTTATTAAAAAACCGTTTTCCCAACTTATAATTTGTTTATGAAAATACGTGATTATTTGTTTGGTTTCTGTAACTAAAATGGGTTCTTTTATTTAAAAGGGGTTTTCGAAATTATATTGTTTTACTGTAACTTTACGGTGTTTAGTAACAATTTTTTAAAAATTTAAATTTTAAATTTTTTATTAATATTTTTTTTATTATATTTTTATTAATTATATTTTATTAATTATTTTTTATTATTATATTTTATTACTTTTTTTTAAAATTTAATTATATGGTGTGTTACTGGAATTAAAATATTGTACGTCTTATTTTGTTACTGTAAACCTTGCCTTTTTACTGAACTTATATGGTTGTTTAGGGTTAACCCATTTGTGTGTTCGAATTTTAAAGGGTGTTAACTGTACTTATACTGGTTACTGTAACTTTACTTGTTTACGTTACTTATCTTGTGTATTAAAACATATGTGTTTTATGTAACAAAAAGGTGGTTATTTTAATTTTCTGTTTTTAAAATTACTTGGGAAAACTTTTTTTCTGGGTGTTATTCACTTAAACTTTTTAAAAATTTTACGGGGTTACTGTAACATAGTTGTAACTGAACTTATGTGATTTAAATTTTTTTGGTTTTCTGTAACTATACTGGGGTTTACTGTAATTTTATTGTGTGAAAAGAAAACTTATATGTGGGGTTACTGAACTTTTACTTGTTTTACTGTAAAAAAACTGTGTGTTACTTTTAAGGGGTTTATGAAAACTATCTGTGTTTTTTATTAACTGTGTGTTACTGTAATTATCGTGTGTTATTAATTTTTAATGTTGTTATTACTTATACGTGTTTACTGTAACTTATACGGGTTGTTACTAATTTAAACTTGTGTTACTTTTACTTATACTGTGTTACTAAAATTTATACTGTTGTTACTGAAACCTTACTGGGTTACTGAACTTATAAGGGGTTTGTAAAAAGGGGTTTAATCATCTGTGTGTTATGTTTATTTAAAATTTTTGTGTTATGTACCTTATCTGTGTGTTCTGAACTTATTGTTGTTACTGTAACTTTTTGGGTTTGGTACGTAAACTTAACTTTGTTTTTTAAAAAACTTTTTTAACTTAATTATACTGGTGTTACTGTAACTTATACTTTTGTTACTTTTTCCGAATTTTAATTGTGTTACTGAAAAACTTTTTTATTTTGTGTTTTTTTAAATATACTTTTTGTTACTAAAATTTATATGTGGTTATGTAACTATATTTTGTGTTAGTTTACTGAAACTTCACGGTACTGAACTAACGTGTTCGTAATTTAACTGTGTTTACTTTTTCTTTTTTCGGTTGTTACGTAATTTAACTGTTTTTACTGTAACTTTTTTGGTGTGTTACTGTAACTTATATGTTTTTTACTGTAACAAAACTGTGGTTACTGTTACTTATCTGTGTTTACTGTAACTTATACGTGGTTACTGAATTTAAACTTGTTTACTGTATTATATGTGTGTTACTGTAACTTATCTGTGTGTTACTGTAACTTATACTGTGTTACTTTAACTAACTGTGGTTCTGTAACTTATCCGTGTTTAATTTTACTTATACTGTGTGTTACGTAATTTATCTGGTTTACTAAAAACTTTATGTGTGTTACTGTACTTAATGTTTTTTAAAAGTAATTTATACGGTTTGTTATGTAACTTATCTGTGTGTTACTGTCCCTTTTTTTTATTAATTTTGTTTGTTACGTAACTTAACGTGTGTTACTGAATTATACTGTGTTTACTGTAACTTAAGTGTTTACAAACTTATACTGTGTGTTACTGTAATTTTTAAACTGTGTTACGTAAACTTTTGGTGTTACTGTAATTATCTGTGTTACTGTCTTATATGGGGTACTGTAACTTATACGTGTGTTACGAACTTTACTGTGTGTTCTGTAACTTCTTGTGTTACTGTAACTTAACTTTGTGTTACTGTAACAATTGTGTGTTACTGTAACTTATATGGTTTTAAAACTGAACTTATACTGTTTTTTATGTAACTTATCTGTGTGTTAGTAACTTTTTGGGTTTACTTTTTAAAAGGGTTTTACTGTACTTTAGTGTGTTACTTCAATTAGTTTTATGTAATTTTAACTGTGTGTTACGTAACTTTATGTGTTACTTTTACTTTATACTGTGTGTTACTGTAATTTACTGTGTGTTACTTAATTTATACTGTTGTTACTAATTTTATATGGGGGTTTACTAAAAAGTTTTACGTAATTTAAACTGTGTTCTGTAACAAAACGTGTGTTACTGTATTTAAAATTGTGGTTTTCTGTAACAACGTTGTTACGTAATTTTAATAGTTTCGAACTTATCTGGGTTACTTTTTAACTTAATGTGTGTTACTTTTACTTATTGTTTTTTACTGAAATTATCTGTGTTTACTGAACTTTACGGTTTTACTGTAACTTATACTGTGGGGTTACTTTTACTTTTTTTTTTAACTGTAACTTATACGTGGTTACGAACAAAATTTTTGGACTGAATTTTAAACGGGGTTTTTACTGTAACAAAACGGTGTTATGTACTTTACTGTGTTTACTGAAACTTAACGTGGTTACTGAACTTTCTGGTGGTTTTTTAAGTTACTTTACGTGGTTACTGAATTAAATGTGTTTACTGAAACCCTAAACGGGTGGTACTTTTACTTATACTGTGTTTTACTGAATTTAAAAACGTTTTACTGTAACTTATCTGTGTTTTTCTGTAACTTACTGTGTGTACTGTAACTTTATGTTGTTACTGTAATTAAAAGGTTGTTACTGTAACTTATACGGGTGTTCGAAATTAACTGTTTTTTGTTCTTTTTACTTAATACTGTGTGTACTGAACTTATACTGTGTTACTGAATTTACGGGTTACGTAACTTATACGTGTGTTACTGTAAAAGGGTTTTTGTTAATTTTTTACTTAAAAAATGTGTTTACTGAAAATTTATATGTGTGTTCTGAAATTAAGGGGTTTGTTACTGTAATTTATCTGGGGTTACGTAACTTTATACGTGTGTTACTGTAATTTTAACTGTGTGTTACTGTAACTTATCTTTTTGGTTACTGTAATTATTTGTGTTACGAAACTTATTTTGGGTTTACTGTATTTATACGGGTTTACTGTACTTTATTTTGTTATTAACTATCTGTGTGTTACTGTAACTTTACGTGTGTTACTGAAATTTATACTGTGTTATGAAACTTATACTTTTTTTACGAACATACTGTTGTTTACTTAACTTATCTGTGTGTTACTGAAATTTTAAACTTGGGTTTATGTAACTTTTAAATTTGTGTTACTGTTTTTTTAATTTGTGTTACTGAAAATTTATCTGTGTGTTACTGAACTATCTGTGTGTTACTGTAATTATACGTGTGTTACTGTAATTATACGTGTTTTACTGTACTTTTCTGGTGTTACTGTAACTTAATTTGGGGTTTTTGAAACTTATCTGGGTTACGTACTTATACTGGTTACGTAACTTATACTGTGTTACTGTTTCTGTGTTTTACGTAACTTTATGTGTGTTACTGTAATTAACTGGGTACGTAATATACTGGGTTTTACGTTACTTATACTGGGGTTTTACTGTAATTATCTGTGTGTTATTTAAAACTTATATGGGTTAATGTAACAAAATTGTGTGTTACTTAATTTATACTTGTGTTACGTAACTTATCGTTTTTTTAACTTAACTTATCTTGTGGTTACTGTAACTTATCGTGTTTTACGTAACTTTACGTGTGTTACTGTAAACTTATATGGTGACGTAACTTATGCGTGTGTTACTAAAACTTAATTTTGTGTTATGTTATTATCTGGGTTACTGTAACTACACTGTTTTACTGTACTTTACTGTGTTTTTTCTGTAACTTTACTGTGTGTTACTGTAATTTACTGGTGTTACTGTAACTTATATGTGTGTTACTTTACTTATACTGTGTGTTTTTTTACTTATTTGCTTTTTCTGAAAATTAACTGGGGTTTACTGAACTTAACGTGTTTCTGTATTATTGTTGTTACGTAACTTTTGGTTTTATTGAAACTTAACTGGTGTTACTGTACTTTACGTGTGTTACTGTAACTTATACGGGGTTTTACTGTCTTATACGTGTGTTCTGTAATTATCTGTGTGTTGTAACTTAAATTGTGTTACTGAACTTATACTGTTTACTGTTTTTTTAAACTGTTTTTAACTTTTAATTACGTGTGTTAGAACTTATACTTGTTAGAATTATACTGTGTGTTCTGTCTTTTCGTGTGTACTTTAAAAATCTGTGTGTACTGTAATTATACTTTTTTACTGAAAAACCGTGTGTTCTGAAAAATTTTCTTTTTGGTTATGTAATTTTTAAAGTGTGTTATGTAAATTTTATACTGTGTGACGTAACTATACGTTACTGTAACTTATACTGTGTGTTACTTTTACTTATCTGTGGGGTAGTAACTTAACTGTGTTACTGTAATTATACTTTTGTTACTTTTACTTATACTGTTGTTACTGTTACTTATACTGTGTGTTCGTAACTATACTGTGAAACGTAATTATCTGGTTACTGTAATTTAAACTGTGTGTTACTTAATTATCTGTGGTTTGTAACTTTACTGTGTTACTGTAATTTAACCGGGTGGTTTACGTAATTTATGCGTGTTTACGTAACTTATACGTGTTTTACTGTCTTAACTTTTTACTGTAACTTATACGTGTTATTGTAACTTATACTGGTTTACTGTAACTTACTGTGTGTACTGAAACTTATACTGTGTTTACTGTAACTTATACTGTGTGTTACTGAAATTTTAACGTGGTTATGTAAATTTTTAAATGTGTGTTACTGTAACTTTACTGTGTTCGAAATTAATTGTGTTCTGTAACTTAACGGTGTATTTAATTTAACTGGTTCTGTAACTTATAGGGGTTTCTGAAATTAACGTGTGTTACTTAACTTTATTTTTGTGTTACGTAACTAATCCGTGTGTTTACGAACTTAACTTTGTTACGTAACTTTATGTTTTTGTAACTTATACGGGTGTTACTGTAATTTAAAACTTGTGTTACTGTAACTTAACGGGGTTTTTTCGTAACATATACGTGTTTTTCTGAAACTTACCTGTGTGTTACTGTAACTTTTACTTGTGTTACTGTAACATATTTTGTGTTACTGTAACTTATCGGTGTTACTGAAACTTATACTGTGTGTTATGAACTTATCGGTTTTTCTGTAATTATCTGTTGTACGAAATTTTTATACTGTGGTTACTTAATTATACTGTGTTACTGTAACTTATACGTGTGTTACTGAATTTAATGTTTTTACTGTAATTACTTGGTTATTTTACTTAACTGGGTTACGAAACTTATCTGTTTTACGAAATTTTAAACTGTGTGTTACTTTTCTTATACTGTGTGTTATGAAAATTTCTGTTTTACGTAACTTATATGGTTTCATAATTTATCTGTGTGTTCTTTTACTTATCTGTGGTTACTGTAATTTTATACTGTGTGTTACTGTACTTATACTTTTTACTGTAACTTATCTGTGTGTTATGTAACTTAACTGTGTGTTACTGTAACTTAAAGTGTTTACTGTAACTTATCCCTTGTGTTACGAAATTATCTGTGTTTTTACTTTTATTTAACGTGTGTTACGAACTTTCGTGTTCTGAACTTATACTTTTGTTACTTTTACTTTACTGTGTTTTTATGTAATTTACTGGTGTTACGTAACTTTACGGTGTTTCTGTAACTTTTATTTGGGTTACTGTAACTTTACCTGTTTTTCTGTAACTTATCTGGTGTTACTGTAATTATACGTTGTTATTTAAACTTATTAGTTTACGTAATTTATCTGTGTGTTCCGTAACTTATTTGTGTTCTGTAATTTAAAACGGGTGTTACTGAATTTATACTTGTGTTTACTGTAACTTATGCTGTGTGTTACTGTAACTTATATGGGGTTTTCTGTAACTTATCTTGTGTTACTGAACTTCACTGTGTTTCTGTTATTTATACTGTGTGTTACTGTAACTTGTACTGGGTTACTGAAACTATATGGTGTTACTGAAAACTTTACGGTTTACTTTTATTTATACTGGGGGTTTTTTTACTTTTGGTTTTAAAATAAAAATTTATACTGGGTTATTTAAACTTTTTATGTGTTTTTCTGTAATTTTCTGTGTTTTCTGTAACTTTTTCTTTTTTTACTGTAACTTATACTGTTGTTACTTTTACTTATACTGTGTTTTTTACTGTAACTTATCGTGTTACTGTAACTTTACTGTTTTTGAACACGGGGAAAATTTAAACTGTGTGTTACTGTAACTTTTAACTTGTTTTTTTTACTGGGTTTTACTTATCTGTGTTTACTGAACTTTACGTGTTTACTGTTACTTATACTGTGGTTTTGTAATTTTATATGTTTTAAAGTTTAAACGGGGGTTTTGTTTATACGTGTGTACTGAAAAATTTTGTGGTGTTACTGAAAATTATCTGTGTGTTACTGTAATTAACTTTTGTTAGTAATTTAAACTTTTTTTTTTGTTTAAAACCTGAAAAATTATACTGTGTGTTCTGAATTTTATTGTGGTTTTACTTTTTTACGTATTTATTTTTGTTACTGTAACTTTATGTGTTTTTACTTTTTTTTACTTAAAATGTGTTACTTTTTACTTAAAACGTGTTTAAACTGTAATTATACTGGTGTTTTAAACAAATTTTTTTATTTAAATACGTGTGTTACTTAATTTAACTGTTTTTACTGAATTATCTGTGTTACTTTAACTTTTTACTTTTTTTTAACGGGTTTTACTTATTGTGTGTTACTTTTATTTTAAACTGTGTGTTACGTAACTTATATTTGGGTTTAGTAATTTAAAATGTGTGTTATTTTATTATATTGTGTTTGTACTGTAACTTAATTAACTGTGTTCTGTAATTTACTTGTGTTACTGTTTTTTTTAAAAATTTTTTGTGTGTTCTGTAACTTTACTGGTTTACTGTTTTCCTTTTTTTAATACTGTTTTACTGAAACTTATCTGTGTTATGTAACATACGTGTGTTACTTTTATTAACGTGTTACTGAAACTTTCTGTTTTACGTAACTTATACGTGTTTACTGTAACTTATAGGTTTTTTTACTTTTTTTACTTTATCTGGGGGTTTACTGTAACTTTTATGTTTTACTGTAATTTATCTGTTTTTCTGTAACAAACTTGTTTTTACTTTTCTTATACTTGTGTTACGAAACTTATGTGTGTTACGAACTTATATTGTGTTCTGTAACTTATCTGTTGTTACTGTAACTTATAAGTGTGTTATTTCTTATATTGTTTTTTTACAAAAATTATCTTGTTTACTGTAATTATCGTGTGTTTACTAAAAATTTCGTTTTACGAAAATTAAACGTGTGTTACGTAACAAACTTGTGTTACGTCTTTTAACTGGTTTTACTGTAACAAAATTTGTGTTACTGAATTTACTGGTGTTACTTTTACTTTCTTTTTATGTTTTTAATGTGTGTTACTGAAAATTATATTTTTGTTACTGTAACTTATATGTGTTTCTTTTAATTTATGTGTGTTTTTTATTTTTTGGACAAAATTTTTGTGTTTACGGTAATTATACTGTGTGTTATTATTTTCTGTGTTTACTGTAACTTATCTGTTTTTTACTGTAACTAACTGTGTGTTACTGTCTTTTGTTTTACTGTAACTTTACGTTTTACTGTAACTTATACTGTTTACTGTAACTTACTTTTTTTACTTTTTCTTATACTGTGTGTTACTGAAACTTATACTTTTTACGGTAATTATACGTGGTTACGAAACTTATACTGGGTTACTTAACTTTACGTTTTTTACTGAAATTTAAACTTTTTTACGAAACTTAACTTGTGTTATTTAAACTTATCTGTGGTACTGTAATTTTAACTGTGGTTACGTAACTTAACGGTTTCTGTAACTTATTTGTGTTACTGTTTATACTGTGTGTTACGAAACTTAAAACTTGGTTATGAACTTATCTTTGTTACTGTTTTTATCTGTGTGTTACTTCTTACTGTGTTTACTGTAACTTATACTTTTTTACTGAACTTATACTTTTTACTGTAATTATCTGTGTTTTACTGTAACTTAACTGTTTAAAAAAAATTTTTTAAAAAAAACTTTTTAAACTTTTACTTTTTACTGTAATTAACTGGGGTTACTGTACTTTATCCTGTTTTTTTTTGTTTACTGTAACAAAACTTGTTACTGTAACTTATACGGGTTGTTATGTTACTTAACTGTGGTTACTTAACTTATACGTGTTACTGTAATTATACTGTGTTACTGAATTAACTTTTGTTTACTGTAATTTAAACTGTTTTTTACGTACTTATCTGTTACTGTAATTTTTAAATGTTTTTTACGAAAAATTATCTGGTGTTACTGTAATTTATACTGTTACGAAAACTTATATTTTTGGTTACGAAACTTATCTGTGTGTACTGTAATTTTAAACTTGTTTTACTGAACTTATACTTGTTTACTGTAACTTATACTGTGTTTACTGTTTTTTTAAACGGGGTTTTACTGTAACTTTCGTGTTACTGTACTTTACGTTTTACTTTTATTTAAAAACTGTGGTTCGTAATTTTATACGGGGTTTTACTAACTTAACTGTGTAATGAAACTTTTGTGTGTTACGTAACTTATACTGTGTTTACTGTAACTTAACGTTTACTTAACTTATACTGTTTGTTACTGTACCTTATGCTGTGGTTACTGAACTAACTGTGGTTACTGAACTTATACTTTTGTTACTGTAACTAACGTGTTTACTGTAACTTATACTGTTTTACTGTAACTTATCGTTGTTACTGTAACTTATACGTGTGTTATGAATTAACTGTTTTACGTAACTTAAAGTGTGTACTGTTTTTTACTGTGTGTTACTGTACTTATACTTGTGTTAGGGTAATTTACTATGTTACTGTAACTAAAACTGTGTGTACGTAACTTATACTGTGTTACTGAATTTAAACGTGTGTTACTGTAACTTAACTTGGTTACTTTAACTTTTTCTCTGTTTCTGTAACTTAACTGTTTTTACGAACTTATACTGTGTGTTAGCAATTATACTGTGTGTTACGTAACTTAATGGTGTTTTTAAACTTATGGGGTTGTTACGTAATTTAACGTGTTTACGTAATTATACTGTGTTTTTAAGTAATTATACTGTTGTTACTGAACTTATCTGTGTCTACTGTAACTTATAGTGTTTACGTAACTTAAACTGTGTGTTACTGAACTTTATTTTGTTTTTACTGTAACTTATACTTGGTTACGTCTTATGCTGTGTTACTGTAATTTGCTGGGTTACTGTAACTTTATATTTGGTGTTACTGTAACTTAGCTTTTGTGTTACTGAAATTTATACGTGTATTAGTAACTTAAACTGTGTTTTACTGTAACTAAGCTGGTGTTACGTAACTTATTCTGTGTTCTGAAAATTTTATATGTGTGTTACTGAAACTTGCGTGTGTTACTGTAACTTATACTGTGTGTTACTGTAACTTATACTGTGTGTTACTGTAACTTATACTGTGTGTTACTGTAACTTATACTGTGTGTTACTGTAACTTATACTGTGTGTTACTGTAACTTATACTCTGTGTTACACTCACACAAATACAGGGTAATTGTGTTTGCTCCACGATTCGGTCTAACATTTTGAAAGTACACATTTTGACACAATGTTAACACATTTTAGACAAAATTTCGACTTTTTAGGCAAGGACTGTGATGACGAGATTCCAGGCTGTCTGGTGGCGATTGAAACTTTCAAACAAAAGACTGATAGCTTGGACTAAAAGGGCAGCAACCCCATGGGGGTATTCTATTTCCACCACAATGTCTTTCCCCCATGACATTTCGGCCTGAGAGGAACGTTTCGTCATACTAGCGGGCATAATCTGCATATGGCGTCTTCGCCTGCTTATGCGACCAAACGAAATGCACGAAAACCCTCCACCGGGAAACCACAAAAAGTTCTAAAACCCCCCATCAAGGGCAATCGATGCCCAAGAGGAAACCAGACAAGATACTCTTGTAAAAACCAAGACAAAGGGCAAAAAAAGGGGCCTCTGGATTTCATTTTTTTGAAGAACCCACCTATGTGGTGTATTTAGAAATGGGTTGTGGGAAATAAATGCCCCAAGCCTGCTATACACCCCGTGTTGGAAGCTATGGGCCGAGTGCTTACGAGAACTCGTTGTAGCCTGTATATTTCAGTGTGCGACTTCTGCGCCGCCGGGGTGTGGGGATGGTCACAATAAAAGATTATTAAGACTCCTAGCTTTTATTGGGGGTGAAATATATCTTCTTTCTACTTACTACTGTTACGACTACTACCGCTACTATTATTTGTACAACCACTACTAACGTTACTATTATTTCTAATATTACGGCTACTACTACTGCTAATGTTACTTCTACTAATAATGTTACTACGACTACTACTACTACTAGTACTACTACTGTTGTTACTATTACTGGTACTACCACTATTACATTTACTTCTACTACTACTACTACTACTACTTGCCTCCTGACCTGTTTTCTGTTATCCTCAACTAATCTGTCCACTGACCTAGTAGTGGACGAGTGGAACAGTCTACCCAGTAGTGGATGTTAGCACTGATAAACACATGTGTGAGAGTGGGATATATTTAAGTGGGATTTGCACATGAGTGAGAGGTGATGGATTTAAGTGGAACTTGTACATAAATTAATAAAGCTATCAAAGTTTATTCCCTGGGTAACATTGATAATATGTTGGGCGAATATTTTTGTTAGTGGGTTTGGGTTTGAGAAGGACTTGCCTAGTATGGGCCAGTAGGCCTGCTGCAGTGTTCCTCCTCCCTTCTTATCTTAACACAACACTGGTAAAGAATTAGACACATGTGCAACATCTCTTATATATAATTCTCCATTCTTCACATCATATCCTTGTATTGATAAAGCCACTGGTGAGCGAAACGTCTACATGTGTCTAATTCACCATGTTGTATGTACTGTATATCATTCATGTATAACACATACACCACCTCATACAAGCAGGCCTCCCTCAGACTGGTCACAGGTGGAGTTTCATGCCTCTTAGTGCCACTATGTACCACTCTATGGCAACTTCTGGCTGCCACCACTATGCTGGCACTCTGCACGGCAACATTCTGGACTCTGATCAACATCTTGTTAGCTGATCAGTTTGGAGATGAATCCATGGCAACCACCTGGGGATTCTTCAGGATGACTCAGGGAGTCTGCAGTCTCTTCTACCCGGCCATTATAGGTAACATCATGTTATATATACACTATGTTATATATACACTCAGTATATTATATACGCACTAACTATGTTATATATACACTCAGTATATTATATACGCACTAACTATGTTATATATACACTCAGTATATTATATACGCACTAACTATGTTATATATACACTCAGTATATTATATATGCACTCTGTATGTTATATATACACTCTTCATATTATACACATATTCAGCATATTATAAGCATACTCACATCATCATCATCATCATCATCATACTACTACTACTACTAATAATAATAATAATAATAATAATAATAATAATAATAATAATAATAATAATAATAATGGTATATACAGGTATGGTATTAGACCAGAGTGGTGGTATGGGAGTACCATACATGATGATGGGAGGAATGTTGATGCTGGGAGCATCCATCATCTCACTGCAGCCTCTCATAGCTACCATCTCAGGCGCCAAGGTCAACATTGATTAAGAAGATAGGAAGGAACAGCCCTACTGGACTATGCCAGGCACCTCTTGACCTTTGACCCCGTCACAATAAGAAGACTAGAGCACTGCAGTGGACCTACTGACCTATGTTAGGCAGTTTTTTACACACTGGTTGTCAGTTATGTAGTGTGGTAATGACAGTTTAGGGTTGACAGTATAATACTTCATGTAATGTGCTGCCATAGTTTACCTTCACGATTATGTTAAATAAATAATATTAAAGAACCAAGCTTTGATTGTTCCTTTACTGGTGAGAGATGCACACACAAATATATGTATATATATATAATATATATATATATTATTATATATATATATATATTATATATATATATATATATATATATATATATATATATATATATATATATATATGTCGTGCCGAATATGTAAAACTGGTCAATTAGCAAGAACCCTTTAAAATTAAGTCCTTTCTGAAATTTTCTCTTATACATTTAAAGATATATTTTTTCATTAATGATATATATATTATATATATATATATATATATATATATATTTATATATATATATATATATATATATATTGTCGTGCCGAATATGTAAAACTGGTCAATTAGCAAGAACTCATTTAAAATTAAGTCCTTTCTGAAATTTTTTTTTAATTTAAAGATATATTTTTTCATTAATGTTAATGTAAAAAATTTTTAATTTTGCCCAAAAGGAACTTGAAAACTTACCAACCTTGTTATAAAAAGACCCTTTTATTTTAGCTAACCCAATAAATATATTTTAAAATTTGTTTACATAATTTATTACTAAACAAAAAACGGTGAAATATATTTTTTCGTAGGTTCAGAAGATTTTGGCGAAATTATTTCATACAAAATTTTCACTTGTCTATATGCAAGATGAGCGTTGTATTTAAGCCAAGATCGCAAGTTTGCAATTCGGCACGACATATATATATATAAAAATATATATATATATATATATATATATATATATATATGTGTGTGTGTGGGGTGTGTGTGTGTGTGGTTGTACATGGGGTTGGTGCAGCCAACGGAAAGCCTGGTTGATGAGGCCCTGAATCCACCGAGGTCTGGTCAAGACCGGGCCGTGGGGCGTTACTCCGAAACCTTTCGATATAAAATTTATATATATATATATATTAAATATATATAAAATATATATAATAATATAATATAAAAATATACAGGGTAATATATATATATATATATTTATAATAATATATAGAGAGAGAGAGAGAGAGAGAGGAGAGAGAGAGAGAGAGAAGAGAGAGAGAGGAGCGAAAAGAGAGGAAGAGAGGGGAGGGGAGAGAGGAAGGAGAGGAGAGAGAAAAGAGAGAAAAAGAGAGAGAGGAGAGAGAGAGGAAGAGAGAGAAGAGGAAAGAGAAAGAGAGAGAGAGAGAGAGAGAGAGAGAGAGAGAGAGAGAGAGAGAGTGTGTGTGAGAGAGCATATACATCACAGTTAGTGTATGATACAGCATAGAATCACCTCCTAACATGCTGGTTGTTGTTACGGTCACACACTACCTTCCTGCTGGGAAGGGCTCTTCATCCAAGGATCTGAAGCAGCCTCTCCCTTCCTCAGATCAAACTTTATTACCTTTCATTGCCCAGGGGCTGTGTGGCCCCTGTGGGTCCCAGTGGCTGTGTGGCCCCTGCGGGTCTCAGGGGCTGTGTGGCCCTTGTGGGTCCCAGGGACTGTGTGGCCTCAAATTCAAATTCAAATTCAAAGTTTATTTTCTATAAGTATTACAATGCTGAGTTTACAGAAATTTGGTTATTGTTTGATTTACATGTAGTAAAATTGTGATTACAGAGTGTACCACTAGAACGCTTAGCATGGCTAGGCATTTCGGGCATACTTAGTTTTATTCTTAATTGTAAAATATTACAAATTATGAGGTAAGTTGGTATTATGGCTAAGTGACTAAATACTAGTTTGTGAGTTTAGCAATGTGAATGCTTTTGTTTTGGCACAGTACATAGTTTCAGTATTGGAGTATCACAGGATTCATTATTTTAAGACTGAGATTAATATTTCTGTTTATGGTCAAATGAGTGAGTGAGTGTAAGTGTGAACCACCAGGTGGTTTCGTGTAGTTTGTTGACGGGGGTATCAGGGAGATAAGATGGGTTTTTTAATGGTAGTTTTTAAGGTGATGAATTTTGTTCTGCAGTTCTAGAGTTCTCAGGTAGGGCATTCCGATTTTAGGGCCTTTGACATACATTGAATTTTTGTAAAGGTTTATTGTCGGACACGGGGAATGTCGTAGAGATGTTTGTGTCTGGTGTTATGCCTGTGGGTTCTGTCAAACTATCAGAAAGCGTTTTTAGGTCAAGGTTGATATTAGGTTTAAGGCCCCTGTAGATATAGATTGCACAGTAGGGAAGTGTGGATGTACTGACTGGAGTTAAGTTTAGATCTATGAAGAGTGGGGGGGGGGGTGTTGCCAGGGATGGGATTTAGTGATTATTCTTACTGCAGCTTTTTGTTGGGTTATTTTGGCTTTAGGTGTGTTGCTGCAGTTGATCCCCAAGCACCCAAATAGCATAGGTGAGGTATGGATAAAATAAGTGAGTGGTTTTAGTGTGAGAGGGCCCTTTTGCGGGCACGTAGTATCGTATCTTGGAGAGGATCCCACCGTTTTGGATACTTTTTTGGCTATATGCTGGATTGGGTGCTGAAATTCAGGTTGTTGTCAAGGTATAAGCCTAGGATTTTTCCCCCCTTTTTTTGGTAATTAGAGTGTTGTCAATCTTAATGTTTAATTTGTGATCTCCTGCTCTGCTACCAAAAAATAAAATAGTAGGTTTTGTCAGTGATAAGCGTAAGTTTATTGGCTGTATCCAAGTCGATATTTAATAGCTCCTCATTCACAAAAGGTGTTGGGGTGGCAAGATTAGGGTGAGAGATGACATAAGTCGTGTCATCAGCAAGAGAATGGGTTTCAGGGGTTGGGATACGTCTGGAAGGTCATTGATGTATATGAGGAAGAGCAGGGGACCAAGGACACTTCCCTGCGGAACTCCAGTATCAGTGGCCGTGTTGCTGATGCTGTGTCTTTAATGGTGCGTACTGATACCTATTAGTAATGTAAGATTTGAAATAAGCAAGCGCTGGCCCCTTATACCGTAGTGATCAGTTTGTGGGAGTAGGATGTCATGGTTTACGTGTCAAAAGCTTTTCTTAGGTCAATAAAAATTCCTAGTGGATATTCCTTATTTTCCAATGCTGTGTAAAGCAGATCTAGCATTTTTATGATTGCATATTTGTGCTTTTTTTTTCCTGAATCCAAAACTGGCAGGGGTTTGGGTTTATGTTTTGAGCCGTTTTTAAGAATACAGTCCCCTGTGCACGAGTTTCTCAAAGATTTTGGATAGCAATGGTAAGTTAGATATTGGCCCTTATTGTTGTTTAAGTCTGTAGGGTCACCACCTTTATGTATTGGTGTAACCCTTGCCATCTTGAGTAGTTTCGGGAAGGTGCTAGTCTCTATTGACTTGTTAAAAGTAATGAAATAGCTTGCAAAAGGACATGGGCCGCTCGCTTTGTACAGTAATGGTGGGACTGAGACAGATTCCCCGAGTTATTTTTAAGTGACTTTATGATCTCAATGACTTCCGTGGGCCCCGTTGGTGCAAGATAGAAGGAATTAGGGAAATTTCCATCTAGGTAGCCCCCGGCATGGGCATTGGTATGTGGGATTTTACTGGCGAGATAGATCCTATGTTTGGAAGAAGTCGTTTTATCTTGTTAGCTGTGTCAGTGGGATGTAGTGGTGTTTCATTAGGGGTTTTGTTAGGACAATATTCTTGGTTTTTCTCAGTTTGTGGGTCCCTAGAATTGAGAGAGTGTTTCCAGGTCTTTTTTATATCTCCTCTAGTGTCTGGAATCTACTGGAGTAGTATAGTTGTTTGGCTTTTTTTATTACTTTGGTGAGAGCTGATGAATAGTGTTTAAGAGTATCTTTGTGTATTAAGCCCTGTCTATATTGCTTTTCATATTGGTGTTTCTTGTCAATGGATTTCAGAATGTTGCTGGTTAGCCATGGGCAACCAAGCCGTTTGTTTGTGATCTGTTTTGTTTTTATAGGACAATGTTTGTTGTATAGTCTAAGTAATTTGTCAAGAAAAATGTCTGTCCAGTCATCAATACCATTGGCCTTGGAGAATTCTGTAGGCCAATCAACAGTCTCTAGGTCAGCTGTGAACTTCAGGGGCTGTGTAGCCCCTGTGGGTCCCAGGGACTGTGTAGCCCCTGTGGATTTATTAACCATACTTTTGTCGCCTCATATGTCTCCATATAAACTCTCAAATTTATCTACAACAGTTCAGAATGTAGTATTTATTTGCCAGAAATTAGTTTAAATTTCTACATTACAGTCATCAGCAAGTGTTCAAATTATCTGCTGTAGTTGTTAATTACCTCTCCCATTATTTCTCCACTTTCTTCTTGGTCTCTTTCTCTCATCCCTTTCCTCCTCTCCTATAATAATAATGTAATAATAATAATAATAAATAATAATAATAATAATAAAAATAATAATAATAATAATAAAAAATAATAATAATAATAATAATAATCGTAATAATAATAATGATAATAATAATAAAAATAATGTAATAAATAATAATAATAATAATAATAATAATAATAATAATAATAATAATAATAATAATAAATAATAATAATAATAATAATTATAATTTTAATTAATAATCGTAATTTGTAATAATAATAATAATAATCATAAAATAATATTATAATAATAATAATAATAATAATAATAATATAATAATAAATAATAATCTTTATTTCTACAAGTACATGATACAACTTGTACAGACCATAGCTGACATCAATGACATACTGTATAGAAAGTTTCTGATTATTCAGAGCATTTCCCGCAACTTAGGTTAATTTTGTTCCCCAGGATGCCACCCACACCAGTCTGCTAACACCCGGGTACCTAGTTACTGCTAGTTGAACATGGATAGTAGGTGTCTTAAGGAAACACGTAGTAATGTTTCCACCCGTACCGGGGATTGAACCATGGACCTCAGTGTGTGAGCTGAGTACGCTACCAACCCACTATACAGCCATGCGTCGCTTAACTAGTGTGTGTGTGTGTGTGTGTGGGTGTGTGTGTGTGGGTGTGTGTGAGGGTGTGTGTGTGGGTGTGTGTGAGGGTGTGTGTGTGTGGGTGTTGGTGTGTGTGTGTGTGGGTGTGTGTGTGTGGGTGTGCGTCCTTGTGTGTATGCATATATTTGTACGCTCGTGTGCACATGTCCGTGCGTGCGCCCTCGTGTGTGTATGTGCGCGCGCGCGCTAGTGTGGGTGTATGATCCACTTAATATTTGTATTTATAACTCATTACAATTGTGACCAGGTGTGGACGTATCAGTGGTTCATTACTTTGTAAATTTGTTCATGACTGTAACCATGTATAGGAGTGAAGCTGATTCATTACCTCTGTAACTTGCCATGATTAGTGACCAGATCTACCTGGAGTTCATTACCTTTGTAACTAGTTCAGCTATCATAACTTTGGGTCCAGTCACTGGACCCATTATGTACCTTTGTAATCTTTTGACTACCGCCCACAGGATGGTATGGGGTGCATAAAGATATTAAACTAAAGTGTGTGTGTGTGTGTGTGTGTGTGTGTGTGTGTGTGTGTGTGTGTGTGTGTGTGTGTGTGTGTGTGTGTGTGTGTGTGTGTGGTGTGTGTGTGACTCAACAATCAATATTTGCACCAATAACTCATTACAGTTGTGACCGGTGTGGAAGTGTGAATTGCTACATTACTCTATAATTTGTTCATGATTGTAGCCAAAGTATAAACGTAAGTAACCATTCTACAGAATTCATTACCTTTGTAACTTGTGAGCTCATTACCTTGTACTAGTTCAGCTATCAAAACTTTGGGGGCCCAGTCCCTGGACCCATTACGTACCTCTGTAATCTGTAAATACCTTTGTAACTTGTCATGATTGTGACCAGACTTACCTGGAGTTCATTACCTTTGTAAATTGTGAGTTCATTACCTTTGTAAATTGTGAGTTCATTACCTCTGTAACTTGCTCAGCTATCAAAACTTTGGAGTCCAGTCCCTGGACCAATTATGTACCTCTGTAATCTTTTGACTACCGCCCACAGGATGGGTATGGGGTGCATAATAAACATATTAAACTAACGTCGCTTAACGACGGGGATACGTTCTGTGAAATGCGTCGTTAGATTTCGCCGTTGTGCGAACGTCATAGAGTGTATTTAAACCTAGATGATATATATAGCCTACTACACATCTAGGCTATATGGTATATCCTAGGTACTACAAACCTTTAATGTGGTCGTAATACCTGGGTCAGTCTTAGTAAGACCCACTCGCTGGACCTTCTGGTCGTAAGACCGAGGTCTTTTTATGCTTCATCACTTCCAGCTATTAAAAAGTATGCAACACATCACAATATTTTAAACGTCATTAAAACCCCCAGACTCACATTATTGCTTCCTGACATTCCTGGCAACTCTCTGTAATATAATTCACATCACATATATCGGTAAATAACTCATCGTCAACATATGTAAATGTTTTATTCCCTACAACACAGCTGCTACATTCACACACCTTCAGGGAGAAATGTATATGTTGTGAGGTGAAACAAGATCAGTTGCCTCCAGCATTGATCCACTCCATGACCTCTTCTTCCAGAAGTTCAAGAGAACCCACAGAGTCCAAGACAACATCATGGAACTTCTTGAGGTCAAAGTTGTCAAGTAGAATATTGGTTGCTGTATCCCTCAACTCCTTCAACTTGAGCTGACCCACCTTGTAGGCTAGCGCCTGACCCGGCCAGCAGATGTAGCGATCAACCTCATTCTGAAGAATGATGATATTTTGAGATTTTTGGAGGAATTATTTTGAATTTCTGAATTTGTGAAGTATACACAGGGTATACACCCCCACTCAGTGTATGTATACACGACTTATTACCAGACAGCATAGGCCAGTAGACCTACTGTAGTACCTCACTGGTCTTAGGCTCTCAAAGCTAACTTTAAATCACGCAAACACTACAGGGACCCCCTCTCAGCATTTACAACACCCACAAGGATCTCAACAACTACAACACCCACAAGGATCTCAACAACTACAACACCCACAAGGATCTCAACAACTACAACACCCACAAGGATCTCAACAACTACAAACACCACAAGGATCTCAACAACTACAACACCACAAGGATCTCAACAACTACAACACCCACAAGGATCTCAACAACTACAACACCCACAAGGATCTCAACAACTACAACACCCACAAGGATCTCAACAACTACAACACCCACAAGGGCCTCAACATGTACAAGACCTACTTCGATATCTTGAAGAGCTAGCGCGGTGTGTAGAAGCAGGTAGTCAATAGCCTCCTGGCGTGTCCAGCCGAAGGCATGCATACCCGTGTCCACTACAAGGCGACAAGCACGGAAGATCTCGTCCGAGTAGTGCCCATATCTGTCCAAAAATAATTGTTATATGTTTCTTTGAAAACGTATAATCTCGAATTATAGCCGAGAATTATAAAATATTGTCAGGTTTGGAACGGAATTGTGTACTGTCGACAATAGTGAGACGAAACGATGCAGAGGAAGTTTTGAAATAGACAATGTTTCTCTCAGTGAGGAGCTTTATCATGACTTTAGAAAGCTTTACAGGGAGCGAAACGTTGTCGTAATAAAAGCTTCTTCTGCAACCTGTGTCTTTATTATCAATATGGCATAACTGGTAGACATTGTCTTCAGCAAAACAAGCAATAATACGAAAGTTATTTTCAAAAAGCCGAAACGTCAAATTCACGAGGTTTCGCCCATGGTAAGGCTTTTTCTCCAAGGTTGATGGTTTGATTCCATCATCTTTATTTCACTACTACATCTGCTACCTTTGAATTTGACTGAAGAAACGTACTGTGCGAAATATTTCGTCAGTAAAGATACCCAGATATTGCACATGTGTCTTAATCTTCCATAACATACCTGTCGTAGAGATCCTCGAAGAGATCCATGTCGAAGCCGAGTGACTCAGCGTACAGACCCCAGCCTTCTATGTACCCGGTGTTCATTGGGAATCTAGAGGGAGCTTGCCAGTAGTTCCTGTCCTCACTCACCCTCCTGAAGTAAGGTATGTTGGGGTTCTCTATGCTGTGGGAACCCTGCAGGTGGTGGCCTGGGTTCCCCTCGTGTAGGGACAATGTCAACATCTCGTACTTAGCCCTGAGAAGATGAGAGTCTGTGTTTGAAACTGGCATAAAATACAGACAAGTTGATGATTAAGACACATGTGCAATATGTGGGTATCTTTATTTGTAGAAATATCTTCAATCAGTGGTTTTATCAATACAAGAACATAAAGTGAAGAATTATGTACAAAAAATGGAGTGATCAGTCCCTCAGTCTCGACGCTTTATATAAGCACCGAGCTCCGTGACGGTGCGTCATATTCTTCAAGACTACGGTGATCTTCACCAACTCCAAGGCTGAGGGACTGATTACCTTCTGTTTTGTATATAATTATTCACATTATGTCCTTGAATTGTACTGATAAAGCCACTGGTTAGCGAAACGTCTACAAATAAAGATACCCAGATGTTGCACGTGTCTAATTCTTTATCAAGATGAGATGTTGCTGGATCACTCACTCGGTGATTACTTTTTGTAGACAGAGGCACAGGTTGCTGCTACTGAGAAAACGTTCCGCTCCGTGTAGAGATTTAACAAGTGATGATAAATCTTCACACAGAGCGAAACGTTGTCCCTAAGCTTGTTTTGCAACTTCTGATCTCATATTCAAACAGTAGGAGCTAGTATATTGACTTCACACAAGTGTTGCGAGTCTGTACTAGCTTCCTCGCTACAACAAGTGTGTAGTAAACTTACTGAGCGTCGTAGTAGTAAGTGTTGACGTAGAAGACACCAGGTCTAGACCCGTCGTAAGAACCAGAAATGTAAAAGGCTCCAGATCCGTCCATTGAATTATCAGCCACTACCCTGTCAAGTAAGTTTAACATGTAAGTCTGTGCTGCTTGCCACAACAATAAATGAATTACGTGCTAAGAAAAGCCATATAATTAAGTGTACTCGCCTAACTCACCTAACTCTGGTTGCAGGGGTCGAGTCATAGCTCCTGGCCCCGCCTCTTAACTGGTCGCTACTGGGGCACTTCCTGCTCCATGCGCTTTATCATACCTCTTCTTAAAGCTATGTACGGATCCTGCCTTCATTACATCACTTCCCAGACTATTCCACTTCCTGACAAGTGACTGAAGAAATATTTCCTAATGTCCCTGTGATTCATCTGAGTCTTCGGCTTCCAACTGTGACCCTTTGTTGCTGTGTCCCATCTCTGGAACATCCTGTCCCTGTCCACCCTGTCGCTTCCTCTCAGTATTTTATATGTCGTTATCATATCCCCCCTATCTCTCCTGTCTTCCAGTGTCGTCAAGTCGATTTCCCTTAGCCTCTCCTAGTAGGACATACCCCTTAGGTCCGAGACTAGTCTTTTTGCAAACCTTTGCACTTTCTCTAGTTTCCTCACATGCTTGGCTAGGTGAGGGTTCCAAACTGGTGCTGTATACTTCAATACGGGCCTAACATACACAGTGTACAGGGTCCTGAATGACTCCTTATTTAGATGTCGGAATGCTATTCTTAGGTTTGCTAGGCGCCCATATGCTGCAGCAGTTATTTGGTTGATGTGCGCCTGAGATGTGCCTGGTGTTATACTCACCCCATGATTCTTTTCCTTGAGTGAGGTTTATAGGCTCTGGCCCCCCTACATTGTACTCCGTCTGTGGTCTTCTTTGCTCTTCCCCAATCTTCATGACTTTGCACTTGGTGGGATTGAACTCTATGAGTCATTTGCTGGACCAGGCCTGCAGCCTGTCTAGATCCCCCTGTAGTTCTGCCTGGGCTTCGTCGGATTGCATTCTTCTCATCAACTTCACATCATCCGCAAACAGGGACACTTAAAAGTCTAGTCCTTCTGTCATGTCGTTCACAAATACCAGAAACAGCACCGGTCCTAGGACTGACCCCTGTGGAACCCCGCTCGCCTTGCCTGTTATCCCTGCCTGGTCCTCCAGCTTTTGCACTAATCTCTTGTGTGGAACTGTGACAAACACCTTCATACAGTCCAAGAAAATGCAATCTACCCAGCCCTCTCTCTTTCTGGTCATACTGCTGTAATCCTGTCACAGAATTCCAGTTCGTTTGTGACACAGAATCTCCCGTCCCTGAAACCGTGCTGGCTGTTGTTGATAAGCTCATTCCTTTCTAGGTGCTCCACCACTCTTCTCCTGATAATCTTCTCCATGACTTTGCATACTATACTTGTCAGTGACACTGGTGTAGTGTTTCTGGAGTCCCATCTGTCTCCTCTGTGAACACTTCTTTGAATTTCATGTTGAGCTCCTCACATACTTCTCGGTCGTTTCTTGTGATCTCCCCTCCTTCCTTCCTCAGCCTGATTGCCTGTTCCGTGACTGTTGTTTTTCTCCTGATGTGGCTGTACAACAGCTTCAGGTCAGATTTGGCTTTCGCTGCTATGTCATCTTTCGTATTGTCGTTGGGGCTCCCTTCTTACCTATGCATATACGTTTCTGGCTCTACGACTGCTCTCCTTATTCTCCTGGGACCTTTGCCTTCTATACTTCTTCCATTCTCTAGCACACTTGGTTTTGGCCTCTCTACACCTTTGGATGAACCAAGGGCTCATCCTGGATTTCTCGTTATTTCTGTTACCCTTGGGTACAAACCTCTCCTCGGCTTCCTTGCATATTGTTGTCACATATTCCATCATGCATATTGCTGTCACATATTCCATCATGCATATTGTTGTCACATATTCCATCATGCATATTGTTGTCACATATTCCATCATGCATATTGTTGTCACATATTCCATCATGCATATTGTTGTCACATATTCCCCCATGTGGCTCCAGGTTTTCCCAGTCGATTTCCTTGCAATTAAAGTCATTCACAATTAGCAGTTTTGCCCTGCATGCATGAGCCCTTCTGGCCACTTCAGCCAGTGTGTCAACCATCACTCTATTACTCTCCTGCTGCTCTGTGGTGGGCTATACATCACTTCAGTTACCACCCTGGGACCTCCAGACTGAAGTGTTCTTACTATGTAGTCTCTTGCTTCTCCTCTGTCTCCTTTCTCCAGCTCATCAAAATTCCATTGGTTTTCGATGAGCAGTGCCACTCCTCCACCCCCTCTGTCTTTCCTCAGGATCTGATATCCCATTGGAAAGATGGCATCTATTATAATTCCTGTGAGCTCGGTGTCTGTGAGACCTATGGTGTCCGGTGATGCCTCTTTGACTCTTTCATGGCACTCCTCCCACTTATTCATTATTCCATCAGTGTTGGTGTACCATACCTTCAGTTTCCTCTCCAACACTGTGTTCTGGGGGGTCTGTGAGGGTGGGGGAACTGGCAGTGTGCTGTGGGATTCTATAGCGTAGTGTGGGGTGGGGGCTGTAAGTGTGGATTGTGGGTTCTGTTAGGATAGCGTGTTTGGTTGTGGGGTTCTGAGGGTGGTTCTGTGTGTGCTTGTGCTTGTTGCTCTTCCATGCTCTGGTTGTCCTCTGCTGACTCTCTCCTTGTCTCTCTTCCAAGCCCCTTTTGTTTCCGTGCACTCTCCCTCAACTGCTGTCATTTTGTTCTTGTTCCGTTGCGGTCTAGGAACACTCTCTTGTATGTTGATGATTCCTTCAGCCGTGGTTTCTCTTGCAGGATCCTGTTCTGCACCGTTTATGTCTTGAAAATCAGTTTGACCGGCCCATTTCTCCGTTCAAG
>NC_069414.1:50028304-50068875 GCF_026875155.1 Cherax quadricarinatus
GAGCATGTTTCAGACCGGGGGGAGGGGAAGGGTATGAGAGCCAAGCGTCAGACCGGGGGGGAGGAACGGGTATGAGTGGACCTTGAGAGCAACATTCTGGACCGGGGGGGGAGGGATGAGTGGTTCCTGAGTTCTTGGTGGGGGGTTTGGCTGTGTATTTTCTTGGTTACTTCAAGTACGCCACCACTTGTGCCAGTGAAGAAATGGGAAGAGCTCTAAATAAACCGTAGGTCAGAGAGAGTGGTACGCACAGAGCAGACCTCTGCATCCATACCAGCAGGACCCCACGGATCCAGCCAGCTGAGACTGCTGTAGTTTCAGGCAGGGTGTTCCAAGATGAAGATGTATTATATACCGAAACTCTTAATCGTAGCGGCTGCTACCAGGTTGTATGAGAACACAGTAACAACGTCCACCAGCCAGCCGTACCTGGCCAAGTATTGTGTGTGTATGTATGTATGGATAATAAGTAAGTATATTTGATGTACAAGGTACACTTAGGTACAATAATCTATAATAGTGTAAGTTACCCTTACCCAGGATAACCCAGAAAAGTCAGTCTTATATTACCACTATTACTACAACAACAAAACAACTATTACACTACTACTACCTATTGCTCATTACTACTAATGGCAATATCTTCTATACTTCAATAACTACATACACTACTACTACTACTACTGCCCTACTGAAAACAACAACAACAACAACTTACTACTACTGCAACAATACTACTTACTTACTAATGCTACTTCTGTTGCCTACTTTACTACTATTGCTATTACTACTACTACAATAAAACTACTACTACTACTACTACGGCAAACAGTCATACATCAACTACTACTACTACTACTGCAACTAACTACTACTGCTAACTACTACTTCTACTACTAACTACTGCTACTACTACTAAATACTAATATTGCATACTTATGTTGCTCACTACTCTACTACTACTGCTGCTGCTACCATACTACATATTGCTATTCTATACTACGATTGATACCTATATTGCAACTACTAAATAAACTACTTATGCTACTGCTACTACTACTACTTATAATACTATCTACTATTGATTCTAACTACTGCAACTACAGTTACAAATGCTGCTACTACTGCTACTATTGCTTTGCTACTACTTCTGCTGCTGCTGCTCACTACTTACTGTTTGCTTAATGCTACTTCTACGCCTGCTGATGTTACTACTTTACTTTTACTAACCACTTCTGCTACATCTAATATTACTCGCTATATTATTATTACAACGACCTGGTAGCTATATAAACTTCTGGTAGTATATCACATTCCATGGGGCCATGAGCTTCACCAAATACTGTCCCTCCATCCTTCCCGGAGGAGGGTGGTGGAATGTCATCAACTGGTGTGTTAGTAGGTTGGCATCCAACAGGTGTGTATCTAGGTGCCTTTGCCAGTTGAGTCACAAGGAGCCTCAGGCAGGTCTGTTAGTAGAATCCTCAGCGGATGTGCAGTTCAGGGATGTAGGATTCTCAACAGGTGCGTCAGTAGGATTCTCAGCAGGTGCGTCACTAGGTGCCTCAGCAGGTGTGTCACTAGGTGCCTCAGCAGGTGTGTGCCTAGGTGCCTCAGCAGGTGTGTCAGTAGGAGCCTCAGCAGGTATGGAGCGCAGGGGTGTAGGTTACAGCAGCAGGTATATAAAGACGCAGAGGACCCTCAATAACCAGGTCTTGTGGTGAGTGAAGGCAATACTGAAAGCTTACCACACCTTCCACACCTGCAAGTGACACACACTATACCCGTTTAAAATACTCTACACCTGTGTAACAATCTGTGCAACTGTGTAACACAATACAAACTGTGCAACACAACTACAAATGGGTAAACACACTACAAATGTGTAACAAATTACGACTGCGTAAACAATACACCTGTGTTACACACACTAACCATACTGTGTAACACCACTACTACTGTGCAAAACACACTAACAAACTGTGCAACCACACTACAACTGTGAAAACACACTACAACTGCGAAACACACTACAACTGGTGTAACACAAAATACAAAACTGTGCCAACACCTACAACTGTACAACACACTACAACTGTGTAAACCACTAAGCTGTGTAACACACCACGCTTAACCTGTATAACACACTACAATGTTTACACACTACAAACTGTCTAACACACTACAACTGTGTAACACTAACCTGTGTCAACAAACACCACACTTACAAACTGTTTAACACACACCTACAAACTGTGTATACACACACTACAACTGTGTAACACACACCACAACTGTGTAACACACACTACAACTGTGTAACACACACTACAACTGTGTAACACACACTACAACTGTGTAACACACACTACAACTGTGTAACACACACCACAACTGTGTAACACAAACTACAATGTGTAAACACACACTACAAAACTGTATAAACAACTCTACCACAACTGGTAACACATCACATCTGTGTAACCAACACACTTACAAAACTTGTAATACATACTACAACTGTGTATCACCACACTACAAAAACTGTGTAAACACACACTTCAAATGTAAACCAACCACTTACAAACTGTGTATCACACACCACAAAACTTGTGTAACACACACTACAAACATGTGTTAACACACACTACAACTGTCGTCGGTAAACTCTCACTACAACTGTATACACACACCACAACTTGTAAACACACACCACAACTGTTGTAACACACTACAAATGGTAAAACCACACTACAAACTGTGTAACCACACTACAAACTGTGTAACACACTATCACCTGTGTAACACACACTACCACTCGTGTAAACAACACTACACCTGTGTAAAAACACACTACAACTGTGTAACACATACAAAACTGTGTACATCACACTACAACCTGTGTAATACCACACTACAACATGTGTAAACACATACAACTGTGTAAACACACAACTGCCAATGTGTAAACCACTACACCTGTGTAAACACAACATTACAACTGGTGTATCACACCTACAATACTGTTGTAACACACACTACAACTGATGTAAACCACACTACAACTGTGTAACGCACACTAACAACTGTGTAACACACAGGACTAAAACTGTGTAAACACACTACACCTGTGTAAACACAACAACTACCACTGTGTAACACAATACACTGTGGAACACACATACCACTGGTGTAACACACTACGCCTGTGTAAAACACACTACAAACTGTTGTAACACACTACAAATGTGTAACACACACACCACCTGTGTTAACACACTACAACTGTGTAAACACATACAAACTGTGTAACACACTACAACTGTGTAACACATTACCACTGTGAAACACCACCACTTCACTGCGTAACACACTACAACTGGTAAAAACACTACACCTGTGTAACACACTTACACATGTGTAACACACACTACAACTGTGTAAAAACACTACAACTGTGTAACAACTACAACGTGTAAACACCACTAGCAACTGTGTAAACACACAACAACTGTGTTAACACACTACAAACTGGTAACACACTACACCTGTGTAACACAAACTACACTGTGTAATCACACTACAACTGATGTAAACACACTACAACTGTGTAACACAACTACAAACTAGTGTAAAACACACCACTACAACTGTGTTCAAACACCACCTACAACTGTGTAACACATACACTGTGCAACACACTACAACTGAGTAACTACACTCTACAACTGAGTAACACACTACAATGTGTAACCACACTAACAATGTGTCAACAACACACTACTAACTGTGGAACATCACTACACTGTGTAACACTCACTACCACTGTGTAAAACACTACAAACTGTGTAACCACCATCTACAAACTGTGTAAACACACTATAAATGTGTATCACCACACTACAACTGTGTAAACACCACTTCAACTGTTGTAAACATCACTACATCTGTGTAACACGCTCACAAACTGTGTAACAACACACTACAACTGTGCTAAACCTCACTACACTGTGTAAACACACTTCATCACTGTGTAATCAAAAAGCTACACTGTGTAACACAAACTACAACTTGTGTAAACAACTATCACCTGTGTACCACACAACTACAAACTGTGTAACCACACGCTACAAGCTGTTGTAACACACACTTACAACTGTGTAAAAAACACACACTACAACTGTGTTAACACACGCTACAACTGTGTAAAACCACCACTACACCTGTGTACCACACACTTACAAATGTGTAAAACACAGCTCTACAAATGTGTAACCACACACTACAACTGTGTAAAACACACTACAACTGTGTAACACACTACAACTGTGTAACACACTACAACTGTGTAACACACACTACAACTGTGTAACACACTACAACTGTGTAACACACACTACAACTGTATAACACGCTACAACTGTGTAACACACACTACAACTGTGTAACACACTACACCTGTGTACCACACACTACAACTGTGTAACACACGCTACAACTGTGTAAACACACTACAATTGTGTAACAACAACTACCCATACTGTGTAACACACGCTAAAAACTGTGTAACACTCACTACAACTGTGTAAACACACTACCACCTGGTTGTACCACACACTACAACTGTGTAACCAAACACTACAGATTGTGTAATAATCTAACTACAACTGGTGTAACACACCACTTAAAACTGTGTAACACCACATCTACAACTGGGAACCACACCACTACAAAACTGTGTGTAACACACTACAAACTGTGTAAACCATTTACATCTGTGTAAACACCACACTACATATGTGTAACACACTACAAACTGTGTAAACACACACTCAAACTGTGTAACACCCACTACAAACTGTGTAAACACACTACGATCTGTGTAACACACTACACCATGTGTTACTCACTTGTGTAGTGTATTACACTTGTATACACTGAGAGTTTACACTTTTATAACTGAGAAAATATACACTTGTATACACTGAGAGATATACACTTGTATACACTGAGAGATATATACACTTGTATACACTGAGAGATATACACTTGTATACACTGAGAGATATACACTTGTATACACTGAGAGATATACACTTGTATACACTGAGAGATATATACACTTGTATACACTGAGAGATATACACTTGTATACACTGAGAGATATACACTTGTATACACTGAGAGATATACACTTGTATACACTGAGAGATATACACTTGTATACACTGAGAGATATACACCTCTCTGTGTATATAAGGGAAGACGTATAAACACACTTGTATTATAAAGTCTGATGTGAGAAATACACAACGAGGTCACTCATATTTAGTTTATCTCTCTTAACTAAAACTATTCTTACCTGTCTTTCTGGCTGTCATCTTAGCTGTGACTGATAGCTGGTGATGACTGTGATGACACCTGCCAGTAACAGTATAGAACAGTGACTGATAGCTGGTGATGACGGCGATGACACCTGCCAGTAACAGTATAGAACAGTGACTGATAGCTGGTGATGACAGCGATAATACCTGACAGTAAGACTGCAGAAGAATAACTAGCAACACATCACCTGTGGTTGCCAACTATACATCAGCGCTCACATACACAAGTTATACGTGTACTTTATATTGTAAGTGTTTCTGTATGGGTTTTCAATGGGGTAATTTGTATAAGTATAAATCTATTTTGGGGATTGTCACACAGTGATCTAGGAGCTAGACTTCAACAACACAGTCTTGTTGACCCATGAGCTAGGCTTCTTTAGTAAAAAACTAAAGAATTTTTTAGACAATTTTTAGACAATAATTTAGACAATTTTTTTAGACGGATGCAATGTGGTATGTGAGGTGACATCTCAGCCTCATAAGTCTTCTACTTTTCCATTATTTAACAGTTCCTTGATAATGTGAAAAGTCATGAAAGCGCTTGGAAGTTCACCATTTTGTCACAGTGGTTGTTCTGCACATTGTGATATCACCTGTTTACTGTGATCTTATTGCGTCATAGCAACACGTGTCAATAACCCACCAAAAAAAACCCAAAAACAAGTCAAAAAGATTATTTCCATTGTGGTCCTTTCAAATTAGGATAACCATTCATGTTTTATACTGTTTTACATTTTCCGTTTCTAAATAATAAAGTGTTTTCATTGATTCTGGTTATTATTTATTTTTCTATTCATTAATTTTCCTGAGGAGGAGCCAGCCTTGGTAATAACTGACTGAAGTTGTTACAGGGTGAGTAAGCCTCAACAAGTGGCAGACCTTGCAAGGATCAACTTACTGAATCAAGATTCAATTCCATTTCGAATCTACCATTGAACTTCAACGCCGCATACCACGATGGTTACTCCAGCCATGAGTAATCATTTCTATGGTAGGACTACAGTACTGGTATTTACACAAAAGATTTGGTGTTTGTTATAGTCTCAATTTATTGAAAGTCAAGTCAGGCAGGATATAATATATTAATTCTGCACTTTTTTTTCGAGCTTGAAACACTTTGGAGGATTAGATCTAGGGACCCGAGATTTTCCGGTGACAATTTGTTTTCATTGAGATCTGTATTATATCAAGGGAACTGTCGTAGGACACTCTTGATTTGTTGGTGAGAAGATTGGATGTCAAGTTGACCCCTTTTCTATTACTGTTTTTGCTCGGAGCCGGCATAGAACCCTTCGTTTTAATTAATTACATATTGTTAATTGAAGTAGGGATCAAAGCCCTGCTGGTTTATTTACAGTTTGAGCGGTAGCAGGAATTGAACCCTCTGTTTTCTTGATACCCGTTTCATTTTTTCTCACTGGTTAGTTTAAGTTATTCTTGCAAGGTATGCAGGAATAACAGTTTTGGATGAATGCTGGAAGTAGTTAGGAATAACAGGGAAAAATTTAGAATCTTTCATTAGTGCTAAGATCCAGGAAAAGACTTGAAAGAAGAGAGAATTTAGAGAGAAGAGAGACAGTTAGAAAGGGAAAGAGAAGAGAATAAGGAGTGAGAAAGAATAGAGAGAGAGAGAATCAAGAATAGCAGTTAGAAAGATAAGAGAGGATAAAAAGGGAGAGATCGAATTGAAAGAGTGTGAAAACCAAATGAACAAGTTAGAAAAGGGGAGAGAGAAGACAAAAGGGTGTGATAGACTTGATCGTGAGGAGAGAGCTAGAGTATGTGAGGAACAAGCTAAAATTAAGAGAACTTGAGGAAAGAGCAAAGGATGGAGAAGTTGAGAAAAGTGCTAGAGAACGTGAGAAAAAATCTAGAGAAGCGTGAGGAAAAGCTAGAGAACTTGAGTTAATAGAGAGAGAAAAGGATTGCGTGCTCGAAAAAGCTCGCTCTGAATTAGAGAATAAAAAAGTTAACTTCTTACACAACAACAATTAGAGGAAGGAGTTTTAATTGAAATCATGCAGCTGTGCAATATTCCAACCACCTAATTTACCTCCCTTCCAGAGGCGTGAAGACATTACTTCATACATCAGGTTTGAAAATACTGCTACCGTCTGTGAATGGCCAGCTGACACTGGGCTACCAGGGTTAGGACTGTTATTTTCTGGTACAGCTTTGAGATCTATGCAAACTTTGTCGCAGGATATCATATGTAATTTAACCTACTGAATGAAGGGGACACAATCTTAAAGCATATTCAAAAACCACAAATTCTTACAGGAAAGATTTCAAGTATGCCACCTTACAGCCTGGCCAAAACTTTCATAGCAGTTACATGTAACACTCTTTCGTTTGTTGACTTGGATAAGAGAGCTCAGGAATTGATCACAGTTATGAATCTCTTGAGACTTCATGGTTGCTGACCAGTTCTGACGCTCTTCCCCACAGTAAGAGCATTCATCAGAGAACGTAACCTGATTAAAGCTGAGGAAGTTGCTGAGGCTGCTGACCTGTACGCTGAGGCTCACAATCCTATAAAGACCTTAAGGGATCGAACCTTTAATGGCAATGGTTCACTGATCCAAAGATTAAGAAGCCTCAGTAGAAAGCAAAGTCACCAGCTAATATACCAACCTGTCATCGATGTGCGGTGGTATCGGACATGAACGTCCAGATTGTCCTTCTAAGAAAATAGAGAAAGTTGGTAGATGTTTTGTTAACGGTAATGACAAGGCACCCTTCTGTTCAGGAGCAGTTAATGGTATAAAAGTCTCAGATATATTACGCGACACTGGATGTACGTGCATCGTAATTTCGGACAAACTGTTCCCCTTACTTTAAACCTCTCGTGTTGTGTCCTTATTCTTTTAGATTACTTGGGTCGTGAAATACTTTTCCCTACAATACGTTGTTACTTGAAAACTAATGGTTCACCGGTTGGACTAATGCGAACGGTACTAGCCCCAATAAACTACTTGTTTATAATAGTGGGTATAACATTAAAGGTGCCGTGCTGCCTTCAGAGGGGATTTTCGTCCACCACCCGTTGGATCTAAGTTTGCTAGCTCCTCTTCCTTGCAGTTCAATAATCCCCTAACAATTCTGCACCGGAAGTGCATTGTCTCGTTACTGTTCATTTTTGGGGGTGGAAAACAGATGATTACTGCTCTCGATATCGAGGTAGCAGGATCACCGTCCACTCGTCGGGTGAAAGTAGGGTATTCGGCACTCTCAAATGTCTTGACTAGGGCTCAGCTACAGACCATAATCACGGGTTCTCCTACCTCCTCTTTCTCCCACCGTAAAAGTCCTTTTATTTTCCCAGATTTTATGGCCAAGGATACTTTTGTAATATACAGCGCAATACTGCCCTTCACTTCGGGATTAGTCATAATCAAGCTTTTTAACAAACAAAGTTATCCATGGGAGATACAAATCTCATAAGTTGAAATATATTTATAGGATCTTACATAAGACTGTATTTAAATCTCATTTCTTCAGTGATAGATTATTCCCATCTTGTTGTTCCTCAAACCATGTCGAGAGACTGTTTCAAATGCTCATGATTTTGCCAGTGACCCAAAACGCTTGGCCCATTGTTTTTAAAAAGGACGTGGATAAACTAAGCACACTTATTTTTGGCCAAGCATGTATTCTTCAGGTTACAAAGAAAAAAAGTATAGTTCTTGCAATGGTGTCAGGTGCTTACTGCCCAAAATACACACACTCCAAAATCCTGTATATTATTAAATCTAAAATTCCTCCTGCAGAAACGAGATACTCCACCATTGTGAAAAGGAATGTTTGGCTCTTGTTTGGGGTATCTCTCAAGCTTAATTTTATTTATAGGGCCTCCCCCCCTCCAATTCTATTTTAGGTAAACGGGCCACAAACCTTTGATATACCTAGAAACTTTTAAAGGGAACCAACAGTCGCCTCTTGAGGTGGCATTGCCCACTCCACGCTTCTAAGTTCCATTTGTGTATATCAATGGTTCAACAAATTATTTCTTGACTGGTTTAAGTCGTGACAGTCAGTAGAAGAATTTGTTGCCTTACGCGGACTTCCACATGTTAGAACTTTTTCCTCGCCAAGTCTCTTATCTCTTTGACCTATAAGTCTTGGTATGGTGAAGTGTGAGGAAAAGTTCAATAGATAGGTGTAGCGAGGGAGTGTATAGTACAAATAGTTTCAATTGCCGGCTACTGTAAGGTAGGGTAAGTCCAGCTCCCGATATTCCCACCCCCCCCTTTTTCCCCTACCCCGAAAGTGATTAGTTTGATTGCCGGACTGCTTGTTAAAGGTAGGGCCAGTTAGCTCCTGCTCTATCCCTTCCCTCCCTCTTCTTCCCCCGAAAGGTGACGTGTGGGGCTCCGGTCAAAACAGTAAATCACTCGACCTCACAGCTACCAACATAACTTGTAAGTACACGCTTGATCATATTTTAGTGGACTTATTGGTGAAAACTTCACTTATTTGACCATTAATTAACTTAGTCCTTTCAGTCTTATCTGTTAAATGTTTAATAATCACCACCATCTTTTAGGTATTGTACTTAACATGGAGAGTGAGTGATTTCTTAAGCAGGGTGGGTATCTGTCTCGCTTTACAGCTTGGAATGACAAGAGAGGGTCACCTGCCAAACAACGAGAAGATAGAAGGAGACCGGACTAACATCCTGAAGACGTCCCAGTTAATCTACTTACCGTTATGGTAAGCCAAAACACAGGACCTAACCCTCATCATAGGCAGTGGGTAACGAACTGTTTTCCTGTCATCTGAAGTAATTACTCACGGCATACTCTGTGAAGAATAAGAGGCGGTGGTGGTCACCAACACCTGCTACCCCCCCCCCCCCCTACATCAGCAAACGGCTACGATTTCAAACAACATGCAGTGTCACCAACACCTGACACCCCATTAACCACGATATACCTATATAAAAACAAAAAATAGCGTTGCGTTTCAAATGTAATTTTTTTTTCATTTCATTTTTCATTTTTCTTTCAATTAGGATATCCATCATGTTTTATGTTTACATTTTCCGTTTCATAAATAATTAAAGTGTTTATCATTGTCTGTTATTATTTCTTTTTCTATTCATTAATTTATCCTGAGGAGGAGCCAGCCTTGGTAATCTGGACTGAAGGTTGTTACAGGGCTTGGAGTAGCCTTCACAAGTACCACAGTTTCCTTGTAGTACCAACAGTTTAACCCTTGTGTACACAGTTTACCCTTGTAGTACCACAGTTTATACCCTTGTAGTACCACAGTTTACCCTTGTAGTCCATAGTTACCCTTGTTGTACAGTAGTTTACCCTTGTAGTACATAGTTACTTTGTAGTACAGTAGTTTACCCTTTGTGTACCATAGTTTCCTTTGTAGTCAGTAGTTTACCCTTGAAGTACCACAGTTTACCCTTGTTAGTACCACAGAGTTTACCCTTGAATCAAGTACCATAGTTTACCTGTAGTACAGTAGTTTACCCTTGTAGTACCATAGTTTACCTTTGTAGTACAGTAAGTTTTACCTTGTAGTACATAGTTTACACTTTGTAGTACAGTAGTTTACCCTTGTAGTACCATAGTTTACCTTTGTAGTACAGTAGTTTACCCTTGTAGTACCACAGTTTACCCTTGTAGTACCACAGTTTACCCTTGTAGTACCACAGTTTACCCTTGTAGTACCATAGTTTACCCTTGTAGTACAGTTAGTTTAACCTTGTAGTTACCATAGGTTACCTTTGTAGTACAGTAGTTTTACCCTGTAGTACCTAGTTTACCCTTGTAGTACCATAGTTACCTTTGTATGTACAGTGTTTACCCTTGTAGGACTGTAGTTTGCCCATGTAGTACCATAGTTTAATACCATAGTTTAGTACCATAGTTTACCCTTGTAATACCATAAATAACAAAAAAAGCACAATATCGTGACTGGAATAATACACAAATAACCCGCACATAGAAGAGAGGAGCTTACCACGACGTTTCGGTCCGACTTGGACCATTTACAAAGTCACACTAACGAAAAGGAGAGAGGGAAGGGTATATATAGACAGGAGGTGGTAGTAGTAGTAGTAGTAGTAGTAGTAGTAGTAGTAGTAGTGGAGGTAGAAGATAGTAGTAGTAGTGGGGGAGGTAGAAAGAAGGAGGAGCCAGTCAAATACTAAGAGGAGCACTGCAATGGAGCTAGGTGCCCACAATGGAGCTAGGTGCCCACAATGGAGCTAGGTGCCCACAAGGGAGCTAGGTGCCCACAGAGGGTAAGAGCAAGAACACAGAAGGGAGGGAATCACAATACATAAATAAGAAGGAACAAAATACACAAGGCAGGAAAGACAACTCAAAGGAGGAAAAAGGAAAGAGGAAAGGGAAGAGGGAGAGAAAAAGGAGGAATCAGGATAGGTCACGGTGTCTGAAGTTTAGAGCAATTTTACAATGTAGTGATGAGAGGATGGCATCTACAGAGACGAAAGCCAGGACTAAGATTTCATACAAGGAAAGTTGTGTATTAGGAAGGATTCAACCAGACGGCGACTGTTAAAGTTGGAAGTAGTGAAGACAATTTGAGATATGTTTACCCTTTTAATACCATAGTTTACACTTGTAGTACCATAGTTTACCATTGTAGGGCTATCATATTTTTGTACATAGTTTACCCTTATTGTAGGCCAATATTACCAATTGCTTGAAATAGTTTTAAACAGGATGAGATTGAGAGGAAACAATGGATCTGGTTTACAGGCACCAGTTGGAGGTAGACCAGGTAGACCAGGGTAGACCAGGAAGGCCTATACAATATGTCTAAGTTTTGCAACACCGCTCACAATGGGTTATCAACAATGATAAGGGTTTGCAACACGCATCACAATGGGTTAGTTATCAACAATGATAGGGTTTGCAAACTCTCACTCTGGGGTTATCATCAACAATGATAGAGGGTTTGCAACACGTCACTCTGGGTTATTCAATAATGATAGGGGTTTGCAACACGCTCACTCTTGGTTATCAAACAATGATAGGGGTTTGCACACGCTCCATCTGGCTTATTAAAAATGATAGGGGTTTGCAACACCACTTACTTATGTTATCACAATGATTGGGGTTTGCAACACGCTCACTCTGGGTTATCACATGATAGGGGTTTGTGCAACACACTCACTTGGGGTTATCAATAATAATAGGGTTTGCAAAACGCTCTCTCTGGGTTATCAACAATAATAAAGGGTTTGCAACACACTCAATCTGGGTTACCAACAATGATAGGGGTTTGCACACGTCACTCTGGGTTATCAACCAGATAAGGTTTGCAACATCTCACTCTGGATTATCAAACAATGGTAGGGGTTTGCAACACACTCACTCTTGGGATATCAACAATGAATAGGGGTTTGTAACACGCTCACCTCTGGGCCTTATCAACATGATAGGGGTTTGAAACACGCTCACTCATGGCTTATCAACAAATAGGGGTTTGCAACACGGCTCACTCTAGGTATCAACCAATATAGGGTTTGCAACACGCTCACTCTGGGTTATCAACAATGATAGGGGTCTTGCAACACGCTCACTCTGGTTATCAACAATGATAAGAGCTTGCAAACACGCTCACTTGGGTTATCAACAATGATAGGGGTTTGCAACACGCTCATTCTGGGTTATCAATAATGATAGGGGTGTGCAAACACGCTCCCTATGGGTTATCAACAATTGATAAGGGTTTGCATACACAACTCACTTCGGGTTATCATCAATGATTGGTTTGCTACACGCTCACTCTGGGTTGTCAACAATGATAGGGGTATGTATGAAACACGCTCTCTGGGTTTTTCACAATGATAGGGGTTTGCAACCGCTCGCTCTGGGTTAGCAACAATGTTAGGGGTTGCAACACGCTCACTCTGGGTTATAAACAATGATAGGGTTTGCAATACGCTCACTCTGGGTTATCAACAATGATAAGAGTTTGCAACACACTCACTCTGGATTATCAAACAATGACAGGGGTTTGCAACACGCTCACTCTGGGTTATCAACATTGATTAGGGGGTTGCAACACGCTCACTCTGGGTTATCAAACAATGATAGGGGCTTTGCAAGACGCTTACTCTGGGTTATCAACCAATGATAGGGGATTGCAAACAGCTCACTGTGGGTTATTCAATAATGATGGGGTTTGCAAACACGCTCAATCTGGGTTGTCAACCATGATAGGAGTTTGCAACACGCTCATTCTGGGTTTTCAACACTGATAGAGGTTTGCAACACGCTCACTCTGGGTTATCAACAATGATGGGGTTTGCAACACGCTCATTCTGGGTTATCAACAATGATAGGGGTTTGCAACAGCTCACTCTGGGTTATCAACAATGATAGGGGTTTGCAACACGCTCATTCTGGGTTATCAATAATGATAGGGGTTTGCAACACGCTCAGTCTAGTTTATCAACAATGATAATGGTTTGCAACACGCTCACTCTGGGTTATCAACAATGATAGGGGTTTGCAACACGCTCACTCTGGGTTATCAACAATGATAAGGGTTTGCAACACGCTGTTGCAACCCCTGAATGGGTTGCAATGATTATTATGTATTATATATAATAATTATTATATTTCATATAATTTTATACGGCTTATATTGCGATAATAGCTAAATCGTCCTTTTTCCTGAATATATTTGCCTTTATAATATTATTTGGACGTAGTTATGTTGTTAGGTAGGATGTAACATATTATGTGACTCAGTTCAAGGTCGTGATTGTCTAACTACTGTAATTATCGTTGTGGCTCGTTTCCCTGCCGGCTTCTCATTGTTGCGGGCAGCTGTCACGGAGTATCACGTGATTGAGGGGGGGGGAGTGCCCCACTCGCCTGAAGTATTCAGTCTGGTTCTAGACTCTCTGGTGGTTGGACAGATTGTCTGTTCATTATTTTGTTAGTTCTGTAGACTCTTTCAAAGAACATGTATGACTTGTGATTTTCGACGTTTATGTACTGAGGTTGTGTGTTCGCATAGACTCTGAGCAACTCAGGTTTCCAGAGATGTAGCTTCTGACCCTAACTTGTTCTGGTTTATCTGTGTATTATCACAGTTGGGGGGGGATTTTCTTTTGCTGAACTTAGATTCAGTAGTATGGAGTTTTGTGACTTTTGTGGAGGATATGCTGATTGGTCCCTACTTAGTGTCGTTATGTTATCTCCTTGTTCCTGATTCTGTGTCGCAAGTTGCTTTGCTATATTGCTATTGGGCTAGCATTCTTTTTATTGTTCAAGCAAACTGTTACATCTGGTTTGTCAGTCGGTCAAGAAGTTAGTTTATTTGAGACTTTTGTCAGTCACTTGTTTAAGTCTAGTCGAGTCGTGGAGACATAGCGAACTACTTAGGCACTTACTCACATACACAAAACTTAACTTGTTCATATTTGTAATATCTTATTAAATGTTAATGTACAGACGGTACTTAGAATTATTAATGTGATGTGTGCTTTTCAGCACATTAATATTGTACTTCGAGAGAAGTGATATTATTTTTGATTACTGTGATTAATTTAATTTAATTTAATTTGATATATCCCTCTAGACTTAAGTAAATTTATTAAATTTTAATTTCTCTAGTTAGTAGCCTACAGTTGTAATCATGAAGCACTATTGAATCATACTGAATTCTAATGGATAATTGGACAAGGATACTGACTTAATTGTTACGAAACCCTGTAACAGGCTGGATTGCTTAGAAGGGCATCCTTTCTAGTTATTCACTGGAGATCTCTAGCTTTTAGAATCGCGTTTTTTGTAACACACGCTCACTGGGTTATCACAAATGATAAGGGTTTGCAACACCGGCTCACTCTAGGTTATCAACAATGAAGGGTTTGCAACACGCTCACTCTGGGCTTATCAACAATGATAGGGGTTTGCAACCACGCTCACTCGGGTTATCAACAATGATACGGGGTTTTGCAACACGCTCACTCTGGCTTTCAAACAATGATAGGGTTTGCAACACGCTCACTCTGGCTTATCAACAATGATATGGGTTTGCAACACTGCTACTCTGGGTTATCAAACAGTGATAGGGGTTTGCACACGCTCACTCTGGTTTATCAAACAATGTTGGGGTTTTGGAACACGCTCACTCTGCTTATCAAAAACAATGATAGGGGTTTGCACCACGCTCACTCTGGCTTTATAACAATGATAGGGGTTCTGCAACACGCTCACTTCCCCGGGTTATAACAATGATAGGGGTGAGCAACACGCTCACTCTGGTTTATCAACAATGATGGGGTTCACTATTTAACCCCCCCCCCCCCCCTTTTTTTCCAACAAGCTCACTCTGGTGTTATCAACAATGATAGGGGTTTGCCAACAAGCTCACTCTGGGTTATCAACAATGATAGGGGTTTGCAACACGATCACTTGGGTTATCAACATTGATAGGGGTTTGCACAACGCTCACTGGGCTTATCAACAATGATAGGGGTTTGCACCACGCTCACTCTGGGTTATCAACAATGATAGGGGTTGCAACACGCTCACTCTGGGTTATTCAAAACAATTGATAGGGTGTTTTGCAACAAGCTCACTTGGGTTATTCAAAAAACCAAAAAAAAATTTGGGATAGGGGTTTGCAACACGCTCAATTCTGGGTTATCAACAATGATATGGGTTTGCCAACACGCTCCACTCTGGGTTATCAACAATGATAGGGGGTTGCAACACGCTCACTCTGGGTTATCAAACAATGATAGGGGTTTAGCAACACGCTCACTCTGGGTGATCAACATGATAGGGTTTGCAACATCGCTCACTCTGGAGCCGGGTTATTCAAACAATGATGGGGTTTTTAGCAACACGCTCACTCTGGGTTATCAACAATGATAGGGGTTTGCAACACGCTCACTCTCTGGGTTAGCACAATGATAGGGGTTTGCAACACGCTCACTCTGGGTTCAACAAGGATAGGGGTTTTTGCAACCACGCTCACTCTGGGTTATCACAATGGTAGGGGTTTGCAACACGCTCACTCTGGTGTTATCAACAATGATAGGGTTTGCAACACGCTCACTCTGGGTTATAACAATGATAGGGGTTTGCAACACGCTTCACTCTGGGTTATCAACAATGTAGGGGTTTGCAACACGCTCACTCGGGGTTATTCAACAACTGATAGGGGTTTGCAACACGCTCACTCTGGGTTATCAACAATGATAGGGGTTTTGCAACACGCTCACTCTGGGTTATCAACAATGATAGGGGTTTGCAACACGCTCACTCTGGGTTTACAATGATTGGGGTTGCAACACGCTCACTCTGGGTTATCAACAATGATAGGGAGTTTGCGACACGCCTCACTCTGGGTTGTCAACATTGATAAGGGTGTTTGCAACCGCTCACTCTGGGTATCAACATGCTAGGGGTTTGCAAACACGCTCACCTTGGGTTTATCCAACAATGATAGGGGTTTGCAACACGCTCATCTGGGTTATCAACAATGATAGTGTTTTGCAACACGCTCACTCTAGGGTTATCAACAATGATGAAGGGGTTTGCAACACCGCTCACTTCTGGAGTATCAACAATGATAGGGGTTTGCAACACGCTCACTCTGGGTTATCAACAATGATAAGAGCTTGCAACACGCTCACTCTGGGTTATCAACAATGATAGGGGTTTGCAACACGCTCACTCTGGGTTATCAACAATGATAGGGGTTTGCAACACGCTCAGATCTGGTGTTTCATCTCCGTAGACTTTTATTGAAACAAAAACTTTAATAACTCAGGAATAAGTTATTTACATTCATTTCACATTTTTTCAGAGTTAATAATGGGAGGTCATGATTTTGCAGACAATATTGAGAATGATGGTTCTATTTGGTTTCTGAAAGTCGTTTTGCAATATGTTTTACCGTTTTGTTTTTATTGACTCTTATTCTCACAAAAAATGCCCCCCCAAAAAAAACAAATTTCAAAAGTTTTTGTAATGTAATCTATTGACATTTCTCGCAAGAAAGTTTGAAATCTAGATAATCTAACTTTTTATCTTTCATCTGATGTTGACTAGAACATTGTACAACTTACTAATTTTGTAGAAATCGGTGGGATTTATGATAAATACAATTTTGCAATATCTTGCAAACTTTGCAACAAGAAAGTCCATGGCAAAATGTGTATAGATTGCAATACTGTCCATTAACAACAGATAATGTTACACTTGAAATTGGACCACAACAACAAAGATGCCTGTGAATGGCCTTAACGTTTCCACGAAAAATCTAATAAACATCTGGCCAGAAATTTAACATTACCAGAAATTTACCTCTTAGACGGATGTTTCGACAGTCAGTTGTTCCATGGATACTTTATTAATAGAGAAAACTCTTAGACGATGTTTCGACCAATCCAGTTAGTGACATGGATACTTTATTAATAGAGAAAACTCTTAGACGATGTTTCGACCAGCCTGGACCCATTATAAACAAGCTGAGAAAATGATGGAAAACTTTCCGGCTAGCCTCTAGCCTCACTTTGGTCTTGATGATGGTCAAGGAAGGTGAGCCGAAACCTTGTTTAAGTTCCTCTCCAGAGTGTGGGATGACTTGTGAAGTGTTGCAGCGCGGAAAAGACTCTCATTTATTTGGTAGGAAGAGAGGGAACATCAGAGGGGACGCTGGAAAAGGAGGCAGCAGCCAGGCTGAAGATATTCCCGAATGTCTTGTGTTGTTTGTCAGGAGTTGCTTTCTGGTGGTCGTCAACATATTCCATATTCTGAGTTGTTGCTCATGTACCTGTGGGACAGTTTACAGCGGGAAACTAGTGATGCTTCAAGTTACACTGTCTAGGGCAGTTAAAACAACAGTGAATTACAGTGATGACACAAGTTAAAACAATGTTAGGCATTTAACAACATGAACTACAATGATGGATACAAGTTAACACTGTCTAGGGCAGTTAACAACAGTGAACTACAGTGTGATGACACAAATTAACACTGTCTAGGGCGGTTAACAACATGAACTACAGTGATGGACACAGTTAACACAGTTCTAGGGCAGTTAACAACAGTGAACTACAGTTTATACAAGCGTAGAGAGTATATAGTATATCTAAGTACACATATGTATACTTAAGGGGGGTGGAAAGTATCACTGACCCTATACACGTGTATTATTACTAAAGTGTTCTTGACCGGTGGTGACCCAGCCTTAACCACCAACATCGTGTGGTAGATAAGACTTTGAAAACCTAACTAACCAACCAACCAGCCAACCAGAGGGAATAAAAGTGATACGTATAAATTTATGGCCAATAAGAGCGAGATATAAAAGTGAGAGAATATAAGTGAGAGAATAAGAGTGAGGAGAATAATGAGTGAAATAATATAAAGTGAGAGAAATAAGTGAGAGAATAAGAGTGGAGAGAATATAAGTGAGTGAATATTAAGTGAAAAAATAAGAGTGGAGAATAAGGTGAGAGAATAAGAGTGAGAGAATATAAGTGAAGAGAATAAGAGGGAGAGAATAAGAGTGAGAGAATATAGTGAGTGAATAAGAGTGAAATATTATAAGTGAGATTAATATAAGTGAGAGAAATGAGAGTGAGGGAATAAGAGTGAGAGGAATATAAGTGGGAGAAAAGAGGGATGAGAATAAGAAGTGAGGAATATAAGTGAGGAGAATAAGAGTGAGAGAATAAGAGTGAGAGAATAAGAGTAGAGAACATAGTGAGAGAATTTGAGTGAAATAATATAAGTGAAGAGAATGAGAGTGAGAGAATAAGGTGAGAGAATTAGAGTGAGAGAATGAGAGTGAGAGCAATAAGAGTGAGAAGAATCTAGTAGTGAGAGAATGAGAGTGAGAGAATAAGATGGGAAATAATATAAGTGAAAGAATATAAGTGAGAGAATAAGAGTTGAAATAATGTAAGGGAGGAGAATGAGAGTGAGAGAATAAGAGTGAGAGAACAAGAGTGAGAGATGAGAGTGAGAGAATAAGAGTGATGAGAATAAGAGTGAGGAATAAGTGTGAGGAGAATGAGAGTGGATGGGAATAGAGTGAGAGAATAAGAGTAAGAGAATGAGAGTGAGGGAATCAAGAGTGAGAGAATAAGAGTGAGAGGATTGAGAGTGAAGGAGTAAGAGTGATGAGAATAGAGATTAGAGAATAAGAGTTGAAGGAATAGAGTGACGAGAATAAGAGTGAGAGAATATAAGTGAGAGATAAGAGTGAGAGAATGAGAGTGAAGGAATAAGAGTGAGAAGGAATGAGGATGAGGGAATAAGAGTGAGAAGAATAGAGTGGAAAATAAGAGGGAGAGGAATATAAGACTCGAGAGAATAAGAGCTGAGAGAATGAGGAGTTGAAGGAATAAGAGTGAGAGAATAGAGTGAGAGAATATGAGTGAGAGAATAAGGAGTGAGAGAATAGAGTGAGGAGAATATAAGTGCGGAGAATAGGTTGAGAAATAAGAGAGAATAAAAAGTGAGAGAATAAGAGTGATATAATAAGAGTGAGAGAATAAGAGTGAGAAATAAGAGAGAATAAGAGGTGAGAGAATAGAGTGAGAACATAAGAGGTGAGAGAATAAGAGGAGAGAATAAGAGGAGACGAAGAGAATATAAGTGAAAGGAATAAGAGTGAGAGAATGAGAGGAGGGAATATAAGAAGTGAGAGGAATAAGCGTGAGAGAATTAGAGTGAGAGAATAAGAGTGAGATAATAAGAGAGAAATATAAGTGAGAGATATAAGAGTGAGAGATACGAGAATGAGAGTGAGGGAATAAGAGTGAGAGAATAAGCGTGAGAGAATTAGAGGTGAGAGAAATAGAGTGAGGAGAATAAGACGAGAAATATATGTGAGAGAATAAGAGTGAGGAGAATGAGGAGTGAGGAATAAGAGTGAGGGGGAAAAGGTGGGAGTGAGAAAATAAGAGTGAGAGAATAGAGTGAGAGAATAAGAGTGAGAGAATAGAGTGAGAGAATAGAGTGAGAGATAAGCGTGAGTGAATTAGAGTGAGAGATTTGAGTGAGAGAATAAGAGAGAAATATAAGTGGAAAGAATAAGAGTGAGAGGAATTGAGAGTGAGGAATAAGAGTGAGAGTATTAAGCGTGAGAGAATTAGATCAGAGTGAGAGAATATAAGAGGAGAGAATAAGAGCGGAATATAAGTGAGAGAATAAGAGTGAAGAGAATGAGAGTGAGGAATAAGAGTGAGAGAATAAGCGTGAGAGATAGAGTGAGAAATAAGAGTGAGAGGAATAAGAGAGAATATAAGTGAGAGAATAAGAGTGAGAGACTGAGTAGTGAGGAATAGGTGAGGGAATAAGTGTGAGAAAATAAGAGTGAGAGAATAAGAGTGAAGAGAATAAGAGTGAGAGAATAAGAGTGAGAGAAATAAGATTGAGAGAAATAAGAGTGAGATAATAGAGTGAGAGAATAAGCGTCGAGAAAATAAGAGAGAATAAGAGTGAGAGAATAGAATGAGAAAAATAAGAGTGAGAGAATAAGAGTGAGATAATAAGAGGGAGAGAGAATGAGATGAGGAATAAGAGTGAGTAGAATAGAGTGAGAGAATAAGAGTGAGAGATTAAGCTTTGAGAGAATAGCAGTAGTGAATAAGTGTGAGATAATAAGAAGTGAGACAAAAGAGTGAGAGAATGGAGTGGAGGGAATAAGAGTGAGAGGAATAGAGTGAGAGAATAAGGGTGAGATATAAGGAGTAAGAAAATAAGAGTGAGAAAATAAGAAGTGAGAGAATAAGAGTGAGAGAATAAGAGTGAGTGATAGAGTGTCCCTCGAAAAAAGAGAGAATAAGAGCGAGAGAAATTAGAGTGAGAAAAATAAGAGTGAGAGATAAGCGTGAAAGAATAAGAGTGATAAAATAAGATGTAAGAGTGAGGAGAATAAGATAGTTTACTCTTGCAGTACCATAGTTTACCTCTGTAGTAAACATAGTTCCACCTTGTAGTTGCCATAGTTTTAATTTGTAGTGCATAGTTTACCCTCGTTAGTACAATAGTTTACCTTTGTAATAACAGTAGTTTACCCTTGTTTAGTACCATAGTTTACCTCGTAGTACCATAGTTTACCTTTGTATAGTACAGTAGTTTAACCTTGTAGCAATAGTTTACCCTTGAATACCATAGTTTAATACCATAGTTTAGTACCATAGTTTCCCTTTTAATACTATAGTTTAGTTGCCATAGTTTACCCTTGTAAACCATAGCTTAGTGAAGGAAAAGTTCAATAGATTGGAGTAGCGAGGGAGTGTATCGTAACAATAGTTTCATTGCCGGCTCTTGTTAGGTTTAGGGTAAGTACAGCTCCCGATATTCCCCCCTTTTCCCCTCCCCGAAAGTTGATAGTTTGATTGCCGGCTGCTTGTTAAGGTAGGGTCAGTCTAGCTCCGCATCCCTTCCCCTCCCTCTTCCCCCCCCCCGAAAGGGTGAGTTGTGGGGCTCGGTTCAAACAGTAAATCACTCGACTCACAGCTCCCAACACTTCTGTAAGTACATGCCTGCCTGATCATATTTTGTGGACTTATTGGTTTGATACTTCACTTTTGACCAATAAATTAACTTAGTCCTTTCAGTCTTTATCTGTTAAATGTTTTACTATCACAATCTTTTAGGTATTGTACTTATATGGGAGAGGTGATTTCTTAAGCAGTGGGTAATAGTCTCTCTTTACCAGCTTGGAATGGGACAGAGAGGGTCACCTGCCACCAACGAGAAGAATAGAAAGGAGACGGACTACGTTCCTGAGACGTCCATGTTTAATCTACTTACCTGTTATTGTAAGCCAACCAGGACCTAACCCTTTCAATCATAAGCAGTGGTAACGAAACCTGTTTTCATGTCATCTGAAGTAATTACTCACGGCCATACTCTGTGAAGAACGAGCGGTGGTGGTCACCAAACACCTGCTACCCCCCCCCCCCCCCTACATCAGAACGGCTACGATTTCAACTACTGCAGTGTCACCAACACCTGACACCCCATTACACGATATCCTATATTAGCGTTGAGTTCAATGTAATTTTTTTTCATTTCATTTTCATTTTTCTTTCAAATTAGGATAACCATTCATGTTTTATACTGTTTTACATTTTCCGTTTCTAAATAATAAAGTGTTTTCATTGATTCTGGTTATTATTTATTTTTCTATTCATTAATTTTCCTGAGGAGGAGCCAGCCTTGGTAATAACTGACTGAAGTTGTTACAGGGTGAGTAAGCCTCAACAAGTGGCAGACCTTGCAAGGATCAACTTACTGAATCAAGATTCAATTCCATTTCGAATCTACCATTGAACTTCAACGCCGCATACCACGATGGTTACTCCAGCCATGAGTAATCATTTCTATGGTAGGACTACAGTACTGGTATTTACACAAAAGATTTGGTGTTTGTTATAGTCTCAATTTATTGAAAGTCAAGTCAGGCAGGATATAATATATTAATTCTGCACTTTTTTTTCGAGCTTGAAACACTTTGGAGGATTAGATCTAGGGACCCGAGATTTTCCGGTGACAATTTGTTTTCATTGAGATCTGTATTATATCAAGGGAACTGTCGTAGGACACTCTTGATTTGTTGGTGAGAAGATTGGATGTCAAGTTGACCCCTTTTCTATTACTGTTTTTGCTCGGAGCCGGCATAGAACCCTTCGTTTTAATTAATTACATATTGTTAATTGAAGTAGGGATCAAAGCCCTGCTGGTTTATTTACAGTTTGAGCGGTAGCAGGAATTGAACCCTCTGTTTTCTTGATACCCGTTTCATTTTTTCTCACTGGTTAGTTTAAGTTATTCTTGCAAGGTATGCAGGAATAACAGTTTTGGATGAATGCTGGAAGTAGTTAGGAATAACAGGGAAAAATTTAGAATCTTTCATTAGTGCTAAGATCCAGGAAAAGACTTGAAAGAAGAGAGAATTTAGAGAGAAGAGAGACAGTTAGAAAGGGAAAGAGAAGAGAATAAGGAGTGAGAAAGAATAGAGAGAGAGAGAATCAAGAATAGCAGTTAGAAAGATAAGAGAGGATAAAAAGGGAGAGATCGAATTGAAAGAGTGTGAAAACCAAATGAACAAGTTAGAAAAGGGGAGAGAGAAGACAAAAGGGTGTGATAGACTTGATCGTGAGGAGAGAGCTAGAGTATGTGAGGAACAAGCTAAAATTAAGAGAACTTGAGGAAAGAGCAAAGGATGGAGAAGTTGAGAAAAGTGCTAGAGAACGTGAGAAAAAATCTAGAGAAGCGTGAGGAAAAGCTAGAGAACTTGAGTTAATAGAGAGAGAAAAGGATTGCGTGCTCGAAAAAGCTCGCTCTGAATTAGAGAATAAAAAAGTTAACTTCTTACACAACAACAATTAGAGGAAGGAGTTTTAATTGAAATCATGCAGCTGTGCAATATTCCAACCACCTAATTTACCTCCCTTCCAGAGGCGTGAAGACATTACTTCATACATCAGGTTTGAAAATACTGCTACCGTCTGTGAATGGCCAGCTGACACTGGGCTACCAGGGTTAGGACTGTTATTTTCTGGTACAGCTTTGAGATCTATGCAAACTTTGTCGCAGGATATCATATGTAATTTAACCTACTGAATGAAGGGGACACAATCTTAAAGCATATTCAAAAACCACAAATTCTTACAGGAAAGATTTCAAGTATGCCACCTTACAGCCTGGCCAAAACTTTCATAGCAGTTACATGTAACACTCTTTCGTTTGTTGACTTGGATAAGAGAGCTCAGGAATTGATCACAGTTATGAATCTCTTGAGACTTCATGGTTGCTGACCAGTTCTGACGCTCTTCCCCACAGTAAGAGCATTCATCAGAGAACGTAACCTGATTAAAGCTGAGGAAGTTGCTGAGGCTGCTGACCTGTACGCTGAGGCTCACAATCCTATAAAGACCTTAAGGGATCGAACCTTTAATGGCAATGGTTCACTGATCCAAAGATTAAGAAGCCTCAGTAGAAAGCAAAGTCACCAGCTAATATACCAACCTGTCATCGATGTGCGGTGGTATCGGACATGAACGTCCAGATTGTCCTTCTAAGAAAATAGAGAAAGTTGGTAGATGTTTTGTTAACGGTAATGACAAGGCACCCTTCTGTTCAGGAGCAGTTAATGGTATAAAAGTCTCAGATATATTACGCGACACTGGATGTACGTGCATCGTAATTTCGGACAAACTGTTCCCCTTACTTTAAACCTCTCGTGTTGTGTCCTTATTCTTTTAGATTACTTGGGTCGTGAAATACTTTTCCCTACAATACGTTGTTACTTGAAAACTAATGGTTCACCGGTTGGACTAATGCGAACGGTACTAGCCCCAATAAACTACTTGTTTATAATAGTGGGTATAACATTAAAGGTGCCGTGCTGCCTTCAGAGGGGATTTTCGTCCACCACCCGTTGGATCTAAGTTTGCTAGCTCCTCTTCCTTGCAGTTCAATAATCCCCTAACAATTCTGCACCGGAAGTGCATTGTCTCGTTACTGTTCATTTTTGGGGGTGGAAAACAGATGATTACTGCTCTCGATATCGAGGTAGCAGGATCACCGTCCACTCGTCGGGTGAAAGTAGGGTATTCGGCACTCTCAAATGTCTTGACTAGGGCTCAGCTACAGACCATAATCACGGGTTCTCCTACCTCCTCTTTCTCCCACCGTAAAAGTCCTTTTATTTTCCCAGATTTTATGGCCAAGGATACTTTTGTAATATACAGCGCAATACTGCCCTTCACTTCGGGATTAGTCATAATCAAGCTTTTTAACAAACAAAGTTATCCATGGGAGATACAAATCTCATAAGTTGAAATATATTTATAGGATCTTACATAAGACTGTATTTAAATCTCATTTCTTCAGTGATAGATTATTCCCATCTTGTTGTTCCTCAAACCATGTCGAGAGACTGTTTCAAATGCTCATGATTTTGCCAGTGACCCAAAACGCTTGGCCCATTGTTTTTAAAAAGGACGTGGATAAACTAAGCACACTTATTTTTGGCCAAGCATGTATTCTTCAGGTTACAAAGAAAAAAAGTATAGTTCTTGCAATGGTGTCAGGTGCTTACTGCCCAAAATACACACACTCCAAAATCCTGTATATTATTAAATCTAAAATTCCTCCTGCAGAAACGAGATACTCCACCATTGTGAAAAGGAATGTTTGGCTCTTGTTTGGGGTATCTCTCAAGCTTAATTTTATTTATAGGGCCTCCCCCCCTCCAATTCTATTTTAGGTAAACGGGCCACAAACCTTTGATATACCTAGAAACTTTTAAAGGGAACCAACAGTCGCCTCTTGAGGTGGCATTGCCCACTCCACGCTTCTAAGTTCCATTTGTGTATATCAATGGTTCAACAAATTATTTCTTGACTGGTTTAAGTCGTGACAGTCAGTAGAAGAATTTGTTGCCTTACGCGGACTTCCACATGTTAGAACTTTTTCCTCGCCAAGTCTCTTATCTCTTTGACCTATAAGTCTTGGTATGGTGAAGTGTGAGGAAAAGTTCAATAGATAGGTGTAGCGAGGGAGTGTATAGTACAAATAGTTTCAATTGCCGGCTACTGTAAGGTAGGGTAAGTCCAGCTCCCGATATTCCCACCCCCCCCTTTTTCCCCTACCCCGAAAGTGATTAGTTTGATTGCCGGACTGCTTGTTAAAGGTAGGGCCAGTTAGCTCCTGCTCTATCCCTTCCCTCCCTCTTCTTCCCCCGAAAGGTGACGTGTGGGGCTCCGGTCAAAACAGTAAATCACTCGACCTCACAGCTACCAACATAACTTGTAAGTACACGCTTGATCATATTTTAGTGGACTTATTGGTGAAAACTTCACTTATTTGACCATTAATTAACTTAGTCCTTTCAGTCTTATCTGTTAAATGTTTAATAATCACCACCATCTTTTAGGTATTGTACTTAACATGGAGAGTGAGTGATTTCTTAAGCAGGGTGGGTATCTGTCTCGCTTTACAGCTTGGAATGACAAGAGAGGGTCACCTGCCAAACAACGAGAAGATAGAAGGAGACCGGACTAACATCCTGAAGACGTCCCAGTTAATCTACTTACCGTTATGGTAAGCCAAAACACAGGACCTAACCCTCATCATAGGCAGTGGGTAACGAACTGTTTTCCTGTCATCTGAAGTAATTACTCACGGCATACTCTGTGAAGAATAAGAGGCGGTGGTGGTCACCAACACCTGCTACCCCCCCCCCCCCCTACATCAGCAAACGGCTACGATTTCAAACAACATGCAGTGTCACCAACACCTGACACCCCATTAACCACGATATACCTATATAAAAACAAAAAATAGCGTTGCGTTTCAAATGTAATTTTTTTTTCATTTCATTTTTCATTTTTCTTTCAATTAGGATATCCATCATGTTTTATGTTTACATTTTCCGTTTCATAAATAATTAAAGTGTTTATCATTGTCTGTTATTATTTCTTTTTCTATTCATTAATTTATCCTGAGGAGGAGCCAGCCTTGGTAATCTGGACTGAAGGTTGTTACAGGGCTTGGAGTAGCCTTCACAAGTACCACAGTTTCCTTGTAGTACCAACAGTTTAACCCTTGTGTACACAGTTTACCCTTGTAGTACCACAGTTTATACCCTTGTAGTACCACAGTTTACCCTTGTAGTCCATAGTTACCCTTGTTGTACAGTAGTTTACCCTTGTAGTACATAGTTACTTTGTAGTACAGTAGTTTACCCTTTGTGTACCATAGTTTCCTTTGTAGTCAGTAGTTTACCCTTGAAGTACCACAGTTTACCCTTGTTAGTACCACAGAGTTTACCCTTGAATCAAGTACCATAGTTTACCTGTAGTACAGTAGTTTACCCTTGTAGTACCATAGTTTACCTTTGTAGTACAGTAGTTTACCCTTGTAGTACCATAGTTTACCTTTGTAGTACAGTAGTTTACCCTTGTAGTACCATAGTTTACCTTTGTAGTACAGTAGTTTACCCTTGTAGTACCACAGTTTACCCTTGTAGTACCACAGTTTACCTTGTAGTACACAGTTTACCCTTGTAGTACCATAGTTTACCCTTGTAGTACAGTTAGTTTAACCTTGTAGTTACCATAGGTTACCTTTGTAGTACAGTAGTTTTACCCTGTAGTACCTAGTTTACCCTTGTAGTACCATAGTTACCTTTGTATGTACAGTGTTTACCCTTGTAGGACTGTAGTTTGCCCATGTAGTTACCATAGTTTAATTACCATAGTTAGTACCATAGTTTACCTTGTTATACCATAAATAACAAAAAAAGCACCAATAATCGTGACTGGAATAATACACAAATAACGCGCACATAGAAAGAGAGGAGCTTAACCCCGACGTTTCGGTCCGCTTGGACCATTTACAAATCACACTAACGAAAAGGGGAGAGGGAAGGGTATATATACGACAGGAGGTGGTAGTAGTAGTAGTAGTAGTAGTAGTAGGTAGTAGTAGTGGAGGTAGAAATAGTAGTAGTAGTGGGGGAGGTAGGAAAGAAGGAGGAGCCAGTCAAATACTAAGAGGAGCACTGCATGGAGCTAGGTGCCCACACATTAGAGCTAGGTGCCCACAATGGAGCTAGGTGCCCACAAGGGAGCTAGGTGCCCACAGAGGGTAAGAGCAAGAACACAGAAGGGAGGGGAATCAATACATAAATAAAGAAGGAACAAATACACAAGGCAGAAGACAACTCAAAGGAGAAAAAGGAAAGAGGAAAGGGGAAGAGGGAGAAGAAAAAGGAGGAATCAGGATAGGTCACGGGTGTTCTGAAGTTTAGAGCATTTTACAATGTAGTGAGAGAGGAAGGCATCTACAGAGACGAAGCCAGGACTAAGATTCATACAAGGAAAGTTGTGTATTAGGAAGGATTCAACCAGACGGCGACTGTTAAAGTTGGAAGTAGTGAAGACAATTTGAGCATAGTTTACCCTTGTAATACCATAGTTTACACTTGTAGTACCATAGTTTACCATTGTAGTATCATATTTTGTACCATAGTTTACCCTTATTGTAGCAATATTACAATTGCTTGAAATAGTTTTAAACAGGATTGAGATTGAGAGGAACAATGGTCTGGTTTACAGGCACCAGTTGAAGGTAGACCAGGTAGACCAGGTAGACCAGGAAGGCCTATACAATATGTCTAAGTTCCATTACCTTCTTGGTTATACACGTAGTGTTTCTCTCAGCATGATGGAGGATCTCACAGCCAGAGCTGACAATTGCAAGCAAACAATGGCTTTAATACAGGCAATTTATATGGTTGCAGAACAGAAAGATTTAATCATGAAAGGACAGGTTGCAGAACAAGCTCTAGGTAGAGCTTTATTAACGTCACGACTTGATAAAGCTCCACACAGAGTGAAATATAACTGGTTTAGAAAGACAGGTTAGCGAACAGTAGGACATGTTTATTCACAACGTTACGGTCTTGGCACCTTGATCACTTCTGACATACACAGTGTTATTGCTGACAAGTTGGTAAGACTATGTGAGAGATAACAAAAGTGTCGCACATGTCTCATTCATCAACAGAGCAAATTCTTGAGTAGCTTTGGGAGAAAGCCCTTTGCTTGCATGGGCCAGTAAGCCTGCTGCAGTGTTCCTACGTTCTTATATTCTTATGGATAACTAAAGGTAATGAACACTTGTCAGTGCACAGTAAAACCCACCTGGAGACACGAAGTCAGAAGATTAAATTGACCTGTGTTTTTCGATCCTTTCTGGGATCCTCTTCAGCATATCTACTGAAGAGGACCCCAGAAAAGTGGTCAAAATATACAGTGGGCTTTTTATGTTTTAAACTTGTTCCGTAACCTGTTCCTGCACTCTTGTCTACAGAACAACATTTTACATACAGACTTAAGCTAGTTAATCACTAAAGGGAAATAAAAGTGAGGAAAGACTAGTTGTTTAGAGAGTTACAAGGACTTCCTGGTCTACCTGGCAACCATCTTCATCGAAGATCTGACGAAGTTAAATGATTTTTTGGAAACAAAGACAAAAACGGTAATAAGGCGATGCAAAAATATACTCTTGTTGATGATTAAGGGCACATGTGTACTTGGGTAGCTTTCTTGATGAAACGTATCGCCCAACAGCAGGCTTCTTAGTCAAATACAGAGGGAGCAGTAAATTATGAAATAAAGAAATGTAATCAGTCATCAACCTGGAGAAAAAGTATTTGAAAGGGGGTCAGTCCTCAGCTGGAGAGAGTTTAGCTCCTGGAGCTGCTACACTGCTTCCTCTGTACTTGATTAAGATGTCACTGGGGGGCGGAAATTCAACAATTAAGATACACAAGTGTTAACATGTGTTTAATCTTCAACTAGTTTGGTATTTTTTACCATTTTTGACAATGTCTTAACTACCCACCACCAAAAACAGCAACCAAATACCACAAACACCCACACCCCAAAACAGCAAAACCCAAATACACAATCACCCACACACCAAAAAGCAAAACAAAATACCAAAACACCACCATCACCAAACACAGCAAAACCCAATACCACAATCACCAACCACCACCAAAACAGAAACCAACTACCACAATCACCCACACCACCAAACACAGAACCACTACCACAAAAACCCACCACATCACAATTCACTCACACACCACAATCACCCACCACACCAAACACAGAAACCAACTACCACAATAACCCACCACCATCAAAATTTTCGCCCCCACACCACAAATCACCCACCACCACCAAATCACACAAACAATCACCACAAAAATCCCCACCACCACAAATCACCCAACACCACACAATCACCACCACCATCAAACACCACCACCACCACAATCACCACACCACCACAATACCACCACCATCACAATCACCCACCGCAACCACAATCACCCACACACCACAATCACCAAACCACCAACAACATCACCCACCACACACACTTTCACCCCCACCCAATCAACCCACCACCACCACAATCACCCACCAACATCACAATCACCCACACCACAACAATTACCACCACCAAAATCCCCACCACCACCACAATCACCCAAAACCATCACAATCACCCCCCGCCTCACAATCACCCACCACCACAATCACCCACCACCACCATAATCACCCACCACCAAAATCACCCACCACCACCAAACACAGCAACCAACTACCACAATCACCCACCACCACCACAATCACCCATCACCACAACAATCACCCATAACAATCACAATCACCCACCACCATCAAAACCCACAAAATTTCACCCACCACCATCACAACCACACAATCACCCCCCACCACAAACACAGCAACCAAACTACCACAATCACCCACCACCACAAACACAGCATCCAGCTACCACAATCACCCAACCCATCACAATCACCCACCACCACACAATCACCCACCATCACAATCATCCACCACCACAATCACCATCTCCACGTCACCCACCACCACAATCACCCACTACCATACAATCACCCACCACCACCACAACCCACCCACAACCATCCAATCACCCACCACCACCACAATCACCCACCCCACAATCACCCACCACCACAATCCTCACCACCAAAACAATCACATCAACCATCACAATCACCACCACCATCACAATCACCCCCACCACCACAATCACCCACCACCACCACAATCACCCACCACCACCACATTCCCACCACCACCAAACACAGCAACCAACTACCACAATCACCCACCCCCATCACAATCATCCACCCATCACACAATCACACAATACCCACCACCACCACAATCACCCACCACCACCAAACACAGCAACCAACTACCACAATCACCCACCCCACCAAAAACAGCATCCAACTACCACAATCTCCCACCACCATCACAATCACCAATACCACCACAATCACCCGCACCACCACCACAATCACCCACCATCACAATCACCCAAACCACCACAATCCCCCAAACCCCCACCACCAAAAATCACCCACCACCACAATCACCCAAAACCCAACCACAATCCCCAAAAACACCATCACAATCCCCCACCACCATCACGATCACCCACCCCCAAATACAATCACCCACCACCACCACAGTCACCCACAACCACCACAATAACCCACCACCACCACAATCACCCACCACCACCACAATCACCCACCACCACCACAACCCATCCACCACCCCCCACAATCCCCCACCACCACCACAATCATCCACCACAACCACTATCCACCACCACCCCCAAATCACCCACCACCACCACAATCACCCACCACCACCACAATCACTCACCACCACCACAATCACCCACCACCACCACAATCACCCACCACCATCACAATCACCCCCCCACAACCAAAATCCCCCACCCCCAACCCTACACCCACCAAACCACTACACCCACCACCACCACAATCACCCACCAAAACCACTATCACCCACCACCACCACAATCCCCCACCACCACAAATCACCCAATAACCACAATCACCCACCACCACCACAATCACCCACCATCACCACAATCACCCACCAACCCTGTCAACCACCACCACCACAATCACCACCACCACCACAATCACCCATTACCCCCACAATCACCCACCACAACCACAATCCCCCCACCAAAACCCCACTATCTCCCACCACCACCACAATCACCCCCCACAACCACTATCACGCACCACCACCACAATCACCCACCACCACCACAATCACCCCACCACCACAATCACCCACCACAACCACTATCACCCACCACCACCACAATCACTCACCACCACCACAATCACCCACCACCACCACAATCACCCCACCACAAAATCACCCACCCCCACCACAATCACCCACCATCACCACAATCACCCACACAACCACTATCCCCCACCCCCCCAAACAATCACCCACCACAACCACTATCACGCACCACCACCACAATCACCCACCACCACCAAAATTTCACCCTCCACCACCACAATCACCCACCACAACCACTATCACCCACCACTAAATCACCCACCACAACTATTTATCACCCACCACCACCACAATCACCCCCCACCACAATCACCCACCAATAACCACAATCCCCCAAACCACCACCACAATCACCCACCACCACCACAATCACTCACCACCACCACAATCACCCAACCACCACCACAATCACTGGGCTACCACAACAACAATCACCCACCCCCACCACCACAAACTCACCTTTTTGGAAAAACCCTAAATTGCTCTTCTGAAACATGCTCTGCTGAACGAGAAGTGATCCTGAAGGTTCTTTATACTCTCTGTGGTGTCTGTGAGGATCTTCTGGGTCTCCTGTAAGTCTTTTCCACCTCCTCGCCGATGTGCGAAACCGCGGCGCGACAATTTTTTCAGCTCGTCCTCAGCATCTTCAACTAGTGGGTCGTTTAGAGTCTGCTGTCTTAGTGCCATTGGCACTTATTTCGGTACTTCACCTGTAACAAACACTCACTGATTACACGAGGTACACACCAGAGGGACATGTGAAGAACAGCTAGCAGGTACATACACGAGAGTACTTTTGAAGGACAGCTAGCAGGTACATACACGAGAGTACATGTGAAGGACAGTAGCAGGTACATACACGAGGGGTACATGTGAAGGACAGCTAGCAGGTTTCATACACGAGAGTTCATGTGAAGGACAGCTAGCACGTACATACACGAGAGTACATGTGAAGGACAGCTAGCAGTTTCATTTCACGAGAGTACATGTGAAGGACAGCTAGCAGGTACATACACGGGGAAATACATGTGAAGGACAGTAGCAGGTACATACACGAGAGTACATGTGAGGACAGCTAGCAGGACATACACGGAGTACATGTGAAGGACAGCTAGCAGGTACATACACGAGAGTAATGTGAAGGACAGCTAGCAGGTACATACACGAGAGTACATGTGAAGGACAGCTAGCAGGTACACACGAGAGTACATGTGAAGGACAGCTAGCAGGTGTTCCATAGTTGGGTTGGTAGCGCACTCATCTCACACACTGAGGTCCGTGGTTCGATCCTCAGTACGGGTGGAAACATTAGGACATATTTCCTTAAGATACCTGCTGTCACTGTTCACCTAGTGAGCAAGTAGGTACCTGGGTGTTAGTCGACAAAACTGACCTAATTTGCCCCAATGCTCTGCATAATAAGCGGCTTTCTATATAATGTCAGGGATGTCATGCAGAACGTCAGTAATGTCAGCACGCTTGACTCTCCTTGTCAGTAATGTCAGCACGCTTGACTCTCATTGTCAGTAATGTCAGCACGCTTGACTCTCCTTGTCAGTAATGTCAGCACGCTTGACTGTCCTTGACAGTAATGTCAGCACGCTTGACTCTCCTTGTCAGTATGTCAGCACGCTTGACTCTCATTGTCAGTAATGTCAGCACGCTTGACTCTCCTTGTCAGTAATGTCAGCACGCTTGCCTGTCCTTGTCAGTAATGTCAGCACGCTTGACTCTCCTTGTCAGTAATGTCAGCACGCTTGACTCTCCTTGTCAGTAATGTCAACACGCTTGACTCCTTGTCAGTAATGTCAGCACGCTTGACTCTCCTTGTCAGTAATGTCAGCACGCTTGACTCTCCTTGTCAGTAATGTCAACACGCTTGACTCCTTGTCAGTAATGTCAGCACGCTTGACTCTCCTTGTCAGTAATGTCAGCACGCTTGACTCTCCTTGTCAGTAATGTCAGCACGCTTGACTCTCCTTGTCAGTAATGTCAGCACGCTTGACTCTCCTTGTCAGTAATGTCAGCACGCTTGACTCTCCTTGACAGTAATGTCAGCAGGCTTGACTCTCCTTGTCAGTAAGCTGTCCAGAGTTAGTTTTCAGAGGACCTAACTTTTTTCTAACTTTTGTTCTATATACCTGAAAAAACTTACTTGTTAGTTTTCTAAGCATTCTCCACTTTAATTTCTTAATCCCGTTTATCTTATCTTATCAGTCTTTCAATGTCCCTGTTAATATACAGTGATCCACGAGTTGATCTTCAACTCTCTTGATACACCCGAATATTTCTTTCTTCACCCCTAAAAGATATTTGAGCGTTTATTCTGTTAGTGGGTTGGATTTGTGAAGGACCTGCCTAGTATGGGTCAACAGGCCTATTGCAGTGGTCCTCCCTTGTTATGTCCGGTTGTTCTGTTTGACTTTATATCTCTGTACGGAATAAATGTTCTTTGGGCAGCGCAAGAAATGTTCGCGAGTGTGCACTCATGTTATTGATCAGTAGCGGTACACCTGGATACAACGACCACCTTCATGAGTGTTGACACAATCACCACTAAGTGACTCACCTGGATAGAACGACCATCCTCGTGAGTGTAGACACATTCACCTCTGGTGACACCTTCAGCATCAGTGATCTTGGACTCAGCAGCGCCCATAGCTATCTCGTTACCAATACTGAGGAAGGAACTCTGAGCGAAGCTGCCACCCACAACTGTACTCGTTCTTGCAACCACCACCACCACAACCACCACCACCTTGAGTACACTTGTAATACTCACCACCATCTGTACATATACACAAAAAGATATCCTTGTCACAATATATATATATATATATATATATATATATTTATATTATATATATATATATATATATATATATATATATATATAATATATTATATATATATATATATATATATATATATATATTATAGGTAGTAGGTTGGTAGACAGCAACCATCCAGGGAGGTACTACCGTCCTGTGGTAGTAGGTTGGTAGACAGCAACCACCCAGGGAGGTACGACCGTCCTGTGGTAGTAGGTTGGTAGACAGCAACCACCCAGGGAGGTACTACCGTCCTGTGATAGTAGGTTGGTAGACAGCAACCACCCAGGGAGGTACTACCGTCCTGCCAAGTGAGTGTAAACGAAAGTCTGTAATTGTTTTACATGATGGTAGGATTGCTGGTGTCTTTTTTCTGTCTCATAAATACGCAATATTTCAGGTACGTCTTGCTACTTCTACTTACGCTTAGGTCACACTACACATACATGTACACGTTTATTTATACACACTCATCTGAGTTTTCTTTGATTTTATCTTAATAGTTCTTGGTCTTATTACTTTTCCTTTTATATCCATGGGGAAGTGGAATAAGAATCTTTCCTCCGTAATCCATGCGTGTTGTAAAAGTCAACTAAAACGCCGGGAACAATGGGCTAGTAACCCCTTTTCCTGTAATAATTACTAAAAAGAATAAGAAGAAGAAAATTGTCAAAGTGGGAGTCTGAATGTGCGTGGATGTTGTGCGAATGATAAGAAAGAGATGATTGTGGATGTTATGAATGAGAAGAAGCTGGATATCCTGGCTTTAAGTGAAACAAAGCTGAAGGGGGTGGGAGAGTTTCAATGGAGAGAAATAAATGGGATTAGGTCAGGGGTTTCAAAGAGAGTTAGAGCTAAAGAAGGAGTAGCAATAATGTTGAAGGATAAGCTATGGCAGGAAAAGAGGGACTATAAATGCATTAAATCAAGGATTATGTGGAGTAAAATAAAGACTGGATGTGAAAAGTGGGTTATAGTAAGCGTATATGCCCCTGGAGAAGAGAGAAGTGTAGAGGAGAGAGAGAGATTTTGGGAAATATTGAGTGAATGCTTGGGGAGTTTTGAATCAAATGTGAGAGTAATGGTGGTTGGGGATTTCAATGCTAAAGTGGGCAAAAATGTTATGGAGGGAGTAGTAGGTAAATTTGGGGTGTCAGGGTAAATGTAAACGAGGAGCCTTTAATTGAGCTATGTGTAGAAAGAGATTTGGTAATAAGTAATACATATTTTATGAAAAAGAGGATAAATAAATATACAAGGTATGATGTAGCACGTAATGAAAGTAGTTTGTTAGATTATGTATTGGTGGATAAAAGGTTGATGGGTAGGCTTCAGGATGTACATTTTTTATAGAGGGGCAACTGATATATCGGATCATTATTTAGTTATAGCTACAGTTAGAGTAAGAGGTAGATGGGAAAAGAAGAAGGTGGCAACAACAAGTAAGAGTGAGGTGAAAGTGTACAAACTAAGGGAGGAGGAAATTCGGGTGAGATATAAGCGACTATTGGCAGAAAAGTGGGCTAGTGCAAAGATGAGTAGTGGGGGGTTGAAGAGGGTTGGAATAGTTTTAAAAATGCAGTATTAGAATGTGGGGCAGAAGTTTGTGGTTATAGGAGGGTGGGTGCAGGAGGAAAGAGGAGTGATTGGTGGAGTTATGAAGTAAATGGTGTGATTAAAAGAGAAAAAGGTAGCTTATGAGAGGTTTTTACAAAGCAGAAGTGTTATAAAAAGAGCAGAGTATATGGAAAGTAAAAGAAAGGTGAAGAGAGTGGTGAGAGAGTGCAAAAGGAGAGCAGATGATAGAGTGGGAGAGGCACTGTCACGAAATTTTATTGAAAATAAGAAAAAAATTTGGCGTTAAACAAGTTAAGAAAGCCTAGGGAACAAATGGATTTGTCAGTTAAAAACAGAGTAGGGGAGTTAGTAGATGGGGAGAGGGAGGTATTAGGTAGATGGCGAGAATATTTTGAGGAACTTTTAAATGTTGAGGAAGAAAGGGAGGCGGTAATTTCATGCACTGGCCAGGGAGGTATACCATCTTTTAGGAGTGAAGAAGAACAGGATGTGAGTGTGGGGGAGGTACGTGAGGCATTACGTAGAATGAAAGGGGGTAAAGCAGCTGGAACTGATGGGATCATGACAGAAATGTTAAAAGCAGGGAGGATTAGTGTTGGAGTGGTTGGTACTTTTGTTTAATAAATGTATGAAAGAGGGAAGGTACCTAGGGATTGGAGGAGAGCATGTATAGTCCCTTTATATAAAGGGAAAGGGGACAAAAGAGATTGTAAAAATTATAGAGGAATAAGTTTACTGAGTATACAAGGAAAAGTGTACGGTAGGGTTATAATTGAAAGAATTAGAGGTAAGACAGAATGTAGGATTGCGGATGAGCAAGGAGGTTTCAGAGTGGGTAGGGGATGTGTAGATCAAGTGTTTACATTGAAGCATATATGTGAACAGTATTTAGATAAAGGTAGGGAAGTTTTTATTGCATTTATGGATTTAGAAAAGGCATATGATAGAGTGGATAGGGGAGCAATGTGGCAGATGTTGCAAGTATATGGAATAGGTGGTAAGTTACTAAATGCTGTAAAGAGATTTTATGAGGATAGTGAGGCTCAGGTTAGGGTTTTGTAGAAGAGAGGGAGACTACTTCCCGGTAAAAGTAGGTCTTAGACAGGGATGTGTAATGTCACCATGGTTGTTTAATATATTTATAGATGGGGTTGTAAAAAGAAGTAAATGCTAGGGTGTTCGGGAGAGGTGTGGGATTAAATTATGGGGAATCAAATTCAAAATGGGAATTGACACAGTTACTTTTTGCTAATGATACTGTGCTTATGGGAGATTCTAAAGAAAAATTGCAAAGGCTAGTGGATGAGTTTGAGAATGTGTGTAAAGGTAGAAAGTTGAAAGTGAACATGGAAAAAAGTAAGGTGATGAGGGTATCAAAAGATTTAGATAAAGAAAAACTGGACATCAAATTGGGGAGGAGGAGTATGGAAGAAGTGAATGTTTTCAGATATTTGGGAGTTGACGTGTCGGCGGATGGATTTATGAAGGATGAGGTTAATCACAGAATTGATGAGGGAAAAAAGGTGAGTGGTGCGTTGAGGTATATGTGGAGTCTAAAAACGTTATCTATGGAAGCAAAGAAGGGAATGTATGAAAGTATAGTAGTACCAACACTCTTATATGGATGTGAAGCTTGGGTGGTAAATGCAGCAGCGAGGAGACGGTTGGAGGCAGTGGAGATGTCCTGTCTAAGGGCAATGTGTGGTGTAAATATTATGCAGAAAATTCGGAGTGTGGAAATTAGGAAAAGGTGTGGAGTTAATAAAAGTATTAGTCAGAGAGGCTGAAGAGGGGTTGTTGAGGTGGTTTGGTCATTTAGAGAGAATGGATCAAAGTAGAATGACATGGAAAGCATATAAATCTATAGGGAAAGGGAAGGCGGGGTAGGGGTCGCCCTCGAAAAGGGGTTTGGGGAGAAGGGGTAAAGGAGGTTTCGTGGGCGAGGGCTTGGACTTCCAGCAAGCGTGCGTGAGCGTGTTAGATAGGAGTGAATGGAGACGAATGGTACTTGGGACCTGACGATCTGTTGGAGTGTGAGCAATGTAATATTTAGTGAAGGGATTCAGGGAAACCGGTTATTTTCATATAGTCGGACTTGAGTCCTGGAAATGGGAAGTACAGTACCTGCACTTTAAAGGAGGGGTTTGGGATATTGGCAGTTTGGAGGGATATGTTGTGTATCTTTATACGTATATGCTTCTAAACTGTTGTGCTCTGAGCACTTCTGCAAAACAGTGTTTAATGTGTGAGTGAGGTGAAAGTGTTGAATGATGATGAAAGTATTTTCTTTTTGGGGATTTTCTTTCTTTTTTGGGTCACCCTGCCTCGGTGGGAGACGGCCGACTTGTTGAAAAAAAAAAAAAAAAAAAAAAAAAAATATATATATATATATATATATATATATATATATATATATATTATATATATATATATATATATATATATATATATATATATATATATATATATATATATATATATATATATATATTACATAAAGATGAAGAACAACCACAGGGGAGTGAAAGAGAGTTATAGGCCTTTCGTGTTGCGATTAGCACATCATCAGGAGCTTGCAGTGTTGCAGAAATGAGTTGAAAGTTCAAAGAAATCCGTTCAGGGGATTGTTCTCTCGCTGCTGATGTGTTGATTGCAACACGAAAGTATATGTGCAAGACAAGCAAAAAAATAAAAAAATGCAAAATGAACTTTTCTGTTTGAAGAACTTTATCAAGTTATGAACAACTTGTGCAAGGAGAGACGAGGTTCTTATACGAGGTTCTTATAAGCGGTTGTTATTATAAGACGTTGTTGTTATGGTCACGGCTGAGACATGAGTGTAGGTAATGAAGACATGAGTGTCATGTTAACTATCACAGTATTGAGATATGAGTGTCATGTTAAATAGCAGTCTTGAGACATGAATGTCATGTTAATTAGCACAGTCTTGAGACATGAGTGTCATGTTAACTAGCAGTCTTGAGACATGAGTGACATGTTAACTAGCACAGTCTTGAGACATGAGTGTCATGTTAACTATCATAGTCTTGAGATATGAGTGTCATGTTAAATAGCAGCCTTCAGACATGAGTGTCATGTTAACTAGCAGTCTTGAGACATGAGTGTCATGTTAACTAGCAGTCTTGAGACATGAGTGACATGTTAACTATCATAGTCTTGAGATATGAATGCAGGTAATGAAGACATGAATGTCATGATAAGTATCACAGTCTTGAGATATGAGTGTCATGTTAAATAGCAGCCTTCAGACTTGAGTGTCATGTTAACTATCACAGTTTTGAGACAAGAGTGTCATGTTAACTAGCACAGTCTTGAGACATGAGTGTCATGTTAACTAGCAGTCTTGAGACATGAGTGTCAGGTTAACTAGCAGTCTTGAGACATGAGTGCCATGTTAACTAGCAGTCTTGAGACATGAGTGTCATGTTAACTATCATAGTCTTCAGATATGAATGCAGGTAATGAAGACATGAATGTCATGATAAGTATCACAGTCTTGAGATATGAGTGTCATGTTAAATAGCAGCCTTCAGACTTGAGTGTCATGTTAACTATCACAGTTTTGAGACAAGAGTGTCATGTTAACTAGCACAGTCTTGAGACATGAGTGTCATGTTAACTAGCAGTCTTGAGACATGAGTGTCATGTTAACTAGCAGTCTTGAGACATGAGTGTCATGTTAACTAGCAGTCTTGAGACATGAGTGTCATGTTAACTAGCAGTCTTGAGACATGAGTGTCATGTTAACTAGCAGTCTTGAGACATGAGTGTCATGTTAACTAGCAGCTTGAGACAGAGTGTCTTTTAACGCATCTTGAGACATGAGGGGCTTTAACAGAGTCCCCTTTAACATGAGTGTAGTTTTAAATACAGTCTTGAGACATGATGTCATGTTAACTAGCACATCTTTAGCAGAGTCAGTTAACTAGCATCTTGGACAGAGTGTCATTTAACTAGCATCTTCAGACATGAGTGTATGTTTAACCAGCTAAGAAG
>NC_069414.1:50069375-50091303 GCF_026875155.1 Cherax quadricarinatus
TTTCACCGCATTAAAAGGGTGCCCCGCCAACCGGGGTTTAAGCTGGCTGGGTTTCGTGGAGCAGGCAATGTTCGGGACACCTTTCTAGTCCGTTCCTCATGCCATGGAGGTGAGCAGTGCATTCCTGAAGAGGGCTGCTCAGTCACTCAACGGCTGCCAGACTCCACCGCTGTTTCCGGTCGGTAAAGAACGACCCTATGGCCTGAGCCGCCTGTGTGCAAGTCACGGTTACGACTTCCAGTGTACCCACACCTGTCGCTTGTCGCTCGCCCGTCACCACAGGTCTTGGGTGATGAGGTGGGATAAAGGATGACTGATGACATGCGCTGTGACTTTGTTTTAAAGGAAGATTTTGCGCAGCGTCGACCTCACTCTCTCGTCGGAGCATCTGAGGCCAGTGGCAAGACAAAGTCAAGACGACTGGAGATGGGAATCGGATGCAGTGGATGACAGGATGCCTACAATACTACCACCATCATCTACCTGTACCTCCATCATAACCATCAGGAGGCCTGGTCACAGACCGGGCCGTGGGGCGTTGACCCCCGGAAACTCTCTCCAGGTAAACTCCAGGTAACCCCACAACACTACCACCAGCACCTACCTGTACTGGCATCATGAGAATTCCATAACCATCACTCACACGTACTGAGTTACTAAACACCACCAATGAATGTAGTCGAAATTGAAAACAAGAACTAGCAGCTGACTTGTGTATAAACCACCAGATGTAACTTTCCAGCACTTCGAAGGCTAGTCATTGAAGATCAAGCATAGCATTGCCTTGAAAGCCTATTAAAACCTGGCCCCAAATGTCATGTTGCTTGCGGTTCTTAATCTGCGACATCTTAAATGAAAGACTGTAGTAAGAACTGTAACTGCAGACAGTTTGTAGGAACAGTCTCACACAACATGCCTCAAAAACCAGCAGAATGCTGAAACCGACCAGACACTGAAACACCCTAATTATATATTTATGAAAAATGAGGACCTGGTCTAGGATAGAACGGTGTCGAAGACTCCAGTAGCAGACCAAACATAATAGAGGTTTAAACCTGAGTGCACAGTCACCTGGGACAGGGAAACACAATCAACCAAGAGGGTACATTCCAAATTAAATTTCAACAAAAAAAATATAAACTGGAACCAAAAAAAAAAAAAGCCTGACGTAAAATAAGATCCGCTGGAAAGGCGATATGACACTGAATTTTACTGGAGGTATTTTGTGCGATCTGCTAAGTCTCTTGTAGTCATACAGAGTGATTTCGGTGTTAGGTTTGGGAACAGTCCCCTCCAGGATTTTCCAAGTGTAAATTTGATGTACCTTTCTCACCTACGTTCTAAGGAATACAGACGAAGGAGCTTCAATCATTTCCAGTAGTTCAGATGCCTTGATTTAATGTATACAGGCAGTGAAAGTTCTCTCCATATTTTCCTGCTCAGCAATGTCACCTGCCTTGAAGTGGCCGTAGTATGCAACAGTATTCCAATTTGGAGAAAAGGGACTTAAAGAGTATTATCATTAGCTCAGTATCTTGTCTTTTAAAGTTCTAGTTATCTAGACTAGTATTTTCTTTGCACTAGGATCAGTAACATTGTTGTGATCATTGCTCCCAAGTTTCACACATGGAACTGTTGCTCTACTGCATGATGGGAGTTTCTCCTGTACTCTGTTACAGTGGTACCTCCTTTCTTTCATAACAGAGCAACTAAAAACCTGTATATCCGCTTGGAAGAGCTGCTGTGCCTTTGACGCACATCAAGCTATGGATATTCTGGCATCAAACAGCTATTACAACCCAGGATTCCAAATGGCCTGTTATCCCGGGTGTAATGGGAGCAAAATAAACACAGCAGAAAAATTTTAAGACTTATATTAACCTTCACCAATTTAGAACAGCAATATTTTCACTAGGGTACAGTGATAAGTATAGTGCACTCCACGGTAAGCAAGGCAAAAATAGAAGCCACAAGAAGCAGACCATGCTTCAACCAGCTCTAGAATGGGAATGACAAGGGCAGACAGGAGAGCGGTACCCAATATAACCTCTGCGACTGCCAAAACCATCTTCTTATTGGCTAAAACCTGGTCACTAGTTGAACGACGGGGCCCCATCATCAACTCTTAGCAACCTGGTTCGCTGGTTTGGGGGGAGATAGCCTGTAAATGAGGGTGTGTACAGCGCCGAATAAAGGTTACGTACTCTTTGCATGCCACACCCCCACCCTGAGAAGGCTCAGGATTAGGCTGCCACCTCCCAGTTGGTAACCGTGCCGCCATGGCACAAAATAATGGGACCGCCTTTCCTCTCCACCATCCAACTCTTGATAAGCTCAGCTTTTCTCGTGACCAAAAGCCAAACCCTAAACTTAAGTGAGACAGCATCAGACGGGCTAGCATAGGTCCAAGATACAGGCGGACGTAGCCCGCATCCCCCCCCACTAAAAAAAAACCCCACACCAGGGGATAAAAAAAAAGAGCATAAAAAGGGGGTTACCACAAATAACATCCTAACCTAAATAAAATATTATACTCTAGATAAAAGATCTTGCCAACATATTTTCTTTGCCAGAAATATATTTAATGGAAATATTATAGGGCTGCAGCCTTAGCGTCCAGCGCATAACCCTTTGTGTTGTGGTTCTTCATGGCTTGGAGATATACTAGGAGATTGTGATCACTGTAGACTGTGACCACCTGTGATGTCTGGCCCACATAAACATCGAAATGCTCCAAAGCCAGTACCACGCGAGGGCTTCTTTTTCAATGGAAGAGTAAGCCCTCTGATGTGGCTGGAATTTGGGCTGAAAAGTATGCTACAGGCTGCAACTCCTTGGTTCCCAATTTGTAATAGTACTGCCCAACCCCAGACTCACAAGCATCAACTGTAATGAAAAAGGTTTGGAGAAGTCTGGAGACAAGAAATGGGTGCAGTACACAATAATCTTTTTGCTTTTTTAAAAAGCAGTGTTACAGTCTGAGGCCCAAATTTAAAAAGGGAACTTTGGGGACTGGTAAGAGAGGTAAGAGGGGCTACAATATCTGGAAAATTCTTACAGAATCTTCTGTAAAATCCTATCATGCCTAGGAAACATTGAAGAGTTTTTCCTATCATGAGGAACGGATAATCTTTAATAGAAAGAACTTTAACAAGTTTAGGTGCAACTTTAACCACTACCTACTTCATGGCCTAGAAAAGTGACAGTGGCCTGGCCAAAGGAAGATTTTAGATAAATTAACTGTTAAATGGGAACTTTTAAAAAGGTCTCAAAAAGAGCCTTAAGTCTAAGTAGGTGTTGATCCCAAGTATCGGGAACACCACAACAATATCATCTAGGTACCTGCCGTGCCTTCAAGTCCTTTAATACCTGATGGATAAGTTTTTTGGGAATGAAGAGGGGAATTTTTCATTCCAAAGGGGGGTAACTGTGTATTGATAATGACCTCCTGGAATTACGAAGGCAGAGATTTCCTTCCCCCTTTATCTGTCAAAGGTACCTGATAGTAGCCTTTAAGGAGATCTAACTTGGACACAAAAGAAGCCTTACCCACAAAGTCAATTACGTCATCCAACGAGGAAGAGGGAAAGCATCTGTAATTGTGACCTCGTTCACTTTCCCGGTAGTCTGTACACATACGAAACCCTCCATCAGCCTTCTCACAAGGATGCACGGTGAAGCCCATGGACTAGATGACCTCCTCCACTAAACCATGCTTTAACAAAAATTCTACTTCCTGCTGAAGTAGCCTTTGCTTTTCAGGATTAGCTCTGTAGGGGGAGATTTTTAAATTGGTTTAGAGTTTCCCACATCTACATCATGAAACCTAACGACATTTTTTCGGCACATCCAAAAAAAATATTAGGATATGACTGTGAAGCTCAATTAAATTTGTTGCTTGCATTTCAGATAATCCCTCCATTAAAGGGCTAGGATCCTTGAGGAGGACAGAATTTGAAAGTTTAATATTAATTTCAGAGATAAGAGTGCAAAGAGTCAGAGTCGCCCTCAGAGGTAGAGGACAGAGTCATTACTGGGACTTTATCTGGTGTATGGAAGTACTTTAATTGATTAATGTGGTAAGTTTTAGTTTTTGAGGTCTTACAATGGGAACTACCACAAAATTTACATCAGTAATCTACTTACAAACGCATAGGCCCCGTAAATCTAGCTCTCAAGGTGTGGCCAGGTATGGGTTTCCTGCACCAACACCTTGTCTCCTGGATGGAAGGAGCGGAATTGTGCACCTTCTGTCATACCTCTGTTTCATCTTACTTTGAGCGTCTTTAGTTACCCTTTGGGCTAACTGACGTCCCACCTGCAACCTTGAAGAGGGGTTGTAGAGTGTTGGCTAACGTCTTCTCCATCCATCCTTCTTTAAAGCACCCAAAGAGGACCTCGTACATTGTGCCCAAAGATCACTCAAACGGACTATCCCCTGTAGACTCTTGCACTGTCTCTCGTACTGAGAACAGCAACAAAGGTAGTGATTCATCCCAGTCTGTAGGAAAGTGCGTGCAAAAAGTTCTCATCATTGTTTTTAATGTCTGATGGAATCTTTCCAAGGTGCCTTTGGGACTGAGGATGATAGGCAGTGGATAAGTTGTGGATTATCCCTAACCTAGTTAATACTTCCCAAAAATGCTTTGGCAGTAAAGTTAGTACCTTGATCACTTTGAATAGTTTTAGGAATGCCAAAACAAGAAATTAAAATTTGTTAAAGCTTTGAGAATAGCTTTAGTATTAATACACGCATGGGAATGGCTTCAGGGTATCTGGTTACTTTATCCATAATCGTAAATAAATACTGATTTCCAGACTTTGACCTAGGTAGTGGACCTACACAATCTATAATTAAATCTGCAAAAGGTTCTCCATCACAGGTATAGGTTTGGAGAGGTGCAGGTTTAAAGGAATGTCCAGGTTTCCCAACTTGCTGACATTCATCGGGGAACAACCTAATATGATTCTTCCAATCTTTCTTTAATTTTGGCCAATAAAATTCTTTGTGATTCATACAAGGTTTTTGGGAATTCCTAATGACCTCCTAATGCGTATTTATAGCTATAAATTTTAAAATGGGGTCCATACTTTGTGGAACTACTAACCTGTTAAAAATTGCCGGCCCTCCCTTTTCCTTACCAGTCACAGTGCAGATCAAATAATTGTTTTTAACTTCATACTTGACCGATGACCCAAAGAGGTTTACCCATGGCTGCCTGAAAAGCGAATTTTAAAGAAGGGTCCTTTCGTTTTTTCCTCCCGGAAGGACATCCCTCGGGCATGGAAATGGAGACATCTGGCAATCCGCAACCTGGGAATAGGAAGGCTTGATCGGGTCTGTTTCACTTGATTTACGAGGCTCCGGCTGGTGGCCTCATAAAACAACGTGGCTAAATTTCCGAGATCGGAGTCGTCCAAGGATAGGTCAACATTCTCTCCAGACAACCCTTGGGATGTTGCCCGAGTTATGGCCAACACCGGAGAAAATTAATCATTTTAGGTTCAGGACACGAACTAACAGTAGTAATGTTTTTTACCCAGTAATAACATGGCATCTTTCATGGGGAATCCTTTTGAGACACCTACGTCAAGTACCCAGTGTAATATTTGCACTGTACATAAATTTTATGCAAAGGAACAGAAATATACTCCTCCAAATGCTCCAATAAACAAGGGGAAATTTAAGGAAGTATTCTTCGAAAGGGGGTAATATTCTTTCTCTTATAAGTGAGCAATATGCTCCAGTATCTCTAAAGGTCTTTACTTTAGTTGTTTCTGAGTTTCCTGAAGGAAATTAGACTCTTGCAATAATAAGGGCCCTACCTTTTTCTACTTCTCTAGGGGACATGTTACTTTGGGATATTAGAGATTTTCCCAATGGGTTGGGGTTTTTTGGGGGCAGTTGGGACGGATGTGACCTACTTTGCTGCAGGGAAGCAGACACAGGCTTGCCCTTTACTCCCTGTTGACGTTGCAAATGGTGTCGTTCTGGCTGGTGTGTCTCTGGAACTGTTGTCGAGATGCACCATGAGTAGTTTGCCTCTCCGCAGGTGGACCATATGTTGAGAAGCGAGGCTCACCCCGGTGACTTAGTTGGCTGACGTAGACGTTCCCCCCTCCGGCCCGGCAAATTCATTTTCCAAGGTTGACGATCTCTGCTCATGCCAGGCTGTTGAAAAGTGAGACGGGACCGCTCGGACAAGGACGGTTAGTTTCGAAGGTTTTCAGCCAACCTGGCTGCCTCCAATGCAGTGGTTAAGTCACGATCCTGCAGAAAGACTCGAAAACCCCTGGCCACAGACTCCAGCAGGTTATCAATCAGATAAGCTGTACCAGCTCCTCAAAGGTAGAGACACCACTTGCTTTATACCAGCTGGTAAAAGCTTTGGTTTTGCTGTCTCACAAAGTCCACTAGGGGTTGACCAAGCTGCCGCCTGCTTAATTTAAAAAAACTTGTGGTATTTGGCTGGGGTACATGTAATGCTCCCAACACTGTGGTCTTCACTACTTGATAATCAGAAAATTCAGTGTCCCTTAATACTGACGTAAATTCCTGTGCCTTACCCAATAATGCTGATACCAACGATGCCCAATGCGTCCGGCCACCTCAAAGGCTCAAGCCTGAAATTTTCGCTTTCGAAAAATTGTTCGGTTCGGCCTCATTGAGCAGGGAACAAGCTGAAATCTTTTTTGTAAACTAAAATTTTACAGAAAGCGAAAACGCCTTCTTTCTCTTTCCCATCAAAATTCTTCCCTTGCGAATGCTCTTCTGTTCCCTAGTTGCTCAAGATTTATTTTGCCAGCTCAAGTGCCAACGACGCTGATTTTCCCCTTGAGACAACCCGCTGCACTATATTGACCATTTGCTCCGTAGGTGTAATCATCTTCCCCTGCGAGAACATTGTAGTTTTTGCCCTAAACTCCCTAGAGGGAGGGGTCTGATGTGCCATCTCTTCTTCTGTAAGTTTGTCAGCATCATGAACGCAGTTGCACAGCTGTTTAGAGTGTGTTTGTATTTTAATGCCAATGGAACGAGCAATTTGCCAACAACCTGTAGGACAATTTAGGTAGGTTATGCAAAGTATATGCCGACACCCCGACATCTGACTCGTCTAGGTGGCATAAGTTATTCCTAAAGGCACAGTACGATTGCAGAATACACATAAAAAGCAAAGCCGACTGCAAAATTCTCCACACCGAACAGGCTAGTAGCGAGCTGTTGAATGATCACACAATAGCAAGGCTGACCATAAAGCAACTGACATGCAAAATTTGTAAAGCATAGGCAAAGCTAATGCAAGCCAGACAGCAAGCTGCACAAATTTTCCCCGCAACGAGCTTCACCCTAAGCTCAAAACCCTTTCTCTAAGTCCAGCTCCAGCTCTCGGACAGGCTACCCATATTACAACCCAGGATTCCAAATGGCCTGTTATCCCAGGTGTAATGGGAGCAAAATAAACACAGCAGAAAAAGTTAAGACTTATATTATCCTTCAAACCCAAATTTTGAACAGCAAATGTACACTATGTACAGTGATAAGTATATGCAACTCCACGGTAAGCAAGGCAGAAATAGAAGCCACAAGATAGCAACCCGTGCTTCAACCAGCTCTAGAATGGGAATGACAAGGGCCCGACAGGAGAGCGGGACCCACATAACCTCTGCGATTGCCAAAACCAAACTTCTTATTGGCTAGAACCTGGGCACTAGTTGAACGACGGGGCCCCATCATCAACTCTTAGCAACCTGGTTCGCTGGTTGGGGGAGAAAGCCTGTAAAAGAGGGTGTTTTACATGCGCCGAAAAAAGTTACGTACTCTTGCATGCCACAACAGCAAAGAAGTTACTGTGTTATGACTTATGTTCTAGTTAATGTCAGGTATAAAAATAGAAAATTGAAGTGGGGCGAGTACCATGCCATGAGGAACAGAGTTTTTTAACTGTGGCAGCCCCCCGTTTCACCATTTCAATCGATTTACCTTTGATGAGTTTCAAGGCTTTTTCTACTCCCAGAGCCCGCCTTGGGCCAGGTTGGTCTGGTGCAAACCTGGCCAACCAGGTTGTTGCTGCTGGTGACCCACTGACCCACATATCCCCTCACAGCCTAGCTGATCTGGTACCTGGTGAGATACTTGTCCAGTTTCCTCTGAAGACTTCTACACTTGTCCCAGCAGTGTTTCTTTATATCTTTTTGGTAAAATGAATAAATAATCTGGGGCCAACAGGGGTTGTTGATACAGTGCATCCTTATTGTGCTCAATGCACTCCTGCTTTTCAGTGGGGTTTATTTTCCACTTTATCCAATATTTCTCACACCATATGTTGTTATGGCAGAATGCAGATTTGGCACAAGGGCCCCCAAATACTTTCCAGGTATATATTATTCATGTATCTCTCTCTCCTCCGCTCCAGCGAATACATATTTTGGACTATAAGGCGTTCCCGGTAATTTAAATGCTAAATTTTTTGACTTTATGTGAATCGTAAATGAAAACTTCTGCCCTGAAATTTGGGGCCATCTACACTGAGCAACATTCCATTGAGAGCAAACAAGCAATTTGAAAAGTGTCACCATTGACACTATTTCCCTTGTTTTAAAAGTTCTCATTATCCACCCCATCATCTTCCGGCTGTCGTGCCCTTGGTTTTATTTTGTTCTCTGAAAGGTTAACTAACTAATTACTCCCAAGTCCTTCCCGTGTTCCCTTTCGTTATAGTGGACGATCCTCTTGAGTTTTGTATACAGTGCCCCCTTTTAAGCTCTTCATTCTTTCCATACCTAAGCAGCTGGAGCTTATCACCAATGAATGTCATGTTCTCCACTACCAATGAAAAACACTACTTATAACTTACTGCAATTTTTAGTGTCTTCTACCGAAGTGACTTTCATGTTTATTTTGGTGTCATCTGCAAGTAATGATACAAATCTATGATGGATGTTTTCATCTATGTCTGCTATGAGGATAAAAAACAGTAGAGGTTCCAGGAGAGTGCCCTGGGGTACTGGGGATTTTGCCTCGCTGATGCTGGATTTTGCTCTATTTACTACTACTCTTTGCGTTTTATGTGTTAGAAGCTTGAGAATCCAACTGGTTATCTTTCCATTTATGTCCATGGCCCTCATTTTGTATGCAATAACCCCATGATCGCATTTGTCAAACGCCTTTGCAAAATCTGTGTACATATACATAACATCTACTGTTGGTTGTCTTCGCCCCGTAATTCTGTCACAGTGGTTTAGCACTTGTGACAGACGTGAATTGTACAGCTCTCAAACCATACCTGGTTGGGTTATTCAGATTGTTCTGTTTTATGAAGTTTGTAATTTAACATCTCATCACTCATTCGAAGATTTTCTGTGGGATGTTACGGCTATTGGTTTGTAATTTTTGGCTAGTGCTCTTCTATCTCTCTATGCATAGGATTTTATGTCTGCACTCTTAAAGGTTTCTGGTATTTCACCTAAATCTAGGCTCATTCCTCAAAGAATACTGAGGGCTCGTGAAAGTAGTACTTTGCACTTTTTTATAAATAGAGAGTTCCATGAATCTGGTTCAGGTACTGGGTGAGTTTTTTTTTTTTTAATTTCCTTTTCGAATTCTAGGGGATTAGTACTAATGTCAGTTAGCTGGTCTGCGCGGCCTTCCAGCGGAATGAAAAAAGGTTTTTGAATTATCCGTAATGCTGTCATTTAGTGAGCTGCTGAATACCAACTCATACTGGTTTTTCAGAATTTCGCTAATTTCCTGTTCATCGTCAGTATATGAGCCTCCTCTTATTAAGGGTCCAATTCTACAGGTAGTTCTTAGATTGGATTTTGCATATGAATAGAAAAATTTGGGATTTCTTGCAGTATCTTGGATGGCCTTTCGTTCCTTTGTCAGTTTTTTATTTGGTACGACATCTTAAGTTTTTGTTCTAAATCAGTAATCTTTCAGCTAAGACTATCTTCCATCTGCCCACATTTCCAGTTATTCCTTTCACATGCATTTTGTGCACTATCGCGCCGTGATGGCACTTGTCGAATGCTTTGCAAAGTCGTGGCATTCAATTTGTCTTCAAGTGTATCTAGGACCATGTAATGATCCAGCAGTTATGAGAGGCAGCAGCGACCTGAACTAAAACTCATGCTGCCCTGGATTGTGCAGTTGTTTAGATTACATGTGATTGGCAATCTTCCTTCTTAGAATCCTGTCAAAAAAATTGCAATTGCTTTAGTACCACCTTTGTGAAGTGAAATGATACCTGTCCAGGATCTTCATCCACAAAATACTAAAGGACCCAAGATCGTGGTTTCTTGTTGCTATTATTGAACCGAGGATCAAGTATCCACCAGTCTTTATGCTGAATGACTCACTTGAGTTTAGCGCTTCAAAAAATAATAATAATAATCCAGGAATGACATGAGCTTCGTAAATATACACATAAAGGTTGATCAGTGAAGAGTAAGGTGATGGGTCGGTATAAGAACATGAATATCCTGATATGCCTCTGTGATGGTAATTATTATAATTATATATGGGAGATAATCAGGCAAGATCTAAGGAAAAGAAGGTTAGTTACATTTGTGTGGATCAAAATCCCTTTACCACCATCAAAGCACCCCTCCTTGAACAGTGTGCTGGTAATCGTAGACTGGGAAGACTTTTTCATCACATACAATCTGTGGACTAGCGCTCCACAATGACAACCATGGAAGCCAAGGAAGACTTGTTACAAGAGAGCCTTTAAAAAGAGGCTGGCGTCAGTGTGCAGTGCACCAGTGTAACTCAACACGTATAAACAGTTTGACTTCTCTTTTTGGGTATTGGGGAGAGTGATGTGTGCAGTAGTTCTTGCAACACACTTCAGCCATCAACTCAACTCAAATAGAACAATAAATATATTGTAAACACCGACGAAAGGAGGGAAAAGGACGAGAGGGAAACTACTCATGACATACAAATTACTTGAAGACTAAATAGAGTTGACAGACACAGATAGAGGCGCTATGAGAGGGAGTCTGCAGAGAGATATATAGAAACTAATAACGCAGATGAGCCACAGTCTTCAGGTGGGAAGAGGCACGAACTAAACGAAAAGAATAACAAAGTAGGTATGATCAGGCAAATATAACTAGGTGAGTATACACAAACGGGGCAACAGAAGCAGGATCCATTATCCCAGTTGCATTACAGACGAATTGCATTCAGGTTTTGAGGATGCCAAGGAATACCGACGAGTGGGGGGAAATAAAAGATGCCTCACGCATTTGTTTTCAGACAACTGATTTAAAGAAGGAAGCTCTCGTGCGAGTGTGAGACTGAAGTTTGCCTCAATGCAGACTGCAAAATCATCAGGAAAACAGATGCTAGAGTGTTTCAAGCTGGCACTTGATCACAGTCAGGGATGAACAAATGTTATTCATTTCCAGTTTGTGGGTTAGATGTGAATGGTTGCAGCCAGGGTATTGTGACAATTATTCTTCGTATCAGAATACATCCAAAGTTGTGAAGCCATACTGATAACATAATATTAATTAAAAAGTTAAATCACTGGTATGAATTAAAATTATATTTTTACAACCTGTGATAAACCTGAAACCGGTTTCGAGGTTTTTATTACCCTCGCAGCCTGGCTCGGGGCCAGGCATTTCTGTTAATTTCATGTTCACCCAGACTACTGCTGGTAGCAGCCCCCTGGCCCACGTAGCCTTCAACGCCTGGTTGTTCTAGCACTTCGAAGAGGTATGGTCCACTATAATCATGATGACTACTACGATTGTTCTTATATTTGCTGGTAACAGGATGAATAGTCTCGAATCACGATTGTTGGCACAATGTTTCTTTTTATAGCGCCTATGCTGCCCCTGCTTTTCACTGGGTCTGTTTTTCACTTACATATTTCTCATTCCAACGTTGTTATGATATTAGATTTAGAACTAGGAGGCTCTCCTTTATCAGGTATTTCTCTCTTCTTTGTCCTGAGAATACATTCCAAGTCTGAGAAATTCCCAGTAGGTTAAATGCCTTATTGGGTTTATTTAGAAAGGTAAACGACCTCTGTACCATCTCCAGCTCTGATATCTCTCCTGCCTTGAATGGCGCCGTCAGCACCGAATATTCTGAACGAGCGAACAAGTGATTTGAAATGTGTCACTATTAGGGTTATTTCGCTTCTTTTGGTGGTTATATTAAAAACCTCATTTTTCTACCTTCTGCGGCAACTGTCTCATTGTGTTCTCTAAAAGGAAATCCGATTTTACATTACCCTTCCCTCTCCCTGTATTTTGTATGCAGTGTTCCTGTTGAGTTCTTCAGTCTTTCCTATGTGAGCAGTTGGAATTTGTCATTATCATGGTATTATCCACTAATCACTGATTGCATTTTGCTACCTATGCGACTTTCATGCTGATATTGGTATCATCCCCAAAAGGATGATAAGAATTATGGCTAATGTTTTTATATGTGGAAAAACTCAAGGTTTCTGGTAGGGATGGCGACGGATGGGAGGGGGAGGGGGAGGGTGAAGGGAAGAGGGAAGCATGTTCGGTGTAGCTACGATCGCATTTAACAAACGGCTTAGTGAAGTCCGTGTAGACCATATCTGCAGTTTGATTTCCTTCCAAAGCCTTTGTAATTTTGTCATAATGATCTAACAGTTGTGTCCCGCATGATCTTCCAACTATAAATCAATACTGATTTGGTTTATGAAAGTCGTGCTTCTCCATAAAATGAGTAATCTGGCGTCATACAACCGCTTCGAAGATTTTTATGAAATGTGATGTTTGTGGTACGAGTCTAATTTTTTGCATGTTCTCTACCAATTAATACACTGATTAACACATTCGTAAAAAAACACATACAGTTATTAAACATATCCTACTTAAGATTAACATGAATATAATGGAGTTTAGATGATGAGTTGAGTACTAAATGAAGTCAGAAAGTTAGAAAGAAAAGAACGCTCCCTGTCCAGACAAAGAAAGAGTAATACAACTTATCAAATGTTTCAGACTCGAAAGAGTAAAAAATGAATACCAGTTAAATAGCAAGAATGCTTTAAGCTTAAACTGAAAACATCATACAATACCCGGGACAGACCAAGGAAAATCTATAGGTGAAAATGAAACCAAACCAAAGTAATTTTTCTCTTATGAAAGTCTAAATTCAAACCCATACCTATTATTGGGTTCTTACTTGCAGGTGATATGACTCACGAAATCGTAATGACACGATTGCAAACAAACCATACCCCGGCCGGGATTGAACCCGCGGTCATAGAGTCATGTTGACGGCAGTGAGGGGACTTGAGGTAGAGTTCGTCACGGCCACGCTAGCTGGAGATTCGTCTGTAAAAACTTGCATTTGTGGTCACAGTGGTGCCTATGCTAACCTTCCTATGTTGTAGAAATGTACCTAGTTGGACGAATCTTATTGTGGCTAGCTGGTCTAGTGGCTAACGCGACGGGCTAGAGTTTTGAGACTCTCTGACCGCGGGTTCAATCCCGGCCGGGGTATGGGTTGAAGGTGATACAGCGTTTACTGATGACGCCAAATAAATCAGCGAAAAATTTAGGACACGAGATTGATGACTGTTCATGCAAATTAGATTTCTGTTATAAGCTACTGCTTATACAGAATACACTGCAGTCTGTGTGAGGAGGAGAGGAGTTTACCTCCACGACTCTCGGTTTAATAAGACCATCTAAGAGGCAGTAATAACCAAGTTTAAGAAATTCCAGACATACTGGAATGAACTAATTAGAACTTTGCAAGTACTAAAACCTCTTGGAATACTGATTATGTCTTCATCGTCCACACCAAGTTTGCTAGCATGAACTGGCAGACATTACAACCTAAGTAAGCGTTATCCTGCTTACTGACGTGTTACGTTAGCATAAATAACTCTTGCTCTAACCTTGTAAAATATCATACAGATTATAGTAGCCACAAAATATAGAAGTAACACCTCTCTTTAATAATATAAAGTAAAACATGTAAGTTACGGCTGACTACCTGAAACATATGTTAAGACAATTTACACTACCACTAATTACCTGACTTTTTAAAGACACCTGCCTTTTTGCTTGAGAAAGTCTTGATCTAAGAAAATGGAACTGCCCTAACATTCCCCATGCGTTGTATGACCATTATGGGTTTAGAGCTTCCATGTGAATATAAAAATAACTGAGATCAATGTGCTACTCACTAGGACAATGAGAATTATTTAGTGTATAAAACATTACGCATAACACAAGAGGATTATTACTTGCGATGAAAACTTCAGTTATTGGATTGTCTGGTGCTGGCCGTGGACAAAAAAAAAATCATTTTGGATTAGCATGTGGGAGGTGAACAAGGCGGGTGAAGGTCAGAGTTTATAATGAGCCGTGAGAGAAGACTGCAACAACTACACGATCAATACATAATTGGCATGCAAGAGTCTGCAACAATCAGCGGTACCAGCAGCGGCATCAATGAACTACACCTGGCTAGTGAAGCACTCACAGCAGCTGCCTCACCTGCTTAACGCCAGTACAAGGATCACATATGATCATTGGAAATGAAGCGCATAATGCACATACCAGGATACCTGAAGCATGCTTTCGGGGTTAACCTCCCCCCCCCCCCCGCAGTCCGGTCCCAGACCAAGCCTTCTTAAGACAGAAACTAAAAAAAAAACTCATAAGAGCTGTATATTTCGACCTTTAATTGTGGGTTTTGAATTACAATACTGGCATGTTTGGGGAGGATCTGCATGACAACATGTGAAACGCTAAACATGTGAGTCATTTAGCGAAGAGTTGCGGAAAATGGATTCTGTGTCCCCTAACAGTGAGACAAACACGCTACCTAACTGTACTCACTCACGTGTTCAGTTTATAACGAATAACATTTATATTTCTTATGTGACTCAATCTAAATGCAACGTATTTCAAATCCACAAAATCCAGAAGTGATTAAAAAATCTAAAACAGTTGTAATTTTCAAAATAAAAAAGATATGCGAGATTCATAAAAGCTGCAAAATCGACAAGAGCAACAAAACAGCAGTGGTGCAATAATCGCACTAAGAGATAAATGCAAACAATAAGCATCCAGGGACTTTAAATATCCTCCATCTACATAGAGGAAAATTGAATACATTCTTTTAACTTGTTCGTATTCAGCACCAAGCATAGTGACCTTTAGAGCTGAAGAATCTTAAGCAGAGAATAGATGAAAAAAATGACTGGCTAACTTGAAGAGTCTTGAATAAAAAAAAAAAGTTGTGTGATGACGGCCCGGGTCGCGGGGGGCGGTAATCTTCAGTACTTCTTCAGGGTTAATAGATGATTTAAAAAACTGACAAATTAATAAATAAGACACTTGTGTAACATTTGGGTATCCTTATTACATAAACGTTTCTCCAGCCAGTGACTTCTTTCAGTCCAATGCAGAGAAAGGTGGATGATGAGGAGTTTGAGGTAATCAGTCCCTCAGCCTGGAGTCCATCAGGAGTGATGGACTGAACACATCGACTCCAGGTTGAAGGACTGATTACCTCATACTACTACTCATCTTTCTCGGTTATTTTCTGTACTGGACTGAAGAAGTCATTGGCTGGCGAACGTTTCCAGAATAAAGATACCCAAATGTTGCACAAGTGTCTCGATGGAAATAAATGGAAATATAAACACATATGCAGTATAATGTGATCCTTTATTGACAACGTTTCGCCCACACAGTGGGCTTTCTCAAGTCACAAACAGATATACCTGGGGTGGAAGGTACGCGAGTATTTATTAGTCAGGTTCAGAATGGTGGAGAATGCTGCATCTGATGATCTACCGAGTGGTGTTGTAGAGTCTAAAACCTTGGGTAGCTTGGAAGGGAGATTGGATAAGTTTGCGAGCCGACCTTCTGCAGTGTTCCTCCATTCCTATGTTCTTATGTGGGATAGCGATGAAGAAGTTTGTAGATGAATGGTTCAGAGAACCGACATGTTGATAAATTAGACACATGTGCAACTCTTGGGTATCATTATTTAGGAAACGTTTCGCCACACAGTGGCTTCATCAGTCCATACAAAGGAGAATCTTGAAGAACAGGAGGAGAATGAGGTAATCAGTCCCTCAACCTTGAGTCGACTCAAGGTTGAGGGACTGATTACCTCATTCTCCTCCTGTTCTTCAAGTTTCTCCTACGTACGGACTGATGAAGCCCGTGTGGCGAAACGTTTCCACAATAAAGATACCCAAGAGTTGCACATGTGTCTAATTTATCATCTTTAGTTTCTGAAGTTTATTAAAATGGTTGTGTGAATTACGGTGTTGTACACAGGCATTTCTTGTAATCGTCAGACCTGCTTTTATTATTGTGGCGAAACGTTGTCATTAAAGGATCACATTATACTGCATGTGTGTTTATATTTCCACAAGTGTCTCATTTATCAACTTCAAAGTTAATTCAAAACAAGGTGTGAATTTAAGGTGTAATTATTCATTCATTTTTAATCATTTAAGTTTGTGAAAGGTGGGCTGTAACACACAAGTGTTTAAAATGTTAACACTGTTAGAGGAGCCATAGATGGAGGTGTGATAAGGAGAGGCATGGCTGGTCCTTCCTCTTGTTGAAGTTCATGCTGGCACTAAGTAAATTAAGCAAATGATCCGCAGCACCACCACCTCGTGCACACTTCACCATAAGGGGCGGTGATGTGTTATTGTGACCCCGACCACCTTAACACTGATCACCCTCCTACGTCTTGCCAACGCCACCGTCTCATTAGCATATACTAATCATTAGCATATGCAATGTGGAGGGTGGCTGCTTTGTGAGAGGGAGGAAGAGTGGAGGGTGTTACTCCACCGTGTCTCCACGGTCGGTCAGCAGGAGAGGGAGGGTATCACGCCACCGTGACGCCACGGTCAGCCTGAGAGGGGTTTGTCTCCACCGTGGCGCCACGGTCAGCCTGAGAGAGGTGTCTCCACCGTGACGCCACGGTCAGCCGGAGAGGGGTGTCTCCACCCCTGCCGCGGTCAGCCTGAGAGGGTTGTCTCTACCGGGATGCCACGGTCAGCCTGAGAGGGGTGTCTCCACCATGACGCCACGGTCAGCCTGAGAGGGGTCTCCATCGTGACGCTACTGTCAGCCTGAGAGGGGTGTCTCCATCGTGACGTCACTGTCAGCCTGAGAGGGTGTCTCCACTGTGACGCCACGGTCAACCTTAGAGGGGTGTCTCCATCATGACGCCACGATCAACCTTATAGGGGTGTCTCCACCGTGACGCCACGGTCAACCTGAGAGGGGTTTCTCCACCATGACGCCACGGTCAACCTGAGAAGGGTGTCTCCACCGTGACGCCACGGTCAACAAGAGATTACTTGTAAATTACCTGTAAACAATTCCTGGAGTCCGCACCCCCGCGGCCGGACCCAGACCTAACCTCTAAAGCCTTGCTGATCATCATTTAACTTGAGTAATTTATCCACTCACTGCACTTTTATTTTCATTGGAGGTATTTTGCACTGTCTACCCAGCCTGCTGCTTTCACAGAGAGTGATTTCTTCGTACCTTTGATGTACCTTTCTCCCCCATGTTCCAAGGAGTACAGTTCAAGGAACTTCAGGCATTCCCAGTAACTTAGATGATTGACTAGATTTATTCAGGAATTAAGGTTCTCAAAACATTTAGCAAAGCTGTAATTTCGTCTGAGTTAAAAGGGGATTTCAGTGTATAACAATATTTCAATCTAAATAGAAAAAGTAACTTAAAAAACGCATCACTAGCTGGCATATCTTGGTCTGAAGATTTAGTTATCCTGGAGTTTACCTGGAGAGAGTTCCGGGGGTCAACGCCCCCGCGGCCCGTCTGTGACCAGGCCTCCTGGTGATCAGAGCCTGATCAACCAGGCTGTTGCTGCTGGCTGCACGCAAACCAACGTACGAGCCACAGCCCGGCTAATCAGGAACTGACTTTAGGTGCTTGTCCAGTGCCAGCTTGAGACTGCCAGGGTCTGTTGGTAATCCTCCTTATGTGTGCTGGGAGGCAGTTGAACAGTCTCGGGCCCCTGACACTTATTGTATGGTCTCTTAACGTGCTAGTGACCCCTGCTTTTCATTGGGGGGATGGTGCATCGTCTGCCAAGTCTTTTGCTTTCGTAGTGAGTGATTTTCGTGTGCAAGTTCGGTACTAGTCCCTCTAGGATTTTTCCAGGTGTATATAATCATGTATCTCTCCCTCCTGCGTTCCAGGAATACAGGTTTAGGAACCTCAAGCGCTCCCAGTAATTGAGGTGTTTTATCTCCGTTATGCACGCCGTGAAAGTTCTCTGTACATTTTCTAGGTCGGCAATTTCACCTGCCTTGAAAGGTGCTGTTAGTGTGCAGCAATATTCCAGCCTAAGATAGAACAAGTGACCTGAAGAGTGTCATCATGGGCTTGGCCTCCCTAGTTTTGAAGGTTCTCATTATCCATCCTGTCATTTTTCTAGCAGATGCGATTGATACAATGTTATGGTCCTTGAAGGTGAGATCCTCCGACAAAATCACTCCCAGGTCTTTGACGTTGGTGTTTCGCTCTATTTTGTGGCCAGAATTTGTTTTGTACTCTGATGAAGATTTAATTTCCTCATGTTTACCATATCGAGTAATTGAAATTTCTCATCGTTGAACTTCAATTGTTTTCTGCAGCCCATTGAAAGATTTGGTTGATGTCCGCCTGGAGCCTTGCAGTGTCTGCAATGGAAGACACTGTCATGCAGATTTTGGGTGTCATCTGCAAAGGAAGACACGGTGCTGTGGCTGACATCCTTGTCTATGTCGGATATGAGGATGAGGAACAAGATGGGAGCGAGTACTGTGCCTTGTGGAACAGAGCTTTTCACCGTAGCTGCCTCGGACTTTACTCTGTTGACGACTACTCTCTGTGTTCTGTTAGTGAGGAAATTATAGATCCATCGACCGACTTTTCCTGTTATTCCTTTAGCACGCATTTTGTGCGCTATTACGCCATGGTCACACTTGTCGAAGGCTTTTGCAAAGTCTGTATATATTACATCTGCATTCTTTTTGTCTTCTAGTGCATTTAGGACCTTGTCGTATGATCCAATAGTTGAGACAGACTGGAGCGACCTGTTCTAAACCCATGTTGCCCTGGGTTGTGTAACTGATGGGTTTCTAGATGGGTGGTGAATTTGCTTCTTAGGACCCCTAATATTAGGTATCTTTGAAGGAACACCTTTAAGTGACTGCTTGAATTTTTGTTCTTACTAACACTAGTCCACTCTATTAATTTTGGGTCACTAAAATGCGGAAATGATGCCTAAAATTGCAAATTAGTTTTACAGAGGTACGACTCTTGCTGGTTGTTTTTATCCTTGACCTGAGAAGATAAGTAGGGTAAATGAACTACAGGGGATTCAATTTCCATAATGCATAATGATTAAAATAAAACATAATTTCCAATATTTCTCATCAGTAGTTAATTTTTCAAGTGTCTTCTTCTTATTAAAAGGGGATGGACCACCTGGGTGTTAGTTGACTGGTGTGGGTCGCATCCTGGGACAAAACTGACTTAATTTGCCCGAAATGCTCAGCATAACAAGCGACTTTCTATACAGTAGTATGTCACTGATGTCAGCTAGGACTGTATATCTTGTACATGTACTTGTAGAAATAAAGACATTATTATTACTTAGCTTATAAATTTAGTATCGTCTGCAAAGGATATGGTACTATAATTTATAATTGTCTTTGTCGGATATAAGACTAAGAAACAATTATGGCGAGTACTGTATCTTGAGGAACAGATTTTTTTAAAGCCTGTTCACTACAAGGTCATTAAGGCTGCATGTAACCTGTCCACCACCACTAGTCAAGACTATTTTAATCTCTACAGTAATGATTAAAGCAAACTCTTTTTGATAGAGAGAGCTCTTTCACTGTGGGTGTGTCTCTACTGTGACACCAGGAGGACTAGAGCAAGAGACGGAGGTTCTTCCATTTATTTTTTTGTTTTATTTAGCAAAATTAGATACATTAAGCAATATGTTGCTACCATATTCTTTATATTAAGTTACAGAGAGGGACAACAACTAGCTATGTTTTCCTGTCATATTCCATTACACAGGATGAGTTAGCAGGAGGGAAGAATGAAGGAAGGGAGGGAGGGAGGGAGAAGAGAGGGTGTGCCACCACCGTGACGCCACGGTCAGCCAGTAATGAGCACGGTGGGGGGCGACGTGTAGGGCTGCCCAGGTGATAATGATCACATTTAAATAATGTGGTGTGTGGCGGACACTATTATTATTGTTGTGATACTATGCTTGTGTCAACACACTCTCCCCCACCTCCACCCTCCCTTCTCCACCTCCAACCTAACTTCCAAGCACACCTCCCCCGCCTCCGACCTCACTTGTCCCCTCCATCCCCATCTCCAATTTCACCTTCCCGAAATTTTCAATTACTGGGATGAAGTCCCAACAGATGTAGAATGTCTAGATATCCAAAAGGAGTTTGACAAGGTACCCCATCGAACGCTAATGGCGAAAATGAAAGAACATGGTATAGGAGACAAACTTTGTCTGGATAAATTAAATTGATCCACCACACACCCACACACACACACACACACACACAAAAAAAAAAAAAAAAACAGTAGTACCAAGGGAGATGCGTCTGAGCGCTTGACGTAAGGAGTGGAGTTCCTCAGGAATCGGTCTTGGTTCAGTCTTCATAATATACAAAATAACTTCGAGACAGAGCAAACATTTGTGGTCAGAGACGTAGACAGAAACTTATCTTGGGTAAAAAAAATCTCAGACATGAATAAAAAAATTTTGGGCCAAAAAGATACAGAACAAAAACCTGCTAAGTATGGGTAAGTGGGCCTGTTGCAGTTCCTCATTTCTTATGTTCTAATCATAAGCAACGACCTTAAAAGTATCAAGCAATCCCTAACTGCGAGCACGAAGCTAACAGAATGTTACGTTTTATAACTAGAAACATCGAGTACAAAACACTAGATACCATACGATTCTCTATAATGCACTTGTTAAACAACCATCTTAAATAGCCGTCTAGTTTTGATCTCCAAATTCCATAAAGGACGAGGATATATTAGAGAGGATACAGAGAAGAGCTTCCAAACCATCTTCCAGAAACAAATCTTATGAAGAAAAGACTCAAAGCCCTCAATCTTTTTTTCCTTTTAAGAAAGGAGATTGTGAGTTTCATTCAAACTTTTAAGTATGAATGTTTTTGACACACTCAGAATTGAAGAACTATTTGAATGTTGAGTGAATCTATAATTTCATAAAAATTGGAATGAAACTGCGAGGAGGAAGATGCAAAAACATTACGTATACAAATTTCATTTTTTTGCAAATATAATTACAACAGAATGGAGTAAAACTACCCTCTAAAGTTGTAAGTCCGAAGACATACAGTAATTCAAGAACCAGCTGGACGAGCACTTTCCAAATAAGGATTCAACTAGAAGAGTGGGAAGAGTTGACAGTCTTCAGGACTAGATGCTCGTACACATGTATCAGTCAAGACTATTGGGTCAGCCCAAGCTGCTTAATAACAGAAAGTGTGATAATTAACCAGCAAGTTTTAGGGTATGGGTGAGAGAGGACAGGAATGAAATGTTGCCAACAACACTCACTACATTATTCAACTCGTCACTAAACCTATGTGAACCGTCATATACATTCAATACATGGAGATTCTGAAGCGAACATTATTATTATTATTAAATTTTAATCAAAAAGAAGCGCTAACCACAAGGGCTATACAGCTATGAAGCGAACAGAGTCCTAATGTAAGCTCAACGACTGCATGAGGATGATCATTCACAACGAGGGAACCAAGTCAATAATAGTAGTAGTGATAGACGTGTTGATAAATTAGACACATGTGCAACTCTTGGTTTCTTTTTTTGAGGAAAACGTTTCGCCCCA
>NC_069414.1:50091803-50179086 GCF_026875155.1 Cherax quadricarinatus
TTCCCCAAAAAAACACCGAAGCATTGTAGGGTTTATCTCCTGTATGTACTCTCATATGTGTCACAAGACTGCTTTTTGCACTAAAACATTTCAAACACTCAGAACATTGATACGATTTATCTCCTGTATGTACTCTCATATGATTCACAAGACTGCATTTTGCACTAAAACATTTCAAACACTCAGAACATTGATATGGTTTGTCTCCTGTATGTACTCTCATATGTTTAACAAGATTGCCTTTTTCACTAAAGCATTTCAGACACTCTGAACATTGATACGGTTTATCTCCTGTATGTACTCTCATATGTTTCACAAGATTGCTTTTAGCACTAAAACATTTCAGACACTCTGAACACTGATATGTTTTATGTTCTTTATGTTTTTCCATATCTTTTAAACAATGGTATTTAATTTCAAATATTTTAGTCATGCAACAGTGGTATAGTTAATCTTACTACTGTACTCACGTCTATTTCAAGATATTTTTTTCAACTATTTTGGACACTGAACACAGTTTTCCTTATGAACATATTCTCATGTTAAGATTTATTTAAACAAAACTTTCCCTACTTAAGATCACTAATAAAGTTTATATTGTGTATTAAAACACTACCATAATTTTATTTTTGTATGTTAAAAGAGTAATATATGAACTAGTACAATGCAGATACACTCAACATAATTTTTATTATTATTTTAGCTTGTTTTTAAAGAAATTTTTTCTGAATATTATTAATTACAATATTACTAGCTTGTATTTTTTATTAACTACCATGCATAGTTAGATAGAATTCCCAATATCAAAAGTAAAATTGTTCAATTAGTAATACTTAGCTAGTTAAAATTTCAAAAGAAAAACAGATGTTGCCTTTCTTGAAGTACTGAAGATATAGTGTCTGGCAAGATACAACCTGGTAGTCTTCCACAAAATACTTCTGCAATATCAGTTGTTGTTCAAGACACTTACACTGGTGCTTCTTGAAGTATTGAAGATATAGTGTCTGGCAGGATACAACCTGGTAGTCTTTCCACAAAATACTTCTGCAATATCAGTTGTTGTTCAAGACACTTACACTGGTGCTTCTTGAAGTACTGAAGATATAGTGTCTGGCAGGATACAACCTGGTAGTCTTCCACAAAATACTTCTGCAATATCAGTTGTTGTTCAAGACACTTACACTGGTGCTTCTTGAAGTACTGAAGATATAGTGTCTGGCAAGATACAACCTGGTAGTCTTCCACAAAATACTTCTGCAATATCAGTTGTTGTTCAAGACACTTACACTGGTGCTTCTTGAAGTACTGAAGATATAGTGTCTGGCAAGATACAACCTGGTAGTCTTCCACAAAATACTTCTGCAATATCAGTTGTTGTTCAAGACACTTACACTGGTGCTTCTTGAAGTATTGAAGATATAGTGTCTGGCAAGACACAACCTGGTAGTCTTCCACAAAATACTTCTGCAATATCAGTTGTTGTTCAAGACACTTACACTAGTGCTTCTTGAGGTACTGAAGATATAGTGTCTGGCAAGACACAACCTGGTAGTCTTCCACAAAATACTTCTGTAATAGAAACATGAGTCAGTATAGTACAATATTCCACAATTACCAACAAAACATACTGAACAAGAAAAGATTTTTTTTCAATTATCACGTTTCACTAAATAAAATTGTCACTTTTAACACATTCACTGTCAGTCCCATATTATTATGGCTTAGAAGGCAGTGTCAATCTCGTAGTACTATGCCAAAATTCTAGTGGCTTTCAATCTTGCAGGAGATAGCCAGCAGGCCTACATATGAGAGAATGGGTCTGAGTGGTCAGTATACATAGTAGGGATGCATTGGATGTGAAAATTTAGATATCCGCGGATGTGGATGTGTATTCGGATGTCTAACCTACTTATTTTGTGGATGCAAATGCGGATATCTGCTTGCAGTACGATGCGGATTGCAGATGTCACATCTTGCCATCCTCCCGGATGCAGATGAGGGTGTGGATTTTGCAGGATAGTCATAGAACACCAGATTTTTTTTTAACCGTATGACAAATACTCTTGTGAGTGAGGGACTGAACACATCGATTCCAGGCCGAGGGACTGATTACCTCAAACTTCTCTCCTTATGCCTTCCTGCTATGTGTAGGACTGATGAAGCCACTGTGTGGCAAAACGTTTCTTCATCAAAGATGACCATATTTTGCATAAGTGTCTCAATTCTTCAGGCTGTCAGTTTCCCAACCAGTTATCACATGCTTATTTGCATTTAAGCCATTTCAACAATTTCGCCATCACTCAAGGAATGCACAACAGGCAGCTCAGTGGTGACCTGTACTTAACCCTTTATCGGGCAAGTGGCCATAAAATTAGAAATTCGAACTGAACTCCCTATGGTGGATAGAGTATCTCAATATAAGTTGAATGAGGCCATATAAATGGAATTCTGATGGTTAGTTTTCGAGCAATTGCTAATCTCCGAAAGGCGAAAATTTTCACTCTTGCCTGACATGGGGAATATAAATTTGAATGTTGCAAACTTGCAATTGTTAATAAAACACCCAATAACTATTTTTTAAATTTATTATACAAACAGACAATATCAAAAACATAAATAGAATTTGTATCAAAACATTTTGTAAGTATTAGAAAAATATAAAAACGAAACTAATAGCAACATGGACACATTGCAAAGGGATAAAACTTTCAAGTCCCATATTCCTGAGATTCATGAGGAAGAACAATTATTCTATTTTGCTAATTGATAGTTCATGTTCATATGCCGGCAAAGGACCATTTTGGAGGTCAACCAGGGACCACTGAGATTGACCTTGAAAAGCAATATCATCATAAATATGTTCCTCATCAGGGTACTCCTTGATCATAATACCTTCATTTTTCTTCACTAATTTCTGCTTTTTGGCTGGCCTTTCTTCCTCATCATCACTTGACACCTCTGCATCCGGTGGCAAGTATTCATCACCACTATCCAGCAATTCTGATTCATCTACCTCTGGTTCTGAGTCACTGCCCTCCAAAATGCAGACATATTTTGACCTGGTGCTGGAGGACTCCCCATAAAACAATTTCTCATTGATCTGGAAGGACAATAAAAACCTTCTGTATAGATCCCGACCACTACAGAATTCATATATGCAATAGAATTTTTTTTATAAATATTTATTTTACTGAAATTGTACTGTCACTTCTCGGGCAGCAACGAAAATATTCGTGCTTCCTTTGTTGCACTTTTTTCAACTGCATGCTACACTCACATTATGCTTCACATGTATATATCAAAATATGCCTAAACTATTCATGTACACACTAAACACAACAATAAGTACTTACCGACATTGTAGAGGGTAAAATCCAAGAGTATATTAGTGACACTGGATGGAAAAAACCCACTCTGGGCAACGCCAAGCCACAAGTGTTTATGTTTTGTTCTCTCAACCAATGGGAAGGCGGCAAATGCCATCACCACTTAGCTGAAGCGACTCAGGGAAGGCTTGTGATTGGTTAGAATTAAAGAACGGGAATCCAGATGCGCGGAGCGTGCAGGATGACACGCGCAAACTTGCACGTGTTTAAGCTAGGAAATTTTAGAGACTGCCCGATAAAGGGTTTAACTCAGTGGTGACCTGTAGTTAGCTCAGTAGTGACCAGTACTTAGCTGTGGTGACCTGTACTTAGCTCAGTGGTGACCTGTACTTAGCTCAGTGGTGACATGTCCTAGCTCAGTGGTGACCTGTACTTAGCTCAGTGGTGACCTCTACTTAGCTCAGTGGTGACATGTCCTAGCTCAGTGGTGACCTGTACTTAGCTCAGTGGTGACCTGTACTTAGCTCAGTGGTGACCTGTACTAGCGAGGATGTGTCTAGTGTGCTCTCTGCGGACTGAACCAAGATGCCCTTCATCGAGCAACTTTACCAGCAGCTTAACCCTTTGAGGGTTTCGGACGTACTAGTACGGCTTACGACCCAGGGTTTTTGACGTACTAGTACGCCTAAATTCTAGCACCCTCAAATCTAGTGGGAGAAAGCTGGTAGGCCTTCATATGAAAGAATGGGTCTATGTGGTCAGTGTGCACAGTCTAAAAAAAATCCTGCAGCACACAGTGCATAATGAGAAAAAAAAAACTTTGACCATTTTTTTGGAATAAAACAGCGAATTTGCACTGTATTTTCGTATGGTATTTATTGTTGTATTCTAATTTTCTTGGTCTCATTTTATAGAATGGAAGACATATTACAGAAATTGAGATGATTTTGACTGGTTTAACAATGAAAGGTACCTTGAAATTGAGCTCAAAATAGCAGAAATGTTCGATTTTTACCAAATTTCAAAAGTAAACAAATCGTGCCAAGCGTGCAATACACGTCAACTAGTGAGTCTAACATTCTTTCGCAAGTGCACCAATAATATTTATACCATTTTTTACACTAATGCAGTAGTCTGCATAACAGTAAATCTTATATTTTTTGTGAAAATAAAAATTCAAAGTGGAAAGCAAAAGAATATAAGAGGGGCCTTGAGATGTGACTAATGACTAGAGGAAATGTTATTTTAGTGCCGCCAGGAATGTCTTTCTTGTTTATTCTGGACCCTATTCGGAAATTGGCATCTTTTGAAATTTGTGTGAAATTGGCAAAATTGCTAAATTCTGACCACTGTACTGGATAGTTGAATTTCATAAATGGGTGGTTTCTTGCACCCATTCGATAGAAAAAATGGAGTTCTAGCGAAATATTCATGTTTTTTGTCGACTAGTACAGTGGAATTGGCCGAAAATGGGGCTCAAAGTGGGCAAAATCGCCGATGCGTAAACATCGCCGAGACCGCTAACTTTGCGAGAGCATAATTCCGTAAGTTTTCCATCAAATTTCAAACTTTTGGTGTCCTTATGATTGGGAAAAGATTCTCTATCTTTTCATAAGAGAAAATAATTTTTCTTCTTTTTTAAATTTGGCTGACCCTGAGAACGAGTTTCGGAGAGGGCCTGTCGACCCTCAAAGGGTTAAGGAAGAACTGAGGGTGGTGAAGATGAAGATAGGGCGATTGACTGAGGAAAACAAGAGGAGTCATAGTTGTCCTCCTGAAGTGAGTCCTTAGGTCAAGAAGGGAACCTGGACAGTGACTGGACAGCATGGAACAAAGTTGATGATCAAGAAGACGAATGGAAAGGCAGAAACGATGAAGAAGAAAGGAACTGCAGTGGAAACTGTTGTGGAAACATCTAATGCATTCTCCGTGCTACCCGACGAATTTGAGTCGACTACTGGGAACGTCCCGACGAATGACACCAAGGATGGTAAGAATATTGTTGTTGTTGGGGATAGCCAGGTGTTACGCGCCCCTACTTCACTCCATTATATACAAAAATAAAAGGCCTGGTTAAAATAAGTTCTGTAATAATATATCGCGAACCACTTTATTACTAGCTAGATAAAGCAGGTTTGACTATATATTATTATCGGGTATGGAATGAATCAACAGTACACTCATTGTATTATATTGTATTATATTATATCTTTCCCCATGATTATTATAATTATATTATATTATTATTACGTTAGGTATTACGAATGTGTAACCACTACTGTAGTGACCAATTGGTGGTTCTAGAATTGACGCCACGCGTCGCCTTCGGGCCGAGCTGAATTCATACTATGAAGTAGTTGAGTGAGGCAGTCAGCTCCTAGCTCTGACTCGGTACGGGTCTTCAATCCAAAGCTCCTAGCTTAAACTAAAACTTTATACCAAGTCTATTGTCTTGCCTTTGCCATTAGTTTCCTGAAGTCTGGTAATTCATGTCACTTATGAAAGATAACTATTTCGTTACTCTAGACCTTTCTAAAAGAGTTAAATGGTGAGATTAGTAGATAATTAATTTAAATTATTGTATCATACTCTGTTAATGAGAATTTGAACGTAAGATTGGGTTTCTTGCTGTATAGTATTTCATTTATAATTGCTTGTGGTTATTTTAATTCACTAACCAAATACCAATGAAACTAAATGATTGGTAATAAAATAAAACAAAAAAAATGGAGTTATTTGTGCTCCTATTGTTACGGTGAAGATTAAGTCGTAACAAATGGGCTGTCTGTCCGGGAACTACTTACCCTGAAGAACATATTTGTTTTGCATTAAAATTAAGCTCCCTTGCGAGAATTAAGAAAATGGATCCAGAAATTAAGTCATTATTAGATGAATTAACAGAGGCTACTCTTGACACTTTAAGATTACAGACATGTTGGCAAATAGCTAGACAGTTAGATATACCTTATAATAGATACCATAGCGCAGAGACTCTTAGGTCCCTAATTAAGGATAGATTATTTCCGAAATCCCAAGCAATGCCAGAATCAGGAACTGGGAATAAATATACGACCTACAGTAGGGACCATAGCAGATTCCTCCACAAAGTTACAAAACTCCCATATTACTGAATTTGTTCAGCCTAGGAAACACTGTTGACTGTGACAATACACAGAACAGTACAAAATTAGGTCAGAAGCTATAGCTAAGGACCGGAGGATACTCAGAGTGTCTATGTGACACACAACCTCAGTAAACGTCGAAAATCTACTAAGTCTTTACAATGTTCTGTGAACAAAGTTCTACAGACTAAACAAGAATAATGTGACAGACAATCTGTTCAACAGCAAGCGAGTCTACAGCAGACTGAAAAAACTTCACGAGCGGTGAGGACACCCCCCCCTCTCGATCACTGATCGCTACGTGGACAACTGCGCTCAGAAGCTGGCAGATATATACGAGCGACAAGCGATATTTACAGTTGTTTGACATCCAGACTAACTGAGCACATTTTATATACCATCATAACAACATAGTCAAATAAGAAATAGAACACAGTCAAATAATAATTATAAAGTCATACATTTACGAATTTAGCTATTATCGCAAATATAAGCAATATAAAATTAAATGAAAAGGTAATATAATTATATTACATATAATCATTGTAAACCATTCAGGGGTTGCAAAACCTGGTTTCAACTTGAAAGATAGAGAGAAATGCCTTCTGAGTGCAACTACAAGGGTTATATAAAAACTATTTCACATGATAGGTCAACTGGAAGGGTGGTGGACCCCGCTGTGGGGAGTATGTCAGAGAAAATTTTAAATTGTTGTTCTTAGACATGATGTAAGATTAGAAACACCGAACACAGACTTCGGTTTGCCTACAGTTTCTCGAGGGACGTGACAAATTAATTTTGGGCTTTGTGATTTATAGGCCCCAAACCTTGATATGGAGTGCAGTAAGCTGTTATGGAACAAAATTCATAAGGCATCTAGATATGAAAATGTTGTGATAATGGGAGATTTAACTTTAGACCAAATTGATTAGAACAATATGACAGGAATTTTGAGTCTAGTGACTTTCTTGATACGGTTCAGGATTGGTTTTTGAAACAGGTTGTGACAGAAACCAACTTGCTTGGTTCTTGCCAACAAGATTCACTAATTAATATCTTGAGATTAAGTTGAGCTTGGGGAAAGTGATCACAAATCACTTAGTTTCAATATATCATGGAATTACCCAGATAACTGCAATTCACAAATCTGGTCCCGATTTTCGCTTGGCCGACTTCATGGGACTGCAAAATTACATTGGGTGGGCTAAATTGGGAATGTTCTGACTGTGGGTCAGGTTAGGTTGATCATGGTTGCCAATATGACATTTTTCAGGAGATTAGTCCTAGCTGTCAGACACTTTAGTTCCGAGTGGAAATTAGATAAACAAAAATGATTCACAAAGGGATGAACAATAGATTTTAAAACATCTCACTGGTCAAAACTAGAGGCATATATAGGCATTCAAAAGAGGGATGGGCAGTTAAGAAATCAATATATTCAATTAAAAGAGAGAAATTAAAAAAAAGGTATTGTAGAAAAGCAAAAAGGGCTTATGAGGCTAGGTTTGCTAGGGATTCTTTAAAGCCCTAACCAAAAGGGTTTCTTTCAGGTATACAGAAGTAAGATTAGGGACAAGGATTGGCCCACTTACTTAAGAGTAACATCTGGTCAGATCATGACAGTGATAAGGATATGTGTGAAATTCTATAATACCTACTTCCTCTCAGTTTTCACCCACGTAATACTAGCGATTTCCTGAAATAATAGTTATGTAGAACAGGAATGATAAATAAACTATGTATGATTGCAGTAACTAGGGACATGGTCCTCAGACAAATAGAGGAACTAAACCTAAAACAAATACCCGGTTTTGATGAGTGTTTGCAAGGGTGTTTAAGGATTGAAAAGAGGAACTTAGCATATCTTTGGCTAATCTTTTTAAATTTCACTACAAACTGGGCATAGTGCCTGGTAAGTGGAAAATGGCATAATGTAATACTATTTACAAGGCAGGTGCAGGTCCTTGGCTTCGAAACTATAGACCAATAAGCCTTACCTCCATAGTGGGGAAAATTTATGGAATCAATAATTGCCAAAGCAATTCATAGACTTCTTGACAGGCACAGATTGATTAATGTTCTCAACACGGTTTTACAAGGGGCCGTTCCTGTCTTACGAATTTACAAAACTTTTTTTCACTAAGGTGTTTGAGGAGGTAGATCATGGTATGAAATATGATATTGTGTATTGGTCTTCAGATAAGGCTTTCGATAGGAGTTCCACAACAAGAGGCTATTGAGGAAAACTTATGGCACATGGAAATAGGGGAGAAATTTTTTCCTGGGTTGAGGCATGGCTGACAAAGAGACGGAGAGAGTTTGCATATTGCAGGGAGAAATCAGGGGAATGGGGAACATCACAAGCGATGTTCTCAGGGTTCAGTGATGGGCCCCATTGTTGTTCACAATTTACATAAACAACATTAGATGAGGGAAATTGGGAATAAAATAGCGACATGAGCAAATTTGCTGAGACATCAAAAATAGGATACATCCAATTCATTTTCAAATGAGGACATAAAGAGCACTCCAGGATGATTTGAATAGACTGACTGCAATGGTCGGAGGAGTGGCAGATGCAGTTTAAATGACAAAATGCAAGTTCTAAATGTTTGGACAGTTTAAATAACTATGCAATATAAATCTAAATAATGTAGATCTTAATGCTACCGATCTGCGAAATGGATTTAGGTGTTCTGGTTAGCTGTAATCTAGAACCCAAGCCAACAGTGCATTAGTGTTCGCAAATAAAGCTAAACAGAATTCTTGGCTTCATATCTAGAAGTTTGAAGTAATAGATGTCCTCAGGTTGTTCGTCAACTTATTATATCCTTGTTAGGCCTTCATTTAGACTATGCTGCTCAGTTAGGTCACGTATTACAAATGGATATAAATGCTCTGGAAAACGCACAATGGAGATGACAAGATGATCCCATGTATCAGAAATCTTCCCTATGAAGATAGACTGAGGGCCCTGAATCTGACCGAAATAGATTATTCTCGAAGGAGGATCTAGTGTAAGAGAAAAACTCGAATAGACCCTCCTTAAGTGACCTCAGGGAAGCTTGGCTGTGTTGGGAGAAGAAGCCCTTAAAGTGCTGCTCTTACTATGGGGAGAAGGACTTTACTGAAAAAGAAAACTAGGATCTCTTAAAAGTGATCATCTACTTGTCTTGCCTAACCCGTTTAGAAATTTTGCATGTAAGTTTGCTCATGACAGTCCTCAAGGTCTGGGTCAAAGAGACTTTTAGAAATTTGCTAAGCCTTCATATGGCCAAAACTGAAGGAAGAAGTGGAACGGTATGTTAAGAAGCTGTTCTGTGTGTCAATTAGTAGGCATACCTGCACATATTCAACCACTGCGCGTTGAAAACCTTATTACATGTAAACAGCGCGAACCTTTTCACTTCTGGTGATCGACTGTGTCGGGCCGCTACCCAAGACTCGGCAGGGAACCAGTTCCTGTTCACTATCATGGACCAGGTCACCAGGTACCCGAAGCAGTTCCTTCAGGAGGATTATTGCCTCGCCTAATAGTGAGAGCACTGATTAAGTTCTGCTTCTCTTTGGGTTTCCTAAGAGAAGTTCATAATGGGATCAAAGGGTCGAATTTTACTTCAAATTGTTCGTGATGCCTTGGATCTCAGTTAGGAGTCAAGACGGTATACGCGAGGCTTATCGACCCCAACACAAGGCGTGGTGGAAAGGTTTCCATCAAACTTTGAAAGAATATGATGAGGTTCCTATTGTGTAACAGTATTCCAAAGATTGGGATGAAGGTATTCCACTACTCTTGTTTGCCTCTAAGTGAAAGCGAACAAGACAACTTGAAAGTTTCGCCATTTGAGTTAATATATGGGCATCAAATTAGGGACCAGTACAGGTTCTCAAAGAAAGCTTGACCGGGGAGGAAGAAACGCTGATTTAGGAGCTCTCCTACCTTATATGAAAGAACACTGAGCCGAGCTAGAGAATTGGCGCCGAAAACTGACGACAGCACAGAGTAAGATGAAGGGAGGGAATACGATCGTCGATACTAAACTTCGTTCCATTTGAACCAAAAGATCAAGTTCTGGTTTCAACGACTTCATCAGGGACATGCTCTAACAGCCAATTGAAGGTCCTTTAGAAATCGTGAAAGGGCCTAAGTGATTGTGAACTTTTAACTTTTTTTTGGTAAGGACCCGAGAAGAGGACTCACAACGGACGTATCGTTAACCAACTTAAACCCTATTCAGGAATCGGTTTCACCAGTTTCCTCCCCCCACTATAATCTCTGAACCAAGAACGGGTTCCGTCAAGTTCGGAATGAAATGATAGGATACCAGTTCTTCTGAACAATTCGACAAGCCTTAACGGAATTTAATTCTCTACTGATAAATCTGGAAGTGGACAAAGGACACGATAATAAAATCGCTGATTAAGGCAAATCTCACCTATTCATCGACGTCCCAAAACCGTGTACGTGGGTGTGCACGATGGTACTCTCCGAGAAACCTACTCCAATCAAGCAATCTCCCTACAGAGGTGAATGTCCCATGAAACAAGGTGAGCTAGAGGCAGAGGTGATTCTTACTCTCACACGGGTGATAAAACCAAGTAACAGTCCTTGGCATCCCCGTGCATTCTAGTCCCCCAATACAGTGGACCTCCGTATGTGCACGGATTTTAGAAAAGTCAATGCTGTAACGTACCTGATGGGTTTCCAATACCAGAATTGATGACTTAATAGACAGGTCTCCATTTGTATTATTATAATCAAAAAAGACGCGCTAAGCACAAGGGCTATACAGGTCTGCAGGGTTAGGGAGGAAGGCGGGGTATTGGATGCCAGAAGGGAGGGAGGGGATGATCCAGCAGGTTACAGAAAAAGCGGGGGCAGGGGATAGTTACGGGGGTAGAGGGTAGCATGAGATTGAAGTATGAAAGGGCTGAAGGTATCAGAATTGTGAAGTAAGTCAGTTGTTGTCAAAAAGTCAATGAGAAGTCCGGATGAAAGGTGGGGTCCCTCAGCGGAGAAGGGAGTAAAGAGAGAGAGAAGCAGCGGAGCGAAGACGGACGACAGAGGTAAATTCTGCGTGGCTCTGGTTGATAAGTGGGCAGGTCCAACAGAATGTGGCTGACTGTTTATGGAGCTTGGCATTCTCACAGAGAGGAGGCAAGACGCTTCCATGAGATATCCATGAGTAAGACGTGTATGGCCAATGCGAAGACGGGAGAGAGTAGTCTCCAACTCGGGACACTGGTGAAAAGGAGACGAGCAGTAAACCTATACTGGTTTAATAGATTGAAGTTTGTTGCAGAGCATAGTAGACAGTTGTTCCAACGGGTGTGAAGTTGGGAAAATATTGCAGCAGTAATAGTCCGTAAATGGATACTCTATAAGAAATGGTAGTAGGTCATGTAATGCTGATCCGCGCAGCAAGTGTCTGACTGTGTTCATTGCTCTTTAGTCAAGCATGACCAGGGACCCAACAAAAAAACAATACCTTTATGCTTGGTAAAGATGCGGCGTAGCCAAAGTTCGGATAGGAGGACCAAAGGGGTGGGTGTATTCAAATTTTTGTATAGCCTGTAATGCACTAAGGATGTCTGAGACAACAAAATGATGACACAGGCATAGATGAATATGGATAGTGCTGTAAGGATGGCATATAATTCTGCAGTAAAAATACTAGCCGTAAGATAGTAAATGCCTTGTACGATGCTGTCCGGAAACACTGCTGCGAATCCTACGCCGTCAGAATGACTGAGAGCCATCTGTGTACACAGCAATGGCTTGAGAATGAGAGTGAAAGTGCGTCAAGAAAAAGAGGGGGAAGCGGACGTTAGTACAGTTGGGCTTTCGAGCAAGGGAGGGATGAAAGACGACTCGAAACTGCTGGAACTTCCCAGGGGGGTTAGGGAAAAGTGAGATGTACATGTTACCATAGAAAGGTGGTAGTTGAGAGAAGACAAGAGTGAATGAAGGCTCGAAAGAGAGATGGGACGGAGTAAACAGGGGCGGCGAAAGAAACAAATAGAATGACTACTAATATCAAGTATCCATTTCTATAAAATGGAAGGATTACGGAGATCATGAGAGCGTACATAGTAGCGAGGCAATGGGCCATCACGGCGATCGGATAAGGATGGAAACGTTCGCTTCTGCATAGGTGGCTCTCGAACAGGGGAAGAGTGAAAAGCACCATGGCATAAACGAATCCTTGGTAATGAATAGGGTTAAGGCTTAGAGAGAAGTTTAGCAGGAGATGCTTGCTGATAGATTGGTCACCATAATCAGTTTCGATAAAATAAGGGTGAGAATGTAGGCGAAGGATGGGTTCGACGATCAGTCCATGAAAGTTGAGCAAGGGTTTTAAGAAGGTTCTGCGGCTGTGACAAGGTGCTTAGCGAGGTAATTGTGGGTTTCCAGGATATCCTTACGATCAAAGAGGAGGCCCAGAAACTTGGACTGTATAACGTTCAGGAATACGGGAGCCAATAGTGGTACAAGGGAGGTCGGAGGACAGTAGGGGTCTAGTGAAAGTAAATTTGATGGGTTTTAGTGCTGGAAAATTTAACCCACGTGTGGTGGCCAAATTGGAAAACAACGGTCGACTGCATTGTTGGAGGATACTGTAATGAGGTGACCGTTCCGGTGCCTGCACCAGGCAATAGCGAAATCATCAACAACGAGTGATGACCTAAATATATTTGTGGAAGACTCTGAAGCCAAATCCTTAATTGCAGGAGAAAAAGTGTTGTCTGCTCAGAACACATCCCTGGGGGACACCTTCAGCTTTGGATAAAGTCAGGGTGAGAGCACATTATTAAACCGAACCACGGAAAGCCTGTCCGTTAAAAAAAGTTTCGGATAGGAAAGGATGGTAGATTGCCTCGAAGGCTAAGGAGTGGGCATGGGCTAAACATTTTATACCTCCAAGTTGTGTCATATTGTCTTCTCAAGGCAAAAAATATGGCAAGAACTGAGTTGGTTATTCGCAAGGGCATTATGAAACATAGTATCCAAGAGTAGTAAGGGGTTATGGTAGATCGTTCCCTTTACGAAAGCATATTGACGAGTGGAGAGACTGTTGTATGTCTTAAATACCAACCACTAAACGTCTATTTACTAGGCATCCGTTTTTTTTTAAACTTTGCAAATGCATGGTAAGAGCAATGGGACGATAGAGGGAGGTTCATGTCCCGTAGTGCCTGGTTTGCAGGAAGGAGAACAATGGCGGATTTCCACAGCTGTGGAAGAACTCCTTGTGACCAAATAAGATTGTATAAAGGCGTAATAGGACTGCAAGGGCTGACTGAGGTAGAAATATTGTAGCATATGAATATGAATAGTCGTCGGGCCCAGCTGCGTTGATCGACAAGCTGAGAGTGTTGCTCCAGTTCTTGAAGTGTAAAAGGACAATTATACTGTTCTTCCCTGAGAGCAGAAAAGTCAAGGGTGCTAACTCTCTGCAGACTTTGAGAAAGAAATGAGCGGCATAGAGGAGATCCTGAGAAATATGGACCAGATGATGGCCGATTTCATTGGCAACATCTAGTGGGTTTGCTATATCACACCGGCATCACGCAGAACAGGAGCCAGGTCAGGAGAATATTTACCACTCAGGTTTTGTACTTTTTGCCAGACTGACCTCATAGACGGAAAGCAGCGGTGATGGTGTGGAGACATATTCGCCAGCAAGTGCGTTTAGATCATGGATGACACGGCGAGCGATCGCAGCTTCTGTTTAAAATCAAGGAGTCTTCTCTGTGGTTCTATTGTACCGGTACCTGCCCATTCAGAGCGTTTCAAGACGTACTGCATGAGCACAGCAGGAGACACCTAGGCACGCATTTCTGAGAATGCCTGCCCGAAGATTGGGGGTATGAATGAGAAGCGGCGGGTGAAAACGGAGGACAAGAAAAGAGGTGTAAAATAAAAGCTCATCGATCGGAGGGACGAAAGAAGGAACCTCTTTAAAAACAGGTGTGAGTAAACGGTTCCAATCGCTTGCCCCGATCAAAATTTACCAGCGTTGGGGTGCGAAGAGCTGGCGAATATGAAGGGGAAGTATGAATGATTGGGAAATGATCGCTGTCATGTAATTCCGGGCGAGAACAGACTAAGTGAAGGTCTGAATGTGGTGGAGAATGAAGAGCACGACTGAGAGATGATGCAAGAGAGAGTATGAGTCCGAGGATCAAAAATGGGTGTGAGTACCTGAATTTAAAACATGGAGGGGGTGGGTGGCAAGAAAAGCCTCTACTGAATTCCACGGGAATTACAGTGAGACCCCACAGAGGAAATGGTGGCATAAAAATCACCAAGTAACAGGATCGGTGGCGGTAGGTAATGACGAAAACAAGAAAAGGCAATATCTGGAATAGATAATGCGCCGAGAAGGTAGAGAAGATTAAAGAACAGAGCGTTATACCACATATGTAAGTGGATCGGGCTGCTTGTGTATGCAGCGAAGTATGAACAAATAGCTGAATGGTACGGAAATATTCATGTGCGTGAGAAGAAGGAGCATTTCATTAAAGGTCCATCAGGAAAGGATCTGAAGAATTCAATAAATTATAGCCTGAGATGGGAGAAATAACAGCAGAGTGTAATTTTGGTTCTGTAAGCAAAACAGCAACAGGGGGCAAAAACTGGTAGAGTAACATTGAAGCTCACCCGATTTCCCTGAGCCGCGTATATTCCACTGTAATAGGCCATGATTGGCAATGATAAGATACTTGAAATCCGCAGTAAGGGTTCCTACGGACTAGAGGGGTTAGATAAAGTCACATGCGGAGGCAGTGGAAAACGTTCAAGCAGCAAAGGAATGGTGCGCTTGTGAGGAAAGGTGTTGCGCAGTTGGAGCAGAGGAGAGAGAAAGAGCGGAAGGTGGATCAGTGTCAATGATGGTTTGTCTCTGCAATATATTCAGAGATTGCTTCAAGTGTTTCGGAATCAGAGCGTCGTATGAGACAATATTGGAATGGTACGGGGAGGAGAGTAAAGATTTGAACTGTATTGGACTGTACCAAGGTAGGGGGGGGGGGTGTGAAAAGGGTGGAGGAACTGAAAGAATGGCGTGGCAGGGGACAGAAAGAGGCAGAAACCTGGGAGGTGGCCAGGAGAAGAAGAAACTTGGGAGGGAAAACAGGGGAGGAAGTTCAGTACGAGGAGGAGGGTGAACCTCACATTAGTAACTGAGGCAGGAAAGGGGAGAGAACAGGGAGGGTAAAATGCAAGGAGGTGGAAGATGGGTAGGAGGTGTTAATGGACCATTTTTTGACTTTGAGAAGTTGAGGACATTGGGAGGAGTGTGTCGTACGAGGTCTCGTCGATACTGAGCTTGTGAGAGATGAGAGAGAAACACGAAGAAGCGAGATCAGGACTGAGGCGTTGAAGTAGGGACGTCTGAGCGAGGTCAGCAACAGGTTAGATACAGGAGTGACTTATTGGGAGAGCGTAACCACAGGGTAGGGTGTTTAGGAAGATGGGATACAGAAGTGGGGGGATCGTTTTGAAACACGGAATAAGAAACACGTGGAGTCTCCTTGTGGCGCGAGATGAGAAACTGCCATGGCATAAAGGGCGACACGCCCCCCCCCCCCCCCCCCCCCCCCCCCCCCCTCCCCCCTCCCCCCCCCCCGCCACCAAATGAGGTAACAACTTTCCGCTGTTTAAATGACTTGAAACGGCTGAGAGTCGAAGGGTGAGCCTCATGACAGTTAAAGGCAAGAGGGAGATCGATAGCAGGACGTATTAGACATGGTCATCGGCACCACAGACTGGGCATTCGGCGATAGATCTGCAATATTTTCGCTGGATGGCCAAATCGCCAGCAATTTCTACACTGTTGTGGTGTAGGGATCACCTTCGAATTGTAACCGATGTCCTGCTATATTAAACTGAGGATGGAGAGTTCTCGGTGTTCAAAAGTTAAATGAGACACATTGCTAGGGTATCGTCTCGCCCGCGGGCCCCCCCCCCCCAGGACGATTGTAAGTGTTACCTTGAGGCATTGGAGATCTTGGAGTTCCAGCTGTTCAAAGAATGTCAGTTGCCATGTCTGGAAATTTTGTTGAACTATGTTATGGGGCAGAAATGGACAGTACCACTACAAGGATTGAGGGAATGATGTTTTCAAGAGTGCAGGAACAGTATCGATATGGAAAGATGAGTGAGCTCATGAGCCTGCGTAGCATTCTGTACAGTGATGATGCGCCGTCCGCTCTTAAGAGCATGAAAAGAAATATCTTTACCAACATGGCGTAGGAGTGTTCTGCCAATACTGTGGTCAGAGATAGGCAGTAGAGGAAGTCGGTCATAAACAGTGGAAGAATAATTTTAGTCCATTGTTCCAGTCTGAAATGAGCGTGGAAAGGTATAGTGAAGGATGTGTCGATCGTTTCTGAGAAGAATGAGAAGTGGAGAAGTATCATCAGAGGTTAATTGTCGTTGGCGTTTAGGTGTGGACCAGAGTTGGTCCGATGTGGAACGGGTTGGACGATTTGAAAATTAGCCGCACGTAGAGGGAGAGGGCGGAAGCATAGTCAGATGAGAGCGAAGGTCCGATAATCGAAGGAGTCAGTCGGGCCTCAGTACCTGAGGCGGGTGAGGGAAACAGCCCGGCAAGAGGTACAGAAGCATGAGGAGTGTCTGAAGAGTGGTCAAAGACGAGGGGGCGGTCAGAGCGGGGTTCTGGTATCAAGAAGGGGCGGGGGTAGTAAGGTTATGGACTAGGGCTGCCTATGGTTAGGTTACTTCTTTCTTTTTGGTTTTTAAGAAAAAAAAAAAGAAAGAAGAAAGAAAATAAAATAAAAACAAATAAAAAAGAATAAAAAAGGGGAGGGACGGGGAAGGATGTTCTTGGAGGTATGAAAGGGACCGAATCTCCCCTGTGCCCAAGAGGACTCAGAACTGCAAGTAGCACAGATGCAGCAGATGGAACCTGTGCCATACATACCATCATGCTTAGTAAACTAACAATCCGGGATAGCAACCTCACATTGCGGAAGCTACTCGGTGGACAAAAGAGAGGGCTGGGACGGATATCCGCACAAAGATACCTCCTTCCGGGCCACACCCCGGAATCCGAAAGGATAGTGGGCTTCCAGAGTTACAACCGTCGCCGAAAGCACCAAAGCTACTCGGGATTCCGGAGAGGGATCGGGACATCCCCAGGCGTCGAGTTTGCCATGGAAACTACGGCACAGCCAAGAAACCAAAGGGAATGGGATGGGACCCCGGTATCTTTCACCTACCTAGGAACTAGCGCGCCTGTGGGAGAAATCCAAAGGCCAAAAAGAGGAATGGCAAAAGGCGAGGGGTGGGGAGGAGGGAGGAGGAGAAAGAAAAAAGGGGGAGGATGGGGAGGATGGGGATAGGGGGGGGAAATTGAGGGTTGGTAATTAGGTTCGGTCTGAGGTAGAGGCCGACAGGTCTAATTCCTAGACCAAACAAGGTCTCCAGAGTAAGTATTCAGTAAATTTGGACTTGTTTTAAGAGGGTTATTACAAGTCCGGGGCACCAAGAGCTCAAGAGATATCGGATTTTACGATACCTGGTGGCTAGACAAGTATTGCATTATGCCTTCGGCTTCTGTAACTAAATAAAAAAAGCGGCTTCTACGTTCCAGCGTATTATGAACTACTTACAGGCGGATTGGCGGAGTAGAGCTGTACGTAGACGACTTGTCGTATTACAGCGGACAGTGGCCCCAACACCTTAGACAGCTTAAAGCCTTGTTTGAGCGTCTTAAGTAAACATTAATTTTACAGTGATTTGTCCAAGTGTGAGTATGGCCAGACGAAAATTAAGTACTGTAGGATTCTGGATTGGAAGGTGAAGTGCTCCCTTTGATGCCACAGTAAAAGACCCTCCTTAGAATTTTCTACCCCCTAAGGATAGAAAAAGCATATCAAGATTTTTAGGAGTTGCCGGGTTACTTCGTTGGTTCTGTCGAATTTTGCACAGGTAGTTTTCCCCTAACCCTGAATTAACAAGTCCAAAAACAAAGTTTTCATGGCCAGGACTGTTGAAATTGCTTTTAATCGTTTAAAGATTATATCCTCTTCCCCAGTATTGCTAAGTCCTGATTCTTAATAAACAATTCCACTTACATAATAGATGCAGTGCGTATGCTTTGGGAGAAGCCCGCATTGTTACAGAAAGCTCCAAATTCTTGACCTATTCCAACCTGTTTATATTTTTCTTCTAAGTTAAGAAACACCCGCATAATAATTAATTATTCAACTAACAGAAAAAGAAGCCTTAGCCTCTCGGTTGTATGCCTAGAGAATTTTGATGTATATTTAGGCATCTTCTACCCATCTGATATCGGTGTACTCCGATCACAATCCATTGACATTTCTTTAAATATATGAAATCAAGGAAATGCGAGAATACTTCTGTTGGGCTTTGAGGATTCACCCTTCTATCTCTATTTCCATATAGAGGAAAACATAATCTCATTGCTGTTGCCCTCTCTAGCCTTCGAAAATTTTTATTTATATCCTTTATTTTAACAGTATGTGTCAGGTACTTTTATGACCTTCTATGTTGTGAGAAAGCTGGAGGATGATGTAGACTTGCTGTCTATGTTACAACCTCTGTACTATGACAGATGTACCCACCAACAGAGAGTACAAGTCAATGGCGACGCTCAGTCGCGAGGGGGGAGGTGTTACGTGCCCCTACTTCACTACATTATATACAAAATAATAGGCTGGTTTGTAAAATAGTTCTGGTAATAATATTTCGCGAACCACTTATTACTAGCTAGATCAAGCAGGTTCGACTATAATTATTATCGGGTACAGTATGAATCATCAAAGTACTTCATTGTATTATATTGTATTATATTATATTTTTATGAGGTTAGGTATTTACGAAATGTGTAACATACTGTAGTGACCAATTTGGTGGTTCTAGAAATTGACGCCACGCGTCGCCTCTCGGGCCGAGCTGAAGTCATTCATATGACGTAGTTGAGTGAGTCAGTCAGTCCTTGCTCTGACTCGGTACGGGGTCTTCAACCCAAAGCTCCTAGCTAAAACTAAACTTTATACCAGTCTATGTGCTCTTGCTTTTGCCATTAGTTTCCTGAAGTCTGGTTATTATGTCACTATGAAAGATAAACTATTTCGTTACTCTAGACCTTTCTAAAAGAGCTAAATGGTGAGGATTAGTAGATTATTAATTGAATTTATTGTATCATACTCTGTTAATGAGAATTTGAATGTAGATTGGGTTTCTTGCTGATTGTATTTCATTTATAATTGCTTGTGTATAATTTTAAGTCACTAACCTCAAATACAATGAAATAATGATCGGTAATAAAATAAAACTAAACAAAAAAATGGAGTTATTTGTGCCCCCTATTGTTACGGTGATGAGATTAAGTTAGTAACACCAGGTTAGGTACATGGATTAGGGCCTTCTGCTTGAGGACAGGAGTAGAGACAGAAGGTTTGCTTACTGCGGGCTGGAAGAGAGGATATTGTTAGCCAGCTTGACATCACGAACAGTTAAATGGGATCAGTCTATTATTTGCCTCAGGTGCTGAAGAGCAATGATTTAGGCAAGCATAGAAGTGTAAGGATTTATAAATACAAAAAGGCCACAACACAATACCATGACTGGAATGATCACAAATAACCCGACATAAAAGTGAGAAGCTTACGACGACGGTTGGTTCCGACTGGGACATTGAAAAAGTCAATGACAAGTGAGGATTTAGTTCAGAAGGTTCAGGACCAGCAATAAACATAATTACGCGAAGAAGGGGGGGCAACCCTGTTATATGTGGCATTTTGCCAAAAAGGAGGTTGTTGGAAATGATTGGTGGGTCCAGGCAATTGGTATTAATTGTTGGCTGAATAACACTGTAAGGATATGCAGTACCATTCATTGACAACTGGGACACTTCTATGGCCAGGGATGGGGTACACATATCCAGGGCGAGTGTGGGTTTCTTGCTAGCCTCGTTGAGGGGGTGGTTAGGACTTTAAAACTAAGATTAGTTTAGAGGTATGGGTTTTCAAATGACAAATAATGAGTATGGATATATTGACTTATGACTCTGATATTAAGTAATCTTATTAATAACTGTCATGGAGTAACTCTGGGCTAATGATTTAATTTCAGAAACTGTGTAAATACAAAGATATGAATAGGAAAAAATGTGGAGAAGAGAAGGAAAAACAGATGATGGCAATTTTTGCTAACGTCGAAGTTCAAGAAATAAGATTATTGAACTCATTTGGTAGCATGTGCTGGGGACTTTGATGTCATGCTTTAACTGAACCGTGTTATGATTTAAAGAATCGGGGTATGATTGCAGAGTGTTAATAATTCAATGGTTTGAGTTGTCTCATGTGGATCGAATATAATGGGAAGGTGGGAGGAGTTGCATTATATGTTCGAGTAAAATATTAATTGTTTTGCATAAAAACAGGTATAAAATAAGGAATCAGCATTAGATTCTGGTTGGGTAGAGTTTTAGAAGGTTAAAGAAAAAACTAATTCTAATGATAATATACTGACTCCTGTCTTGTGATCGCGATAGAGGGAAACTTCTTTGGACGAAATTGTTAGGGTTTTAGACACAATAACATAGTGATAGTAGGGGGTTTTAACTCTGTCAAATTGACTTGACTTTTTGACTGGTTAATCTTAAGTCCAGTGACTTTATGGAAACACTGTTCAGGACTGTTTTTCTGAAGCATTTATGTTTTTTTTTTTCTTAATGTACCACTTGTCCTCAGAGTATATACATTCCCCAGAGAGAAATTAGGTCTAATAATATGATCCTAATGGGTTAATAGGAGGGCTTAAAACATCTATTTAGGGGAGAAAAAGGGGAATTTATAGGCACATCAGAAGAGGAGGGTTAATCTTTACTGACAAATACGTTCAGCTTATAAGAAAAGTAAAAAAAGGGGATTAGAAGGTTTGAAGGTTACTATGAAATTAGAGTAGCTAATGAATCAAAGACAATCCAAAGGGATTCTTCTAAGTGTATAGTGGATGATGGTGGAGGAAAAAAAGTAGGGACCGCTGAAAACTGGGAATGGACAGATAAACAAACATAGAAATGTGCTCCTTATTTATGACTATTTTTGTCAGTTTATACACAGGAAGACATAAATGAGATTCAGAAAATTAACAATTATTCAGTTCTGATGAATTTCAAATTAACTAATATTACTGTCACGAGGGACATTGTTGATCAAACAGATAGGACAAACTGAAGTAAAGTAAGTCCCAGGACCCACAAGTTGTTTTCAGGGTACTTAAGGGAATGAAGATGGCGCTTTCTTTGGCCAAACGGGATATGTTGCAATGAGGGATGGGGTACATCTCTTGGGGATGGAGTGGTTGCATTAGCCAATTCAATTGAGAGGGTAATTGATGACTTGGTCTAGGAATTTAAACTGATAGATTATAGAGGTATGGGGGTTAGTGGGAAACAATCAGGCTGCAGCATCTAGGGTTAAAAACAGTTGTTATTATCAGGATACCTCAGGGTATGTTTACAAGACAATATCAAAAATAAGTTGTAGTAATGGCCAAATCAATTGATCAACAAACAAAAGGAGATAGTAGGGGGCAACGAGTGACTAGCTCCTTAAGGTTTACTATACAAAGAGTAGGGTCTAAGAAATGAGATAGATGGGCTTATAAAATTACTTGCAAGTGCGGTAATATAGATATTATTGGTATAACAGAGACCTGGTGTTACAATAAAACGCGATTCTAAGGCTTAGAGATCTCCAGTGAATACTTGAAAGGACTGCCCTTCTAGATCCAGGCCTGTTATGGGTTTTCGTAACACGTAGTCAGTATCCGTGTCCAATTATCCATTAAAATTCAGTATGTGTCAATAGTGCTTTAGGGATTACAAACGGGTAGGTACTAACTAGAGAAATTAAAATTTAATAAATTTTAATTAAGTAGTAAGTTGTCTAGTGGTATATATCAAAGTAATTAAAATCACAGCAATCCAAAAAATAAAAATAAACTCTCGTGTTCAAATATTATTGTGCTGAAAAGCACATATCACATTTATATTCTTAAGTACCGTCAGGTACATTAACATTTAATAAGATATTACAAATATGTACAAGTAAGTGTGTATGCGTGTAAGGCTCTAAGTAGTTAGCTATGTCTCAAGACTCGATAAGATTAAACAAGTGACTGGACAGAGTCCTCAATAATAAACTAACTTCTTGATCGTCGGCAACCCGAAACGTCTGCTTGAACAAACAAAGAATGCTAAGCCCAATAGCAATGCAATATCAAGCGGGGACTGCGGACACAGAATCAGGAACTGGGAATAAATATACGACCTACAGTAGGGACCATAGCAGATTCCTCCACAAAGTTACAAAACTCCCATATTACTGAATTTGTTCAGCCTAGGAAACACTGTTGACTGTGACAATACACAGAACAGTACAAAATTAGGTCAGAAGCTATAGCTAAGGACCGGAGGATACTCAGAGTGTCTATGTGACACACAACCTCAGTAAACGTCGAAAATCTACTAAGTCTTTACAATGTTCTGTGAACAAAGTTCTACAGACTAAACAAGAATAATGTGACAGACAATCTGTTCAACAGCAAGCGAGTCTACAGCAGACTGAAAAAACTTCACGAGCGGTGAGGACACCCCCCCCTCTCGATCACTGATCGCTACGTGGACAACTGCGCTCAGAAGCTGGCAGATATATACGAGCGACAAGCGATATTTACAGTTGTTTGACATCCAGACTAACTGAGCACATTTTATATACCATCATAACAACATAGTCAAATAAGAAATAGAACACAGTCAAATAATAATTATAAAGTCATACATTTACGAATTTAGCTATTATCGCAAATATAAGCAATATAAAATTAAATGAAAAGGTAATATAATTATATTACATATAATCATTGTAAACCATTCAGGGGTTGCAAAACCTGGTTTCAACTTGAAAGATAGAGAGAAATGCCTTCTGAGTGCAACTACAAGGGTTATATAAAAACTATTTCACATGATAGGTCAACTGGAAGGGTGGTGGACCCCGCTGTGGGGAGTATGTCAGAGAAAATTTTAAATTGTTGTTCTTAGACATGATGTAAGATTAGAAACACCGAACACAGACTTCGGTTTGCCTACAGTTTCTCGAGGGACGTGACAAATTAATTTTGGGCTTTGTGATTTATAGGCCCCAAACCTTGATATGGAGTGCAGTAAGCTGTTATGGAACAAAATTCATAAGGCATCTAGATATGAAAATGTTGTGATAATGGGAGATTTAACTTTAGACCAAATTGATTAGAACAATATGACAGGAATTTTGAGTCTAGTGACTTTCTTGATACGGTTCAGGATTGGTTTTTGAAACAGGTTGTGACAGAAACCAACTTGCTTGGTTCTTGCCAACAAGATTCACTAATTAATATCTTGAGATTAAGTTGAGCTTGGGGAAAGTGATCACAAATCACTTAGTTTCAATATATCATGGAATTACCCAGATAACTGCAATTCACAAATCTGGTCCCGATTTTCGCTTGGCCGACTTCATGGGACTGCAAAATTACATTGGGTGGGCTAAATTGGGAATGTTCTGACTGTGGGTCAGGTTAGGTTGATCATGGTTGCCAATATGACATTTTTCAGGAGATTAGTCCTAGCTGTCAGACACTTTAGTTCCGAGTGGAAATTAGATAAACAAAAATGATTCACAAAGGGATGAACAATAGATTTTAAAACATCTCACTGGTCAAAACTAGAGGCATATATAGGCATTCAAAAGAGGGATGGGCAGTTAAGAAATCAATATATTCAATTAAAAGAGAGAAATTAAAAAAAAGGTATTGTAGAAAAGCAAAAAGGGCTTATGAGGCTAGGTTTGCTAGGGATTCTTTAAAGCCCTAACCAAAAGGGTTTCTTTCAGGTATACAGAAGTAAGATTAGGGACAAGGATTGGCCCACTTACTTAAGAGTAACATCTGGTCAGATCATGACAGTGATAAGGATATGTGTGAAATTCTATAATACCTACTTCCTCTCAGTTTTCACCCACGTAATACTAGCGATTTCCTGAAATAATAGTTATGTAGAACAGGAATGATAAATAAACTATGTATGATTGCAGTAACTAGGGACATGGTCCTCAGACAAATAGAGGAACTAAACCTAAAACAAATACCCGGTTTTGATGAGTGTTTGCAAGGGTGTTTAAGGATTGAAAAGAGGAACTTAGCATATCTTTGGCTAATCTTTTTAAATTTCACTACAAACTGGGCATAGTGCCTGGTAAGTGGAAAATGGCATAATGTAATACTATTTACAAGGCAGGTGCAGGTCCTTGGCTTCGAAACTATAGACCAATAAGCCTTACCTCCATAGTGGGGAAAATTTATGGAATCAATAATTGCCAAAGCAATTCATAGACTTCTTGACAGGCACAGATTGATTAATGTTCTCAACACGGTTTTACAAGGGGCCGTTCCTGTCTTACGAATTTACAAAACTTTTTTTCACTAAGGTGTTTGAGGAGGTAGATCATGGTATGAAATATGATATTGTGTATTGGTCTTCAGATAAGGCTTTCGATAGGAGTTCCACAACAAGAGGCTATTGAGGAAAACTTATGGCACATGGAAATAGGGGAGAAATTTTTTCCTGGGTTGAGGCATGGCTGACAAAGAGACGGAGAGAGTTTGCATATTGCAGGGAGAAATCAGGGGAATGGGGAACATCACAAGCGATGTTCTCAGGGTTCAGTGATGGGCCCCATTGTTGTTCACAATTTACATAAACAACATTAGATGAGGGAAATTGGGAATAAAATAGCGACATGAGCAAATTTGCTGAGACATCAAAAATAGGATACATCCAATTCATTTTCAAATGAGGACATAAAGAGCACTCCAGGATGATTTGAATAGACTGACTGCAATGGTCGGAGGAGTGGCAGATGCAGTTTAAATGACAAAATGCAAGTTCTAAATGTTTGGACAGTTTAAATAACTATGCAATATAAATCTAAATAATGTAGATCTTAATGCTACCGATCTGCGAAATGGATTTAGGTGTTCTGGTTAGCTGTAATCTAGAACCCAAGCCAACAGTGCATTAGTGTTCGCAAATAAAGCTAAACAGAATTCTTGGCTTCATATCTAGAAGTTTGAAGTAATAGATGTCCTCAGGTTGTTCGTCAACTTATTATATCCTTGTTAGGCCTTCATTTAGACTATGCTGCTCAGTTAGGTCACGTATTACAAATGGATATAAATGCTCTGGAAAACGCACAATGGAGATGACAAGATGATCCCATGTATCAGAAATCTTCCCTATGAAGATAGACTGAGGGCCCTGAACTGCAAGTAGCACAGATGCAGCATGGAACCTGTGCCATACACTACCCATCATGCTAGTAAACTAACAATCCGGGATAGCAACCTCACATCTGCCGAGCTACCTCGGTGGACAAAAGAGAGGGCGGCCGGATATCCGCCACAAAGCATACCTCCTTCGGCCACCACCCCCGGAATCCGAAAGGTGGCTTCCAGAGATACACCCGTCGCCCGAAAGACACCCAAAGCTACTCCGGGATACCGGAGAGGGATCGGGACATCCCCAGGCGATCGAGATTCCATGGCAAACTACGCCACAGCCAAGAACCTCAACGGAATGGGATGGACCCCGGTATCCTTTCCCCTACCTAGGAACTAGCGCGCCTGTGGGAGAAATCCCAAAGGCCAAAAAGAGGAAGGGCAAAAGGGAGGGGTGGGGAGGAGGAGGAGGAGGAAAGGAAAAAGGGGAGGATGGGGAGGATGGGATAGGGGAGGGGAAATTGGGGGGTAATTAGGTTCGGTCTGAGGAAGAAGACCGACAGGTCTAATTCCTCAGACCAAACAAGGTCTCCAGAGCTAAGTATATCAGTAAATTGGACTTGTTAAGAGGGTATTACCAAGTCCCGTTGTCACCAAGAGCTCAAGAGATATCGGATTTTACGATACCTGGTGGCCTATACAAGTATTGCATTATGCCCTTCGGCTTCTGTAACGCGGCTTCTACGTTCCAGCGTATTATGAACATACTTACAGGCGGATTGGACGGAGTAGAAGCTTACTTAGACGACTTAGTCGTATACAGCGACAGTTGGCCCCAACACCTTAGACAGCTTAAAGCCTTGTTTGACGCCTTAAGTAAACATAATTTTACAGTGAATTTGTCCAAGTGTGAGTTTGGCCAGACGAAAATTAAGTACTTAGGATTCTGGATTGGACAAGGTGAAGTCGCTCCTTTGAATGCCACAGTAAAGGCCCTCTTAGAATTTCCTACCCCTAAGGATAGGAAAAGCATATCAAGATTTTTAGGAGTTGCCGGTTACTACCGTTGGTTCTGTCCGAATTTTGCACAGGTAGCTTTTCCCCTAACTGAATTAACAAGTCCAAAAACAAAGTTTTCATGGACCCAGGACTGTGAAATTGCTTTTAATCGTTTAAAAAAGATTACTATCCTCTTCCCCAGTATTGCTAAGTCCTGATTTTAATAAACCATTCCACTTACAAATAGATGCCAGTGCGTATGCTTTGGGAGCCGCATTGTTACAGAAGGCTCCAAATTCTGACCTATTACAACCTGTTTCTTATTTTTCTTCTAAGTTAAAGAAACACCAAATTAATTATTCAACTACAGAAAAAGAAGCCTTAGCTCTCGTTGTATGCCTAGAGAATTTTGATGTATATTTAGGATCTTCTACCCATCAGATATCGGTGTACTCCGATCACAATCCTTTGACCTTCATAAATACTATGAAATCAAAGAATGCGAGAATACTTCGTTGGCTTTGAGAATTCAACCCTTCTCTATCTCTATTTCCCATATAAAAGGAAAACATAATCTCATTGCTGATGCCCTCTCTAGGCCTTGAAATTTTTATTAATATACCTTTATTTTAACAGTATGAGTCGGTACTTTTATGACCATCTATGTTGTGGAGAAAGCTGGAGATGATGTAGGACTGCTGTCTATGTTACAACCTCTGCTACTATGACAGATGCTACCCACCACAGAGAGTACAAGTCAATGGCGACCGTCAGTCGCGAGGGGGGAGGTGTTACGTGCCCCTACTTCACTCCATTATATACAAAAATAAAAGGCCTGGTTAAAATAAGTTCTGTAATAATATATCGCGAACCACTTTATTACTAGCTAGATAAAGCAGGTTCGACTATATATTATTATCGGGTACAGTATGAATCATCAAAAGTACTCTCATTGTATTATATTGTATTATATTATATTATTATTAGGTTAGGTATTACGAATGTGTAACCACTACTGTAGTGACCAATTGGTGGTTCTAGAATTGACGCCACGCGTCGCCTTCGGGCCGAGCTGAAGTCATACTATGAAGTAGTTGAGTGAGTCAGTCAGCTCCTAGCTCTGACTCGGTACGGGTCTTCAACCCAAAGCTCCTAGCTTAAACTAAAACTTTATACCAAGTCTATTGTCTTGCCTTTGCCATTAGTTTCCTGAAGTCTGGTAATTCATGTCACTTATGAAAGATAACTATTTCGTTACTCTAGACCTTTCTAAAAGAGCTAAATGGTGAGATTAGTAGATTATTAATTGAAATTATTGTATCATACTCTGTTAATGAGAATTTGAATGTAAGATTGGGTTTCTTGCTGTATAGTATTTCATTTATAATTGCTTGTGGTTATTTTAATTCACTAACCAAATACCAATGAAACTAAATGATTGGTAATAAAATAAAACTAACAAAAAAAATGGAGTTATTTGTGCCCCTATTGTTACGGTGAAGATTAAGTCGTAACACCAGGTTAGGTACATGGATAGGGCCTTCTGCTTGAAGGACAGGAGTAGGAGACAGAAGGTTTGCTTTCCTGGGGCTGGAAGGGAGGATATTGTTAGCCAGCTTGACATCACGAACAGTAATGGGATCATTCCTATTATTTGCCTCAGTGCTGAAGGCAATGATATAGGCAAGCATAGAAGTGAGGATTTATAAATAACAAAAAGGCACAATACCATGACTGGAATGATACACAAATAACCCGCACATAAAAGAGAGAAGCTTACGACGACGTTTCGGTCCGACTTGGACCATTGACAAAGTCAATGACAAAGTGAGGATTTAGTTAGAAGGTTCAGGACAGCAATAAACATAATTAAGAAGAAGGGGGGCACCCTGTTATATGTGGCATTTTGCCAAAAAGGGGTGTTGGAAATGATTGGTGGTCCAGAGCAATTGGTATTAATTGTTGGCTGAATAAACACTGTAAGGATAATGCAGTACCATTCATTGACAACTGGGACAACTTCTATGGCCAGGGATGGGGTTCACTTATCCAGGGCAGGTGTGGGTTTTCTTGCTAGCTCAGTTGAGGGGGTTGTTAGGACTTTAAACTAAGATTAGTTAGAGGTATGGGTTTTCAAATGATAAATAATGAGTATGGATATATTGACTTATGCTCTGATATTAAGAATCTTATTAATAACTGTCATGGAGTAACTCTGGGTAATGATAATTTCAGAAACTGTGTAAATTCAAAGATGAATAGGAAAAATGTGGAGAAGAAAAAACATATGATGGCATTTTATGCTAACAGTCGAAGTTCAAGAAATAAGATTATTGAACTACATTTGGTAGCATGTGCTGGGAACTTTGATGTCATTGCTTTAACTGAACCGTGTTATGATTTAAAGAATCGGGGTATGATTGCAGAGTGTAATATTCAATGGTTTGAGTTGTTCCATGTGGATAGATATAATGGGAAGGGGGAGGAGTTGCATTATATGTTCGAGAAAATATTAATTGTTGCATAAAAACAGGTATAAAAATAGATGGATCAGCAACAGAATCTGTTTGGGTAGAGTTTTAGAAGGTTAAGAAAAACTAATTCTACATGTAATATACTGACCTCCAGGCTTGGATCGCGATAGAGGGAAACTTCTTTGGGACGAAATTGTTAGGGTTTCTAGACACAATAACATAGTGATAGTAGGGGATTTTAACTCTAGTCAAATTGACTTGACTTCTTTGACTGGTAATCTTAAGTCCAGTGACTTTATGGAAACTGTTCAGGACTGTTTTCTGAAGCATTTATGATTTTTTTTTCTTAATGTACACTGTCCTCAGAGTATATACATTCCCCAGAGAGAAATTAGGTCTAATAATAATGATCCTAAATGGGTTAATAGGAGGCTAAAGCATCTATTAGGGGAGAAAAGGGGAATTTATAGGCACATCAGAAGAGGAGAGGTTAATCTTACTGACAAATACGTTCAGCTTAAAAGACAAGTAAAAAAAGGGGATTAGAAAGGTTAGAAGTTACTATGAAATTAGAGTAGCTAATGAATCAAAGACCAATCCAAAGGGATTCTTCTAAGTGTATAGGATGAAGGTGGAGGAAAAAGTAGGACCTCTGAAAACTGGGAATGGACAGATAACAACATAGAAATGTGCTCCTTATTTAATGACTATTTTTTGTCAGTTTATACACAGGAAGACATAAATGAGATTCCAGAAATTAACAATTATTCAGTTCCTGATGAATTCAAATTAACTAATATTACTGTCACGAGGGACATGGTTATCAAACAGATAGACAAACTGAAGTAAAGTAAGTCCCAGAGACCCCACAAGTTGTTTTCCAGGGTACTTAAGGAATGCAAGATGGAGCTTTTCTTTGGCAAACGGGATATGTATGCAAGGGATGGGGTTCATCTCTCTGGGGATGGAGTGGTTGCATTAGCCAATTCAATTGAGAGGGTAATTGATGACTTGTCTAGGAATTTAAACTGATAGATTATAGAGGTATGGGTGTTTGTGGGAAACAATCAGGCTGCAGCATTAGGGTTAAAAACAGTAGTTATTATCAGGATACCTCAGGGATATGTTTACAAGACAATATTCAAAATAAAGTTGCTAGTAATGGCAAATCAATTGATCAACAAACAAAGAGAGATAGTAGGGGGCAACGAGTGACTAGCTCCCTTAAGGTTTACTATACAAATAGTAGGAGTCTAAGAAATGAGATAGATGGGCTAAAATTACTTGCAAGTGTAGGTAATATAGATATTATTGGTATAACAGAGACCTGGTGTTACAATAAACGCGATTCTAAAAGCTTAGAGATCTCCAGTGAATACTAGAAAGGACTGCCCTTCTAGCATCCAGCCTGTTACTGGGTTTTCGTAACAAGTAGTCAGTATCCTTGTCCAATTATCCATTAAAATTCAGTATGGTTCAATAGTGCTTTAGGATTACAACTGGTAGGCTACTAACTAGAGAAATTAAAATTTAATAAATTTATTAAGTAGTAAGTTGTCTAGAGGTATATTATCAAAGTAAATTAAATCACAGCAATCAAAATAAAATCAATCTCTCGAGTTCAATATTATTGTGCTGAAAGCACATATCACATTTATAATTCTTAAGTACCGTCAGGTACATTAACATTTAATAAGATATTACAAATATGTACAAGTAAGTGTGTATGCGTGTAAGTGCTCTTAAGTAGTTAGCTATGTCTCAAGACTCGAATAAGACTTAAACAAGTGACTGACAAAGTCCTCAAATAAACTAACTTCTTGATCGACTGGCAACCCGAACAGTCTGCTTGAACAACAAGAATGCTAAGCCCAATAGCAATGCAATATCAAGCGACTGCGACACAGAATCAGAACTGGGAAAATAATATAACGACACTAAGTAGGACCATCAGCAGATCCTCCACAAAAGTTACAAAACTCCCCATAATACTGAATCTATGTTCAGCATAGGAAAAACTGTGACTGTGACAATACACAGGAACCAGTACAAAATTAGGTCAGAAGCTATAGCTAAGGACCGGAGATACTCAGAGTGTCTATGTGACACACAACCTCAGTACAACGTCGAAAATCACTAAGTCTTTACAATGTTCTGTGAACAAAGTTCTACAGAACTAACAAGAATAATGAGACAGACAATCTGTCCAACCAGCAAGCGAGTCTACAGCAGACTGAAAAAACTTCACGAGAGGTGAGGACACCCCCCTCTCGATCACGTGATAGCTACGTGGACAACTGCAGCTCAGAAGCCGGCAGTATAACGAGCGACAAGCGATAATTACAGTAGTTTGACAATCAAGACTAACTGAGCACATTTTATATACATCCTAACAACATAAGTCAAATAAGAATATAACAGTCAAATAATAATATAAAGTCATACATTTACGATTTAGCTATTATCGCAAATATAAGCAATATAAAATTAAATGAAAAGGTAATATACATTATATATACATAATAATCATTGTAACCCATTCAGGGGTTGCAACACCTGGTTCAACTTGAAAGATAGAGAAATGCCTTCTGAGTGCAACATACAGGGTTATAAACTATTCCACACTGATAGGGTCAACAGGAAGGGTGGTGGTGTGGGGATGTATGTCAGAGAAAATTTAAATTGTTGTCTTAGACATGATGTAAGATTAGAAACATCGAACACAGAATCGGTTTGCCTACAGTTTCTCGAGGGACGTGACAAATTAATTTTGGGTGTGATTTATAGGCCCCCAAACCTTGATATGGAGTGCAGTAAGCTGTTATGGAACAAAATTCATAAGGCATCTAGATATGAAAATGTTGTGATAATGGGAGATTTTAACTTTAGACAAATTGATTAGAACAATATGACAGGAAATTTTGAGTCTAGTGACTTTCTTGATACGGTTCAGGATTGGTTTTTAGAACAGGTTGTGACAGAACCAACTTGACTTGGTTCTTGCCAACAAAGATTCACTAATTAATAATCTTGAGATTAATGATGAGCTTGGGGAAAGTGATCACAAATCACTTAGTTTCAATATATCATGGAATTACCCAGATAACTGCAATCAAATCTGTCCCAGATTTTCGCTTGGCCGACTTCATGGGACTGAAAATTACTTGGGTGGGCTAAATTGGGATGTCCTGACTGTGGGTCAGGTAGGTGATCATGGTTGCCAATATGACATTTTTCAGAGCATAGTCCTAGCTGTCCAGACAACTTTAGTTCCGAGTAGGGAAATTAGATCTAACAAAAATGATCACAAATGGATGAACAATAGATTAAAACATCTCACTGGTCAAAACAGAGGCATATATAGGCATATCAAAAGAGGGGATGGGCAGTTAAGAAATCAATATATTCAATTAAAGAGAGAAATAAAAAAAGGAATAAGAAAAGCAAAAAGGGATTATGAGGCTAAGGTTGCAAGGGATTCAAAGACTAATCCAAAAGGGTTCTTTCAGGTATACAGAAGTAAGATTAGGGACAAGATTGGCCCACTTAAGAGTAACTCTGGTCAGATCACTGACAGTGATAAGGATATGTGTGAAATTCTAAATACCTACTTCCTCTCAGTTTTCACCCACGAAATTACTAGCGATATTCCTGAAATAATAGATTATGTAGAACAGGATGATAATAAACTATGTATGATTGCAGTAACTAGTGACATGGTCCTCAGACAAATAGAGGAACTAAAACCTAACAAATCCCCAGGTCCTGATGAGCTGTTTGCAAGGGTGTTAAAGGAATGTAAAGAGGAACTTAGCATATCTTTGGCTAATCTTTTTAACATATCACTACAAACTGGCATAGTGCCTGGTAAGTGGAAAATGGCAAATGTAATACCTATTTACAAGGCAGGTGACAGGTCCTTGGCTTCGAACTATAGACCAATAAGCCTTACCTCCATAGTGGGAAAATTTATGGAATCAATAATTGCCAAAGCAATTCATAGCCATCTTGACAGCACAGATTGATTAATGATTCTCAACACGGTTTTACAAAGGGGCGTTCCTGTCTTACGAATTTACAAACTTTTTTCACTAAGGTGTTTGAGGAGGTAGATCATGGTAATGAATATGATATGTGTATATGGACTTCATAAGGCTTTCGATAGAGTTCCACACCAGAGGCTATTGAGGAAACTTATGGCACATGAAATAGGAGGAGAAATTTTTTCCTGGTAGAGGCATGGCTGACAAATAGACTGCAGAGAGTTTGCATATGCAGGGAGAAATCAGAATGGGGGAACATCACAAGCGATGTTCCTCGGGTCAGTGTTGGGCCCATTGTTGTTCACAATTTACATAAACAACATAGATGAGGGAATAAATAGCGACATGAGCAAATTTGCTGATGACATCAAAATAGGATATCCAATTCATTCTAATGAGGACATTAGAGCACTCCAGGATGATTTGAATAGACTGACGCAATGGTCGGAGAAGTGGCAGATGCAGTTTAACATTGACAAATGCAAAGTTCTAAATGTTGGACAGTTAAATAACTATGCCACATATAAACTAAATAATGTAGATCTTAATGCTACCGACTGCGAAAAGGATTTAGGAGTTCTGGTTAGCAGTAATCTAAAACCAAGACAACAGTGCATTAGTGTTCGCAATAAAGCTAACAGAATTCTTGGCTTCATATCTAGAAGTATAAATAATAGAAGTCCTCAGGTTGTTCGTCAACTCTATATATCCTTGGTTAGGCCTCATTTAGACTATGCTGCTCAGTTCAGGTCACCGTATTACAGAATGGATATAAATGCTCTGGAAAACGCACAAAGGAGGATGACAAAGATGATCCCATGTATCAGAAATCTTCCCTATGAAGATAGACTGAGGGCCCTGAATCTGAACTCTCTCGAAAGGCATAGATTTAGGGGAGATATGATCGAGGTATTTAAATGGAAACCAGGAATAAATAAAGGAGATGTAAATAGTGTGCTGAAAATTTCCAGCCAAGACAGGACTCGCAGCAATGGTTTCAAGTTTGAAAAATTCAGATTCAGGAAGGATATAGGAAAGCACTGGTTAGGTAATACAATTGTGGATGAGTGGAAAAAAGCTCCCGAGTACATTTTAAAGAGGCTAAAACGTTGTGTAGTTTTAAAAATAGGTTAGATAAAACATGATTTGGGTGTGCGGGGGTGTGAGTTGGACCTGCCCTAGCTTGTGCTGATAATTCTGGTACAGTGCTCCATCCTTGAGTGGGGATGACCAGACTGGGTGGGTAAATGGATAATCCAGGGGGTGGGTCATTGGTCTAATAGAGGGTGGGGACATGGCCCGCTCTGCATGGGTCAGTAGGCCTGTTACAGGTTCCTTCTTTCTTATGTTCTTATTAACGAGTGTGTTTAATGCATCTATCCTTACGGGTGTTGTGCCAGAGTTGTGGAGATGCTAATGTGGTTCCTATATAAAATCAGGGGAAAAATCCACTCAATCAAATTACCATCCAATAAGTTTGACATCTATAATGGGCAAGTTATTAGAATCAATTATAGCTGATTTATTAGAAGTCACCTTGAAGAACTAATTTGATTAATGAATCTCAGCATGGGTTTACAAGAGGTCGTTCCTACCTGACAAATTTACTGACATTCTTCAATAAAACATTTGAGGCAGTAGACAGTAAAAAAAGAATATGATATTTTTATTTGGTTTTTAGTAAAGCCTTGATAGAGTACCTCACAAGAGACTCTTAAGAAAAGTGCCAGCTCAGGTATAGGAGGTAAAGTTCTACATACTAGTTCTGCTTACCAATAGAAAGCAGAGACTTTCCTTTAAAATGGGGCCAAATCTGAATGGGGATTAGTCATAGTCGTTTCCACAAGGATCAGTTTTAGGTAGTAGGTCAGCGATCAGTGACAGTGTCAGCGTGCCTTGTTGTGCTCCGGGTTTTCTGGTGTTTTCACGGTGGCTCTTATGTGCTAGAACTTTAATTTGTGTCATCAATCCTATACGATACATCCCTCTAGCACCTGGAACCAATCTTGGGCGGGGAAAAAAATATATACTGAGTCAAAAAGGAGAATTAGTGTGCACTACCTAGCAGAGTTTACTGCCAGAGGGAATCATAGGCCTGTGTCCCCTGTGAAAAATAATAATAATTGAACTTTGTGTCAGAGGAAAGAAAGTCTCCCTGAAAACATTGAGTGTACATAATGTATAGTGTATACTACAGTGGCTCCCCAGTATATTGATGATAAAGGCTAAAATGTCATTTGAAAACAGGGGAATTTGTAAATGAAGTGATAAGCCTATAGAGGTAGGGGCCAGAATCACCAGAAACTTACCACAGGTCACGTTTTTAATAATCTTCCTGGCCTGCTAGTGTACTCACATATAATCTAGTGATACCAGTGAATAGCAGAATACAGTGTTGTAGTAGCAATAACCAGTATTATAAAGGTACTTAGTGGAGTGGGGGTGACTTTCATTAGTTTCTTTTTTTTTGAAATACCAGACATATACTGTGAATTTCATATAACCTGTAGTTACCAGCGGTCGCATATACACAACGAGAAGCAATTATTACTCCAGAAAAAGCGTCCTTCCTCCAAAATTTGCACCAGTCAACTATAGTGATTATATAGCATTTATTATGGTGGAGACGGAAAAAAAAAAAAAAAAAAAAAGCTAGATACAGCAATTGATAAACAAGGGTTGAGGTCGACCGTTTGTCACTGTAGGAGTTGCCCGCAGTCACCGGCTCTTCAACACGCAAGTTATACTTTTGTATCAATCAAATCACATATTACTCGGGTAGATAATTTCCAGTAGATCCTTCATGTGTTAGCTCAAATCACCGACCAGTATGGTTTAAATAAGTGACCCACTGATCAGATCAGATAGACTGGTCCGAACCTTGACTGGGCCGAACCCTTGACTGGGCCGAACCCTTGACTGGTCCGAACCCTTGACTGGTCCCCAACCCTTGACTGGTCCGAACCCTTGACTGGTCCGAACCCTTGACCGGTTTTCAAACGGTTTCGTTGTGCACTACCTAGCAGGTTATTAATAGAATATTCAAGAGGTTGTGTAGAATTGCAGTAAATCAACCATTCAAATCATTATGAAGCAGTGTGTAGTCTGTGGTCAGTCAAACAAACGGGGTTCAACATGCATAAAAATTTTCATTTTTGTGGAAATTGGTGTCACGCCCCTTGTGCAGATATCCAAGAACTAGCTACAAGCCCGTATTAAAACAGGAAGTGTTTTTGGGTATGCCCAAATGAGATAAATCTGTGGACTAAAATCACAAGGGTATTAAAAGAGGTCAACATCAAGCTGCTTTCATAGAAAACCTGGAAGCTTTCTACAACAGATGGGAACATAAAAAGTATGGGCTGAATGGTACTGCCCTTGATACAGGCCATGTAGTCAGAAACTGTAAGGCTGGAGAGATGTCTTGGTAGTCAGTAAAAAGGGGGGTGATAGTGCTGTCATGGGAGACAGTAATGGTGAAGCTGGAGGTGCTGTCCTGGGAGGGCAGTAATGGTGAACCTGGAGGTGCTGTCCTGGGAGACAGAAATGGTGAAAACTGGAGATGCTGTCCTGGGAGACAGTAATGGGGGAAACTGGAGATGCTGTCCTGGGAGGGCAGTAATGGTGAAGCTGGAGATTTGTCCAGGTAGTCGGGAAATTATACGCAGGAAGGAATACATATAAATGACCTCATAGGGGACAGGAGCCCTAGTAGGGAAACAAGTGTAGTCAAAGATAAGATAAAACCCAAAATTGCAAACTAGAAATACCGCAGGAAATAGCAAACAAGAGGACTCCACTAGCAATAGGAGGATATATTACCAAAAACAACTGGTGGGAGCTCCATTGTTGGTGCTAGGGAGGAAGAAGTAAGACAGGGAAACATGCACCAACAGGGAATACAGTCACAAGAAACCCAAGGCAAACGGAAACCAAGCCTGTGCACATACTTGCACTCGGTTTTCTGCTGCATGGGGAAATCTGGAAAAACAGATGGGACGTGCAACTATGACCACCCTAGAAAATGCCATGCCCATATGACAACAGGAAAATGCAAACTCCCTTCCTGTAAGCTTTTTCACACTGAACTGTGTACCTCTTCAGTACAGGAAAGACTGTGCTATAACTTAAATTGCCAGGCATACCATCTAAAGGGGACAAAAAGATACAAAACATCCAGGCCATGGGAAAACCTGGGTAGCCGCAGCCACTCAAGAGAGAGAGGTTTTTTTAGTGCCAGGAAGGAAAAAAAACTGGCAGGAAATGGCAGAAATCGTACACCAAATCCAGTCATTCCTGGAGTGGAACCACAGTCGATGGCCTCCACTCCAAACCAACAGATACAGATACTAATGCCGGAAAAAAAATCCCCCCCCCAGTACCAACAATACCACCAGTCCGATAACATTCTTCTTTGCAAATATACAGGGTCTAAAGCCAGCAACAAACAACAAAATACCTTTCATCCGTGGACTGCTTGCAGAGGCAAAGGCAATGTTCACGGCTTTCACTGAGACCCACATAAAGGATCACTTGGACAACGAAATATGGATCCCAGGTTACAACCTCTACAGATGTGACAGAGTGAACAGGCAAAGGGGGGGGGGGTTTGGCCTGTACATTGCAGAGTCACTTGTTTGCACAGAACTGCTAAATGCCTCAAATGATGTAGTGGAAGTTTTAGCAGTAAAGGTCGAGAACCAAAACCTAGTCATTGTGGTAGTCTACAAGCCTCCGGATGCAACATCCCAGCAATTCCAGGAACAGCTGTTAAAAATTGACCACTGTCTGGAAAACCTTCCAGCTCCTGCACCCAACATCTTGCTCCTGGGGGATTTCAACTTAAGGCACCTAAAATGGAGGAATATAGCAAATAATATTGTTGCAGTAATAACACCAGGAGGCAGCTCTGATGAAAACTCACACTCACGCGAGCTTTTAAATCTCTGCACAAAATTCAATTTAAGCCAGCAAATAATAGAGCCTACTAGACAGGAGAATACACTAGACCTCATCTTCACTAACAATGATGATCTGATAAGAAATGTCACCATATCAAAAACAATATACAGTGGACCCCCGCATAGCGACCTTAATCCGTGCAAGAGGGCTGGCTGTTATGCGAAATGTTCGCTATGTGAATGAATTTTCCCCATAAGAAATAATGGAAATCAAATTAATCTGTGCAAGACACCCAAAAGTTTGAAAAAAAAAATTTTACCACATGAAATATACATTTTCCTACACACAAAGAGAAGGATACATGCACAATAGTAGAGTAGTACATGCACAATATATATTGTGCATGTACTACTCTACTAAATGAAGAATAAATACACTTACCTTTATTGAAGATGCAGCAATGACTGATGAGACACTGTGTCCTGGGAGTGCCTTTTCCTCCTGATACTGTAGGTCCTGTTTGGTATTTTCTTCCAGAACGGGCCTTATCACACTGTGTATGTCACTACGATTCTTAAATCTCTCAAACCAACCTTTGCTGGCTCTAAATTCACCAAATGAGCACTAGTTCCAGGCATTTTCCCTGTTCACCTGGGTGTTAGTCGACTGGTGTGGGTTGCATCCTGGGAGACAAGATTAAGGACCCCAATGGAAATAAGTTAGACAGTCTTCGATGACACTGGGCTTTTTTTTGGGGTATCCTGGGTGGCAAATCCCTGGGGTTAATTGTTTCTTGGTATTCTCAAAAAGCCACACCAACAACGGTGCTACAGCAGCAGCAGCAGCAGCTGACGATGTTTACGCAGCAGCAGACGATGCTACAGCAGCAACAAGACGATGCTACAGCAGCAGCAGATGATGCTACAGCAGCAGCAGCAGCAGACGAATGCTACAGCAGCAGCAGCAGCTGACGGTGGTACAGCAGCAACAGACGATGCTACAGCAGCAACAGACGATGCTACAGCAGCAGCAGACGATGCTACAGCAGCAGCAGATGATGCTACACAGCAGCAGCAGACGGTACTACAGCAGCAGGAGCAGCTGACGGTGGTACAGCAGCAGCAGCTGACAGTGCAGCAGCAGCTGACGGTGATACAGCAGCAGCAGCAGCTGTACCACCAATAGTAGCGATGGTTGATTGGGGTTTATTATACAACCTGGCCAGCTCGGAGACATGCACTCCACTTTCATACTTATCAATGATCTTTTTCTTCATCTCCATAGTAATTCTCACCCTTATTGCTGTAGGGTTGGCACTAGAAGCTTTCTTGGGGCCCATGGTCACTTATTTTCCAGAAAAAAATCACCAAAAACACTGTAATAATACAAAATGTTCCGATTGTATGCTTGGATGTTACCGCGGAGGCTGGCTGGTAAACAATGCCACCCGCGGAACATGTGAGCGTGGCTCAAGCGCACATTGGACGCGTCTCGGACGAAGGCCGCTGAGCGGGTTTTTGTCCACTATGCGGGGCAAAATTTTAGCGATCAAAGCGTCCGCTATGCGGATTGTCCGCTATGCAAGGCGTCCGTTATGCGGGGGTCCACTGTACTCAGATCACAACATAATTGAGGTTCAGTCATGTATGCGCGGAGCCCCAGACCGACATAATGAGATTAGTCACGAGGGAGCATTCACCAAATTCAACTTCAATAACAAAAACATAAAGTGGTACCAAGTAAACCAAGTCCTAACCGATATAAGCTGGGAAAATATACTAAGCAACACAGACCCCAACTTATGCCTAGAACAGATTAACTCGGTGGCACTCGATGTATGCACAAGGCTTATTCCTCTAAAAAAAAGGAGGAGTAGATGTAAAACAGAAAGAGACAGGCGCTCCCTTTACAGGCGACGGAAAAGAATAACAGAGCAGCTAAAAGAGGCCAATATATCTGAAATGCGTAGGGAGACACTGGTCAGAGAAATAGCAAGCATCGAACTTAAGCTAAAAGAATCATTTAGGAGTCAGGAATCGCGGGAAGAACTAAAAGCCATAAATGAAATCGAAAGAAACCCAAAGTATTTCTTCTCCTATGCCAAATCAAAATCGAGAACAACGTCCAGTATTGGGCCCCTACTTAAACAAGATGGGTCCTACACAGATGACAGCAAGGAAATGAGTGAGCTACTCAAGTCCCAATATGACTCAGTTTTTAGCAAGCGGCTAACCAGACTGAGAGTTGAAGATCAAAATGAATTTTTTATGAGAGAGCCACAAAATTTGATTAACACAAGCCTATCCGATGTTATCCTGATGCCAAATGACTTCGAACAGGCGATAAATGACATGCCCATGCACTCTGCCCCAGGGCCAGACTCATGGAACTCTGTGTTCATCAAGAACTGCAAGAAGCCCCTATCACGAGCCTTTTCCATCCTATGGAGAGGGAGCACGGACACGGGGGTCGTTCCACAGTTACTAAAAACAACAGACATAGCCCCACTCCACAAAGGGGGCAGTAAAGCAACAGCAAAGAACTACAGACCAATAGCACTAACATCCCATATCATAAAAATCTTTGAAAGGGTCCAAAGAATCAAGATCACCACCCATCTAGAAACCCATCAGTTACACAACCCAGGGCAACATGGGTTTAGAACAGGTCGCTCCTGTCTGTCTCAACTATTGGATCACTACGACAAGGTCCTAAATGCACTAGAAGACAAAAAGAATGCAGATGTAATATATGCAGACTTTGCAAAAGCCTTCGACAAGTGTGACCATGGCGTAATAGCGCACAAAATGCGTGCTAAAGGAATAACAGGAAAAGTCGGTCGATGGATCTATAATTTCCTCACTAACAGAACACAGAGAGTAGTCGTCAACAGAGTAAAGTCCGAGGCAGCTACGGTGAAAAGCTCTGTTCCACAAGGCACAGTACTCGCTCCCATCTTGTTCCTCATCCTCATATCCGACATAAACAAGGATGTCAGCCACAGTACCGTGTCTTCCTTTGCAGATGACACCCGAATCTGCATGACAGTGTCTTCCATTGCAGACACTGCAAAGCTCCAGGCGGACATCAACCAAATCTTTCAGTGGGTTGCAGAAAACAATATGAAGTTCAACGATGAGAAATTTCAATTACTCAGATATGGTAAACATGAGGAAATTAAATCTTCATCAGAGTACAAAACAAATTCTGGCCACAAAATAGAGCGAAACACCAACGTCAAAGACCTGGGAGTGATCATGTCGGAGGATCTCGCCTTCAAGGACCATAACATTGTATCAATCGCATCTGCTAGAAAAATGACAGGATGGATAATGAGAACCTTCAAAACTAGGGAGGCCAAGCCCATGATGACACTCTTCAGGTCACTTGTTCTATCTAGGCTGGAATATTGCTGCACACTAACAGCACCTTTCAAGGCAGGTGAAATTGCCGACCTAGAAAATGTACAGAGAACTTTCACGGCGCGCATAACGGAGATAAAACACCTCAATTATTGGGAGCGCTTGAGGTTCCTAAACCTGTATTCCCTGGAACGCAGGAGGGAGAGATACATGATTATATACACCTGGAAAATCCTAGAGGGACTAGTACCGAACTTGCACACGAAAATCACTCACTATGAAAGCAAAAGACTTGGCAGACGATGCACCATCCCCCCAATGAAAAGCAGGGGTGTCACTAGCACGTTAAGAGACCATACAATAAGTGTCAGGGGCCTGAGACTGTTCAACTGCCTCCCAGCACACATAAGGGGGATTACCAACAGACCCCTGGCAGTCTTCAAGCTGGCACTGGACAAGCACCTAAAGTCAGTTCCGGATCAGCCGGGCTGTGGCTCGTACGTTGGTTTGCGTGCAGCCAGCAGCAACAGCCTGGTTGATCAGGCTCTGATCCACCAGGAGGCCTGGTCACAGACCAGGCCGCGGGGGCGTTGACCCCCAGAACTCTCTCCAGGTAAACTCCAGGTAATGACCATGATGAAGGGACTATGAGTGACATTAGTAAATTTGCTGATGATACAAAGACAGGTCGTATAATACATTCTGAGGAGGATAACAATGAACTCCAAGAGGATTTGGACAAATTAATGTCTTGGTCTGAAAAACGCTACTTGAAGTTCAACTGCACAAGGTAACGAAAATAACCCTCGAAGCTATAAACTAGGTGAAGTAGAGTTTGATCATACAGAATGTGAAAAAGACTTGGGAGTCATGGTAAGCAGAAATCTAAAGCCAAGACAGCAGTGCGTTAGTGTGTGCAACAAGGCTAACAGATTACTAGGTTTTATCTCTAGAAGTATGATAAATTAGACACATGTGCAACTCTTGGGTATCTTATTGAGGAAACGTTTTGCCACACAGTGGCTTCATCAGTCCATACAAAGGAGAAATGTGAAGAGCAGGAGGAGAATGAGGTAATCAGTCCCTCAACCTTGAGTCGATGTGGTCAGTCCATCAATCTTGAATAGAATACAGCATATGTGTGGAGAAGTAGCTTAAATGCACTAGAAGACAAAAAGAATGCAGATGTAATATATACAGACTTTGCAAAAGCCTTCGACAAGTGTGACCATGGCATAATAGCGCACAAAATGCGTGCTAAAGGAATAACAGGAAAAGTCGGTCGATGGATCTATAATTTCCTCACTAACAGAACACAGAGAGAAGTCGTCAACAGAGTAAAGTCCGAGGCAGCTACGGTGAAAAGCTTTGTTCCACAAGGCACAGTACTCGCTCCCATCTTGTTCCTCACCCTCATATCTGACATAGACAAGGATGTCAGCCACAGCACCGTGTCTTCCTTTGCAGATGACACCCGAATCTGCATGACAGTGTCTTCCATTGCAGACACTGCAAGGCTCCAGGCGGACATCAACCAAATCTTTCAGTGGGCTGCAGAAAACAATATGAAGTTCAATGATGAGAAATTTCAATTACTCAGATATGGTAAACATGAGGAAATTAAATCTTCATCAGAGTACAAAACAAATTCTGGCCACAAAATAGAGTGAAACACCAACGTCAAAGACCTGGGAGTGATCATGTCGGAGGATCTCACCTTCAAGGACCATAACGTTGTATCAATCGCATCTGCTAGAAAAATGACAGAATGGATAATGAGAACCTTCAAAACTAGGGAGGCCAAGCCCATGATGACACTCTTCAGGTCACTTGTTCTATCTAGGCTGGAGTATTGCTGCACACTAACAGCACCTTTCAAGGCAGGTGAAATTGCCGACCTAGAAAATGTACAGAGAACTTTCACGGCACGCATAACGGAGATAAAACACCTCAATTACTGGGAGCGCTTGAGGTTCCTAAACCTGTATTCCCTGGAATGCAGGAGGGAGAGATACATGATTATGTACACCTGGAAAATCCTAGAGGGACTAGTACCGAACTTGCACACGAAAATCACTCACTAAGAAAGCAAAAGACTTGGCAAACGATGCACCATCCCCCCAATGAAAAGCAGGGGTGTCACTAGCACGTTAAGAGACCATACAATAAGTGTCAGGGGCCCGAGACTGTTCAACTGCCTCCCAGCACTCATAAGGGGGATTACCAACAGACCCCTGGCAGTCTTCAAGCTGGCACTGGACAAGCACCTAAAGTCAGTTCCTGATCAGCCGGGCTGTGGCTCGTACGTTGGTTTGCGTGCAGCCAGCAGCAACAGCCTGGTTGATCAGGCGCTGATCCACCAGGAGGCCTGGTCACAGACCGGGCCACAGGGGCGTTGACCCCCGGAACTCTCTCCAGGTAAACTCCAGATATACCGTAGGCAGGAGAGGTGCAGCAGTCGTAGGTGGTGTCACATTTGCCCAATGTGGAAGTAGGTCGTGCCCAATGGTTAGGCAAGCGAAGAATTCCCAAGTATTAAGATCCCAAGGAGTTGCAGTGTCTGACAGGATTGTAGATGAATGGTTCAGAGAACCGACACATGTTGGTTTTCTGAACCATTCATCTACACCTCAAGAAGCATAAATAACAGAAGTCCAAAAGTTATTTTACATCACTAGAGAGGCCTCATTTAGATTATGCCGCTCAGTTTTGGTCTCATTACAACAGGATGCATATAGACTCACTGGAGAACATACAGAGAAGGATAGCTAAAATGATTTACTGTGTAAGGAATCTCCCAACGTTTTAGAAGTAGTTCAGGACTGTTTTTCGAAGCAGTTTGTGACAAAACCTACAAGGGGAAATAACCTGCATGACTTAGTTCTGGCATACAAGGAATCCATACGTCTACAATAGGGATGCCCGGGTGTTGCGCATGTGTCTTAATTTCATCTTGTCAGTATTATATACCATTCTTGTACTACTACTACTACTACTACCACCACCTCTTCCTGCCTATATATAGCCATCCTGCTTCATTTCTGGTTAGTGTGACTTTGTCAATGGTCCAAGTCGGACCGAAACGTCGTCGTAAGCTTCTCTCTTTTATGTGCGGGTTATTTGTGTATCATTCCAGTCAGGGTATTGTGCCTTTTTTGTTATTTATACAAGGAATCCCTTGTTAATAATTTAGAAATTTCAAAGGAACTTGGTGCTAGTGACCACAAATCAATTCCATTTAGCATTGAATGGAAGTATGATAGTAGGGATAACTCAGTAACAGTCCCAGATTTTCGCTTAGCAGACTATGAAGGGCTTAGAGAACACTTATCATCTGTTGACTGGGGTAACGAAGAGAGCAATCAATATGACAGTTTTCTGAACACTATACATACTTCCCAAAGAACATTTATCCTGTATAAAGAATTTAGAACAAATAGAAATTATCCAAAATAGATGAATAATAAGCTCAAATATCTTTTAGACCAGAAGAAAGGAATTTATAGGCATATCAAAAGAGGTGAGGGTCATCTTATGAATCAGTATATTGACATTAAGAGGGACGTTAAAACGAGGATATTTTGGAGGGAATATTTTGAGGAATTGTTAAATGTTGATGAAGATAGGGAAGCTATGATTTCGTGTATAGGGCAAGGAGGAATAACATCTTGTAGGAGTGAGGAAGAGCCAGTTATGAGTGTGAGGGAAGTTAGTGAGGCAGTAGGTAAAATGAAACGGGGTAAGGCAGCTGGGATTGATGGGATAAAGATAGAAATGTTAAAAGCAGGTGGGGATATAGTTTTGGAATGGTTGGTGCTATTATTTAATAAGCATATGGAAGAGGGTAAGGTACCTAGGGATTAGCAGAGAGCATGCATAGTTCCCTTGTATAAAGGCAAAGGGGACAAAAGAGAGTGCAAAAATTATAGGGGGTAAGTCTGTTAAGTATACAGTAGGGCCCCACTTATATGGCAGGTTAGGTTCCAGGCTACTGCCATAAAGCAGAAATCGCCATAAAATGGAACACCCTTTTTTTCCCCTTATAAATGCATACAAATATTAATTAACAAGTTTACACTAACATATATTAAGTTAGCAATAGAACTAAGTATCAAAAAACAATAAAAAAGTACAATACACACACAGTGCACTCATTACTTACCTTAAAATATTTATAGTCTTAATCTAGGGTGAGATGAGTAGTATTTATCCTAAGAAATCAAGTGTGGTATGTATGGTAGTCAGCCAGGCTACCATACCAGGCCATTCCACCCACACATATATTCTATGATATTTAAGCATCCCAGAGTGATAAAATGCACATACAGTTCACTCATTACTTATCGTAAAATATTTGTAGTCTTGATGTAGGGTCAGGAGTGAGTAAACAAGACAAAATGAATAAATGAGAGAGAGAGAGAGTCAGTACATAAGGGAGGACAGACGCAGAGTTATATAAACAAACCAGGCGAAGGTAAGTTTTGTAAACAAAGTGTACACGTCCGGTTTACGTACAAGTTACATTGTGTACAAGTTGTCTCTACATTGATACGGTAGAATAAATAAAGAGGAACACTCCCATTCTCACGTAACACCATTTTTAGAAGAAATGATGCTCTGAGTGAAGGTAATGGAAATAAGTCACTCTGTCTGACTTTTTTGGGTTATCCTAGGTTCTCTACACATATGCTGTTATGTATGATAATCTATGCTACTATACTTGTGTATACCTAAATAAACTTACTTACATACATATGAAAGGAATAATTTTCTACAGTTATCCCCAGTAACACATTTTCTCTTATGTTAGACTAGAGAAAATGTTATTCTTGCTGTCACTTGTACAAGTTATCTGGCTACCACATCTTATATTTATGTTTATTTATTCTGTTGTGGGGTGTATTTATCATCTTTATATGTTATGTATCATGTTTATTATATAATTTTGAAAAAAATATCATGGATGGATTAATGAAAATGTGTATATTAACATAATATACAACATTTAATGAGACTCGGTGATTATTATTATTTTTATTTCTAATATGGTGCTATTTGTGCAAGTCATCTGCTACCACATCTCATATTTATGTTTATTTATTCTACTGTGGGGTGTATTTATCATCTTTATATGTTATGCATCATGTTTATTATATAATTTTGAAAAAATATCATAGATGGATTAACGAAAATAAGTATATTAACGTAATATAGGACATTTAATGAGACTCGATGATTATTATCATTACTAATATGACGTCTTGAGACATAAGACACTCTCACTGATTATAATGTGTACCTGCGCTCCAACACAGTTTGTAAGCTTGTTTAGGTACAGGTATACATAAGTATAATTATCAGAGAATATATAAAATATGAAATAACTTTTAAAAACACTTGAAATTTTGTTGTTTCCAGACATAATGGAGAGACTTAGTGCTTGGATCTCACAGAGAATGTAAACAAGCCAGGTATGTGGAAGATGGCTAATGTAATTCCTATTTTTAAAGCAAGGGACAAGTCATTACCATCAAATTACTGCCCAGTAAGCCTAACCTCAATTGCAGGCATATTACTAGAGTCAATTATAGCTGATAATATAAGAAGCCATCTCGATAAGCACAGCTTGATTAATGATACTCAGCATGGATTCACGAGGGGCCATTCCTGCCTAACTGATTTATTAACCTTCTTCAGTAAAGTTTTTTGAGGCCATTGATCGTGATAAAGAATCGAGTCATGGCTCGCCAATAGGAAGCAGAAAATATGCTTAAATGGGGTTAAATCCGAGTGGGGATCTGTAACAAGTGGCATTCCACAGGGATCAGTCTTTGGCCCATTGTTGTTTATAATATATATCAATGACCCTGATGTGGGAATTACTAGTGATATGAGCAAATTAGCTGATGACACAAAGATAGGTAGGATAATTGATTCAAACTTAGATGTCATGGAACTTCAGGAGGATTTAGACAAACTCAATTCCTGGTCAGTAAAGTGGCAGATGCAGTTCAATGTAGATAAATGCAATGTTCTGAAGCTCGGGAGTGTCCATAACCCTAGTACTTATTAGTTAAATAATGTAGAACTTGTACAAGAATGGTATACAATACCAACAAGATGAAATTAAGACACATGTGCAACATCTGGGTATCTTTATTGTAGATGTTTCGCCATCCAGTGGCTTAATCAATACAAATTCCAGGACATAACTTGAAGACAGTAGAACTATGTACAGAAGATGAGGTAATCAGTCCCTCAACCTTGGAGTAGGTGCGAAGAGCACCGTAGTCGTTGAGATTCTGAAGCAGAAACAAGGCACCTGACACTTATATGCTAATGTCAGATGGAAATCTGACGTGCAGCAGATGAGGGCACTGCCACTGGTAGGCGGGATTCCCCAGTGGAAGTAGGTCCTACCTTGGAGTAGGTGCGAAAATCACCTACTCCAAGGTTGAGGGACTGATTACCTCATCTTCTGTACATAGTTCTACTGTCTTCAAGTTATGTCCTGGAATTTGTATTGATAAAGCCACTGGATGGCAAAACATTTACAATAAAGATACCTAGATGTTGCACGTGTCTTAATTTCATCTTGTCAGTATTGTACCATTCTTGTACAACTTGTCAGACACTGCAACATCATGGAATCTTGATTCTGAGGGCATGTAAATAACCTTCACGACTACTACTACAACTAACCCATCTCTTTGGGTAGGACCTACTTCCACTGGGGTATCCCACCTCCCAGTGACTATGCCCTCGTCTGCTACCCATCCCATTTCCACCTGACGTTAGTATCTAAGCATCTGGTGCCTTGCTTCTGCTTCAGAATCTCCATGACTATGTGCTCTTCACACCTACTCCAAGGTTGAGGGACTGATTACCTCATCTTCTGTACTTAGTTCTACTGTCTTCAAGTTATGTCCTGGAATTTGTATTGATAAAGCCACTGGATGGCGAAACGTCTACAATAAAGATACCCAGATGTTGCACATGTGTCATAATTTCAATGTAGAACTTAGCGATGCAGATTGTAAAAATGATTTGGGGGTTATGGTAAGCAGCAACCTTAAAAGAAGACAGCAGTGCCTAAGCGTACGTAACAAAGCAAACAGGTTTCCGGGGTTTATATCTATAAGTGTAAGCAACAGAAGTCCAACAGTTATTTTACAGCTTTATACATCATTAGTAAGGCCTCACCTAGATAATGCAGCTCAGTTCTGGTCTCTATATTACAGAATGGATATAAATTTGCTAGAAAATATCCAGTGTAGAATAACCAAATTGATACATAGCATTAGAAATCTTCCGTACCAGGAACGATTGAAGACTTTTAACCCATGAACGGTCCAAACGTACAGTGGACCCCCGCATAACGATGGCATCACATAGCGATTAATCCGCATACCGCTTGCTTTAATCGCAAAAATTTTGCCGCGCATACCGATTAAAAACCCGCTCACCGATTTTCATCCGAGACGCGTCCAATGTGCGCCCTCAGCCAGCCTCACATGTGCCGCCCGTGCCATTGTTTACCAGCCAGCCTCCGCGGTAACATCCAAGCATACAATCGGAATATTTCGTATTATTACAGTGTTTTCGGTGCTGTTTCTGGAAAATAAGTGACCATGGGCCCCAAGAAAGCTTCTAGTGCCAACCATACACCAATAAGGGTGAGAATTCCAATAGAAATGAAGAAAGAGATCATTGATAAGTATGAAAGTGGAGTGCGTTATCGCCGACCTAGTCAAGTTGTACAAGAAACCCCAATCAACCATCGCTACTATTGTGGGCACCAGAAAAGACAATCAAGGAAGCTGTTCTTGCCAAAGGTTTAACTGTGTTTTCGAAACAAAGATCGCAAGTGATGGAAGATGTTGAGAGGACTCTTATTGGTGTGGATAAATGAAAAACAGCTAGCAGGAGATAGGTCTCTCAAGCGATCATATGTGAAAAGGCTAGGAAGTTGCATGAGGATTTAATTAAAAAAATGCCTGCAACTAGTGATGATGTGAGTGAATTTAAGGCCAGCAAAGGTTGGTTTGAGAGATTTAAGAAGCGTAGTGGCATCCATAGTGTGATAAGGCATGGTGAGGCTGCCAGTTCGGACCACAAAGCGGCTGAAAAATATGTGCAGGAATTCAAGGAGTACATAGACAGTGAGGACTGAAACCTGAACAAGTGTTTAATTGTGATGAAACAGGCCTGTTCTGGAAGAAAATGCCAAGCAGGACCTACATTACTCAGGAGGAAAAGGCACTCCCAGGACATAAGCTATGAAAGACAGGCTTACTTTGTTGATGTGTGCCAATGCTAGTGGTGATTGCAAAGTTAAGCTTTATTAGTGTATCACTCTGAAACTCCCAGAGCGTTCAGGGCAAAAGAATGTCCTCAAGGATAATTTGTGTGTGCTGTGGAGGGCAAACAGTAAGGCATGGGTCACTAGGGACTTTTTCTATAACTGGTTACACCATGCATTTGCCCCCAATGTGAAAGATTACCTACTGAAAAGAAATTAGAACTTAAGTGCCTCCTGGTGTTAGACAATGCCCTGGTCATCCTACAGACGTGGCAGAGCGACTTATGGGGACATGAGCTTCATTAAGGTGAAGTTTTTGCCTCCTAATACCACTCCTCTCCTGCAGCCCATGGACCAGCAGGTTATTGCAAACTTCAAAAAACTGTACACAAAAGCTGTTTGAAAGGTGCTTTGTAGTGACCTCAGAAACTCAACTGGACTCTAAGAGAGTTTTGGAGAGAGGGCACTTTAATATCCTCAATTGTGTAAACATTATAGGTAAGGCTTGGGAGGGAGTGACTAAGAAGACCTTGAACTCTGCTTGGAAGAAACTGTGGCCAGAATGTGTAGACAAAAGGGATTTTGAAGGTTTGAGGCTAACCTGAGGGATTATGCCACTTGAGGAATCCATTGTGGCATTGGGAAAGTCCTTGGGGTTGGAGGTTAGTGGGGAGGATGTGGAAGAGTTGGTGGAGGAGGACAATGAAGAACTAACCACTGATGAGCTGATAGATCAACTTCAAGAGCAAGAGGCCACACCTGAGGAAACTGGTTCAGAGGAGGGGGAGAGAGAAATTGAAGAAGTTGCCTACTACAAAGATTAAAGAAATCTGTGCAAAGTGGCTTGAAGTGCAAACCTTCATGGATGAAAATCACCCTCACACAGCTATTGCAAGCCGTGTTGGCAACTGTACACTGACAATGTTGTGAACACTTTAGGGAAGTCATAAAGGAACGAGAGGTACAGGCCACTATGGACAGATATGTTGTGCGAAAGAAGTCCAGTGACTCTGAAGCTGGTCCTAGTGGCATTAAAAGAAGAAGGGAAGTAACCCAGAAAAGGACTTGACACCTCAAGTCTAATGGAAGGGGATTCCCCTTCTAAACACTAACACTCTCTCTCCCCTCCTCCCATCCCATCAATCATCACCAGATCTTCAATAAAAGTAAGTGTCATGTAAGTGTGCATGCCTTTTTCAGTTTGTGTGTATTAAAATTAACATTTCATGTGGTAAAAAAATTATTTTTTCATACTTTTGGGTGTCTTGCACGGATTAATTTTATTTCCATTATTTCTTATGGGGAAAATTCATTCACATACCGATTATTTCGCATAACAATTACCCCTCTTGCACGGATTAAAATCGTTATGCGGGGGTCCACTGTATATGCATGTATACATTTTTTCAACATTTGAAAGTATGTAAAAAAAGTAGACCTTCTTTTTGTTTTTTTACATTTGAAAATGCGTAAAAAAACTTTGATCTACTTTTTTTCCTTATATTTGAAAATATGTAAAAAAAACGTAGATCTACTTTTGGAGCAGTTCACATGTGAACGTAGATCTGCTTGGACCGTTTACAGGTTAAACTACATTCACTTGTAAGATGAAGAATGAGGAGAGACATGATCGAAGTGTATAAATGGAAGATTGCTATTAACAACGGGGATATAAATAAGGTTTTGAGGATATCACTTCAAGAACCAGAAATAATGGATTCAAATTAGATAAGTTTAGATTTTGAAAGGATATAGGAAAGTATTAGTTTGGAAATAGGGTAGTTGATGAGTGGAAGAGTCTGCCTATAGGGTTATTGAAGCCAAAACATTGGGTAGTTTCAAATTTTGGTTAGATAAATGCACGAGTAAAAGTAGGCCTTAGACAAGGATGTGTGATGTCACCGTGGTTGTTTAATATATTTATAGATGGGGTTGTAAGAGAAGTAAATGCGAGGGTCTTGGCAAGAGGCGTGGAGTTAAAAGATAAAAAATCACACACAAAGTGGGAGTTGTCACAGCTGCTCTTTGCTGATGACACTGTGCTCTTGGGAGATTCTGAAGAGAAGTTGCAGAGATTGGTGGATGAATTTGGTAGGGTGCACAAAAGAAGAAAATTGAAGGTGAATACAGGAAAGAGTAAGGTTATGAGGATAAAAAGATTAGGTGATGAAAGATTGAATATCAGATTGGAGGGAGAGAGTATGGAGGAGGTGAATGTATTCAGATATTTGGGAGTGGACGTGTCAGCGGATGGGTCTATGAAAGATGAGGTGAATCATAGAATTGATGAGGGGAAAAGAGTGAGTGGTGCACTTAGGAGTCTGTGGAGACAAAGAACTTTGTCCTTGGAGGCAAAGAGAGGAATGTATGAGAGTATAGTTTTACCAACGCTCTTATATGGGTGTGAGGCATGGGTGATGAATGTTGCAGTGAGGAGAAGGCTGGAGGCAGTGGAGATGTCATGTCTGAGGGCAATGTGTGGTGTGAATATAATGCAGAGAATTCGTAGTTTGGAAGTTAGGAGGAGGTGCAGGATTACCAAAACTGTTGTCCAGAGGGCTGAGGAAGGGTTGTTAGGTGGTTCGGACATGTAGAGAGAATGGAGCAAAACAGAATGACTTCAAGAGTGTATCAGTCTGTAGTTGAAGGAAGGCGGGGTAGGGGTCGGCCTAGGAAAGGTTGGAGAGAGGGGGTAAAGGAGGTTTTGTGTGCAAGGGGCTTGGACTTCCAGCAGGCATGCGTGAGCGTGTTTGATAGGAGTGAATGGAGACAAATGGTTTTTAATACTTGACGTGCTGTTGGAGTGTGAGCAAAGTAACATTTATGAAGGGGTTCAGGGAAACCGGCAGGCCGGACTTGAGTCCTGGAGATGGGAAGTACAGTGCCTGCACTCTGAAGGAGGGGTGTTAATGTTGCAGTTTAAAAACTGTAGTGTAAAGCACCCTTCTGGCAAGACAGTGATGGAGTGAATGATGGTGAAAGTTTTTCTTTTTCGGGCCACCCTGCCTTGGTGGGAATCGGCCAGTGTGATAATTAAAAAAAAAAAAAAAAAAATGCACGAGTGAGAGGGGTTGGATTTGAGTGAGACTTATATAATGAGTAAATAGAATCATCAATGCTTATTTCTTGGGTAGCATTGTAAATTGCATTGGGCAAATTTTTTGTTTGTGGGAAAGATTGTAAAGGATCTGCCTAGTATGGGCCAATAGGCCTGCTGCAGTGTTCCTCCTTTCTTATGTTCTTTTGTAATCTGTTAGACTTGTTGCACACACACTTGGGCACTGCTGTCTTGGCTTCAGGTTTCTGCTTACCATGACTCCCAAGCTCTACTTCACTTAGTTTATTGCTTCGAGGGATATTTTCATTACCAAGGACGAGTACCTTACACTTATCCACATTGAATTTCATCTGCCATATTTCAAGCCAAGACATTAATTTGCCCAAATCCCCCTGGAGTTCATTGCTATCCTCCTCAGAATGAATGATACGGCTTATCTTTGTATCATCAGCAAATTTGCTCGTGTTACTCGTAATCCCTTTATCAAGGTCATTAATGTTAATTATGAACAAGAGTGGGACTAAAACTGATCCTTGTGGAATGCCACTAGTGACTAATCCCCATTCAGATTTGACCCCATTAATGGAAACTCTCTGCTTTCTATTTGTAAGCCATGCCTCTATCCATGCTAGAACTTTACCTCCTATACCATGAGCTGGCACTTTTCATAAGAGTCTCTTGTGAAGTGCTCTGTTGAAGGCTTTTCTAAAATCCAAATAAACAATATCATATTGTTTATCACTGTCTACTGCTTCAAATGTTCTATTGAAGAATGTCAGTAAATTTGTAAGGCAGGAACAACCTCTCGTGAACCCATGCTGAGATTCATTTATCAAATTATGCTATTCAAGGTGACTTTTAATAATGTCAGCTATAATTGATTCTAGTAACTTGCCCACTATAGATGTCAGGCTTCTTGGACGGTAATTTGAAGGAACAGACTTATCCCTTGATTTGAATATAGGAACCACATTAGCCAGCTTCCACAACTCTGGCACAACACCAGTAAGGATGGATGCATTAATTCTGAGAGAAAATAATTATTTAAAATTGAGTACATTTCATTCTCTTTGTCAGTAAGATGCCCAAAATTATTTTTAATGGGACCTATCTTATCCCTAACTTTTGTTCCATGCACTTAAATTTGAAACTTGTTTAATTTAAATTCATTACTGAGTGTTCTTTCAAGATCTTATTTATATCCTCTTTTTTATCCTTATTTATATCCTCTGTTTTATCCTTATTTATACCCATCTTCCACTTATACACTTTGATCATGTCTCCCCTCATTCTTCGTCTTCAAGTGAATGTTCTTATGACACCCTCGGTACTATATTATCTCCTTTGTTTATGCCCATCATCCACTTATACACTTCAGTTATATCTCCCCTCATTCTAAGTCTCTTCAGAGAGTGGAGATTTAAGGCTTTAAGTCTATCTTCATACGGGAGATTTCTTACACAGTAAATCATTTTAGCCATTTTTCTCTGTATGTTCTCCAATGAGTCTATAGCCATCCTGTAGTAAGAAGGAAATAAATATCCACATTTGCATCTGCATCCATGCAAAACAAACAGGATGTGGCAGATACAACCTAAACTACAGAGCTTGCATGTTTATTTCCTAACAGTAGGCCTGTTGCTCCATACTATGCAGTTCTTTCACAAATCCAACCCACTAAGAGAATAAACGCTACCTAAGCAATAAGCCTTGACAGTTCCATTTATTCACGTGCAAGTCCCCCTCAAATCCAACCCCTCTCCTTCATGTACTTATCTAACCTAAATTTGAAACTACTCAAGGTTTTAGGTTCGATAACCCTACTAGGCAGACCATTCCACTCATCACTACCCTATCACTAAACCAACACTTTCCTATATCCTTTCTAAATCTAAACTTATCTAATTTGAATTCATTATTGTGGTTTGTATTTATCCAACCTAAATTTTAAACTACCCAAGGTTTTAGCCTCAATAACCCAACTAGGTAGACTGTTCCACTCATCAGCTACCCTATTTCCAAACCAATACTTTCCTATATCCTTTCTAAATCTAAACTTGTCTAATATAAATCCATTGCTGTGGGTTCACTCTTGGAGAGATATCCTCAAGACCTTATTTATATCCTCCTTATTAATACCCATCTTCCACTGATACACTTCGTTCATGTCTCCCCTCATTCTATGTCTAACAAGTTAATGTAATTTAAGGTTCTTCAATCTTTCTTCATAAGGATGATTTGTAACGTTATGTATTAATTTAGTCATTCTACGCTGAATGTTTTCTAATGAATTTATGTCCATTCTGTAATATGGAGACCAGAACTGAGCTGCATAATTTAGGTGAGGCCTTGCTAATGATGTATAAGCACAAAACATACTCAACCCCTGCCAATTTGGATTCAGGAAAAATAAAAGCACTAATGATGCAATTGTAAAAATGCTAGATCTGCTTTACTCAGCATTGGAAAATAAGGAATATCCACTAGGAATTTTTATTGACCTAAGAAAAGCTTTTGACACAGTAGACCATGGCATCCTACTCCATAAACTTGACCATTATGGTATAAGAGGCCATGTGCTTGCATATTTCAAATCCTACCTTACTAATAGGTATCAGTATGTCACAATTAAAGACACAGCATCATCAACACAGCCACTTGATACTGGAGTTCCACAGGAAAGTGTCCTTGGTCCCCTGCTCTTCCTCATATACATCAATGATCTCCCAAACGTATCTCAACACCCGAACCCCATTCTCTTTGCTGACGACACGACTTATGTCATCTCTCACCCTAATCTTGCCACCTTCAACACCATTGTTAATGAGGAGCTGCTCAAAATATCAACTTGGATGACAGCCAATAAACTTACACTTAACACTGACTAAACCTACTATATTTTGTTTGGTAGCAGAGCAGGTACTGTGCAACTTAACATTAAGATGAACAGCACTCTAATTGCCAGACATAATGAGGGCAAATTCTAGGCCTATACCTCGACAATAGCCTGAATTTCAGCACCCATATCCAACACATATCAAAAAAAGTATCCAAAACATTTGGGATCCTCTCCAAGATATGATACTACCTGTCGCAGAATACCCTTCTCACACTATACCATTCACTCATTTATCCATACATCACCTATGCTATTTGTGCTTGGGGATCAACTGCAGCAATACACCTAAAGTCAATAATAACTCAACAAAAAGCTGCAATAAGAATAATCACTAATTCCCATCCCTGGCAACACCCCCCTCCACTCTTCATAGATCTAAACTTACTCCCTGTTCAGAACATCCACACTTACTACTGTGCAATCTACAGATACAGAGCCTTAAATTCCAATGTTAACCTTGACCTAAAATGCTTTCTTGATAGTTGTGACAGGACCCACAAGTATAACACCTGACACAAACATCTCTACGACATTCCCCGTGTCCGACTAAACCTTTACAAAAACTCAATGTATGTCAAAGGCCCTAAAATCTGGAACATTCTACCTGAAAACTCTAGAACAGCAGACACATTCATCGCCTTCAAAACTACTGTTAGAAAACATCTTATCTCCCTGACGCACCCAATCAACTAACTACATAAAAACCACCTGGTGGTCCACATTTACACTCACTCACCCATTTGACTATGAGCACAGAAATATGTATCCTAATCTTAAAATAATGATTCCAAACTAGTCTTAAGTTTGCCTGTGATACTCCAATACAGAAACTATGTATTGTGCTGAAACAAAAGCATTTACATTGCTAAACTCACAAACTAGTATTTGTCACTTAGTATTTAGTCACTTAGTCAACTTACTCTACAATTTGTTATAATTTAGGGTTAAGAATTAATCTAAGTTTGCTCGAAATGCCTAGCCATGTTAGGTGTTCTAGTGGCCCCCTCTGCAATTATTATTTTACTACATGTAAACCACACAATAACCAAAATCTGTAAACCCAGCATTGTAATCCTTATAGAGAATAAACTTTGATTTGATTTGATTTGATAATATAACCGCTAAATTTCTGTTGCTTACACTTCTTGATATAAATCCCAGTAATCTGTTTCCCTTATTACATTTGCTTAGGCATTGCTGTCTTAGTTTAAGGTTGCTGCTTATAACCCTCAAGTTCTTTTTGCAGTCTGTATGGCTAAGTTCTACATTATTTAACTTATAAGTGCTAGGGTTGTGGACACTCCCGAGCTTCAGAACCTTTCATTTATCTACATTGAACCGCATCTGCCACTTTTCTGACCAGGTACTGAGTTTGTCTAAATCCTCCTGAAGTTCCCTGATATCTACGTTTGAATAAATTATCCTACCTATCTTTGTGTCATCGGCGAATTTGCTCATTTCACTAGTAATTCCCTCATCTAGATCACTGATATTTATCACAAGCAACAACAGGCACAAGACTGATCCCTGTGCAACGCCACTTGTTATGGATCCCTTCTTGGATTTAACCCCATTTGTGGACACTCTGCTTCCTGTCTCTGAGCCATGACTCGTTTCATGTGAGCACTTTTTCCCCAATGACATGAGCTGCCACTTCTTTAACAGTCTCTGGTGCGGTACTGAAATCTAGGTAAATAATATCAAATTCTTTATCGTGATCAATGGCCTCAAAAGTTTTACTGAAGAAAGTTAATAAATTAGTTAGACAAGATCGGCCTCTCGTGAATCCATGCTGAGTATCATTAATCATATTATGCTTATCAAGATGGCTCCTTATAATCTCAGCCATAATTGACTCTAGTAATTTGTCTACAATTGAGGTCAGGCATATTGGGCGGTAATTTGATGGTAACGACTTGTACCCTGCTATAAAAATAGGAATTACAGTGGACCCCCGCATAACGATCACCTCCGAATGCGACCAATTATGTAAGTGTATTTATGTAAGTGCGTTTGTACGTATATGTTTGGGGGTCTGAAATGGACTAATCTACTTCACAATATTCCTTACGGGAACAAATTCGGTCAGTACTGGCACCTGAACATACTTCTGGAGTGAAAAAATATCGTTAACCGGGGGTCCACTGTACATTAGCCATCTTCCACATATCAGACACTACACCTGTTTGAAGAGATAATTTAAAAATATTAGTTAATGGCTCACAGAGTTCCCTTTTGCATTCTTTAAGAACCCTTGAAAAAAGCTCATCAGGTCCCGGTGACTTATTTTGCTTCATTCGGTCTATTTATTTCATATCCATTTCACTAGCGACTGTGTTGTTACATAATTTATCTTCTTCATGCCCACTATAAAAATTAATTCCTGGGGTATTATAAGTGTCTTCCTGTGTAAAAACTGAGAGAAAATAATTATTTAGAATTGAGCACATTTCGTTCTCTTTGTCAGTAAGATGCCCATAGTTATTTTTAAGGGGACCTATCTTATGTCTAACTTTTGTTCTATACATCTGGAAAAAACTTTTTGTGTTGGTTTTCGAATCCCTGGCAATTTTAATTTCATAGTCCCGTTTAGATTTTTTTATTATCATTATTATTAACACATTGGCTGATTCCCACCAAGGCAGGGTGGCCCGAAAAATAAAAACTTTCACCATCATTCACACACAAAACCTCCTTTACCCCCTCCATCCAACCTTTGCTAGGCCGATCCCTATCCCGCCTTCCTTCCACTACAGACTGATACTCTCTTGAAGTCATTCTGTTTTGTTCCATTCTCTCTACATGCCCAAACCACCTCAGCAATCCTTCCTCAGCCCTCTGAACAACAGTTTTGGCAATCTCGCACCTCCTCCTAACTTCCAAACTATGAATTCTCTGCATTATATTCACACCACACATTGCTCTCAGACATGACATCTCCACTGCCTCCAGCCTTCTCCTCGCTTCAACATTCATCACCCATGCTTCACACCCATATAAAAGCATTGGTAAAACTATACTCTCATACATTTCCCTCTTTGCTTCCAAGGACGAAGTTCTTTGTCTCCACAGACTCCTAAGTGCACCGCTCACCCTTTTCCCCTCATCAATTCTATGATTCACCTCATCTTTCATAGACCCATCTGCTGACACATGCACTCCCAAATATCTGAATACATTCACCCCCTCCATACTCTCTCCCTCCAATCTGATATCCAATCTTTCATCACCTAATCTTTTTGTTATTCTCATAACCTTACTCTTTCTTGTATTCACTTTTAATTTTCTTCTTTTACATACCCTACCAAATTCATCCACCAACCTCTGCAACTTCTCTTCAGAATCTCCCAAGAGCACAGTGTCATCAGCAAAGAGCAACTGTGACAACTCCCACTCTATGTGTGATTCTTTATCTTTTAACTCCACACCTCTTACCAAGACCCATGCATTTACTTCTCTTACAACCCCATCTATAAATATAATGAACAATAATGGTGACATCACACATCCTTGTCTAAGGCCTACTTTTACTGGGAAATAATCTCCCTTGTTCCTACATACTCTAACTTGAGCCTCACTATCCTCGTAAAAACTCTCCACTGCTTTCAGTAACTTACCTCCTATGCCATACACCTGCAACATCTGCCACATTGACACCCTATCCACCCTGTCATATGCATTTTCCAAATCCATAAATGCCACAAAAACCTCTTTAGTCTGATCTAAATAGTGTTCACTTATATGTTTCACTGTAAACACCTGGTCCACACACCCCCTACCTTTCCTAAAGCCTCCTTGTTCATCTGCTATCCTATTCTCCGTCTTACTCTTAATTCTTTCAATAATAACTCTACCATACACTTTACCAGGTACAGTAGGGCCCCGCTTTACGGTGTTTCGCTTTACGGCATTCCGCTAATATGGTCATTTCAAATTATGACCAAAACTTGCTATACGGTTCCCCCACCTGACTTTCTAATACGGTCACCATAGTACCCACGGTACTATGCTCCACAGTCAGCCCTCCTGGCCCTATATCACTCTCTTATTTACCCCTATCTCACCTATGGAATTTGTGCATGGGGCTCAACAACAAGTAACCATCTCAGACCACTAATTACCCAACAAAAGGCTGCAGTTAGAATGATAACAAATTCTCACTACAGGCAGCACACTCCACCAATATTCAATACACTAAACCTACTCACCATACAAAACATCCATACTTATTACTGCACCTATTACATACATAGAACACTTAACTCTGATATTAACCCTCCCCTCAAACACCTCCTTGCCAACCTCAACAGAACACATGACCATAACACAAGGCACAGATCACTCTTTGATGTTCCTCGTGTCCATCTCACACTATGCAAAAACTCAATGCACATAAAAGGCCCTAAAATCTGGAATTCATTACCTGTAAATATAAAAGAAACACTACCTGTTTATAAATTCAAGTCTGTTCTCAAAGATCACTTACTCACCCAAAACCAAATAAATACTGAATAACTGAACCTTATAAATTGTATATCTTAAATGTTTCTCACAATTATATCACATAAATGTTAAACCTAAAACCCAATCTAACTTTATTATTTTTTAAATACACTACTTAACAGAATACTCCATTCTACTGAATGTACAACAATGCATGCAACCATATGACCTGTTTTTGTAATACTCACTTGTGCTTTATAGTAATCTGTTTACATTAATGTTTTATCACTGATTTCATCATTGCTTAGTTAATCTTAAGTTAATTTTAAGCCAGCCCGTAATGCTATGCATAGTATAAGTGGCTTTGGCATGCTGCTCTTATCTGTATTTTTTTGTACCTCTGTATGTGTGCTCAAATTGTTAATAAATAAATAAATAAATAAATAAATAAATAAAGTTGTTTGTGCTTTGTGAGTGTTATAGTGGTCTGGTATCAGATATTATTGTGTACACTGGAAGTTATACATTGCAAAATACCAGGAAGTTATTGGGCATCTCTGGTGATGTGGTTAGAACAATGATGAACCATATCTTGGTAAGGGGCATATATTATATACAGATAACTGGTACACAAGCCCCACACTCAGTGATTTTTTGTGAGTGAACATGACAGATGTGTGTGGCACAGTGCATGCAAATCAGAAACATATGCCCAGGTTTGACACTGGCACTCACAGAGGTGAGGTGCAGGTGTTTGCTGCCAATGACATCATGGCATTTCGGCGGCATGACAAACGAGATGTCACACAGTTGTCATCAGTTCACCCTAATGAAATGGCAGACACTGGCAGGCAGCATAGAGAAAGCAATGAACCCATTCTAAAACCTGCAGCTGTGACTGATTACACCTTCAATATGTGTTCAATGGACAAATGTGACATGCAGATTGGGTTTGCTGATTGTGTTCGCAAGAGTTATAAGTGGTACATCAAACTCTTTTTCCATCTTCTGGACATTTCCATGCTGAATGCTTATAATATGTTTAAGATGAGGACCAGAAACAAACCACCATACGGCAAATTCTGTTTAACTGTCATCAGACAAATAATATTCAAGTACAAAGGAACAACACCTGCAATAGACCGCCCACCAAATTTTCAACAAGTTCCATCTCGTTTGAAGCATGATGATCACTTCCAGGTAAAACTGCCTGCTACTGCTTTCAAGAAAAAGGCTCAGAAGAGGTGTTACATCTGTGCACATACAAGGAAACGCCCACAACAATGCAGAGACACTCGTTTTATGTGTGAGGAGTGTAAAACACCACTGAGCATGACACCATGTTTCAAAGAGTTCCACAGGCTGCAGAACTTCTAGAAACATTCCCTGTGACTGTACATGTGTATACAAAATATAGAAAAATAGTAATAAACAACATTTCATATCATTTGTTTGTGTAAATATTTTTTATAAACAAAATAATGGCAACAGTGTTTATGCCCTTATTGTGTAGTATTGAAAAAGAAAAAACTTACAAAATACTGATCATATTGGTCTCACAGGCCATAAAAGTTACCTGGAAAAAGAAAAATTAAAAAATAATAGAAATTAGTACATAAGAAAGTAAATAAAAGAATACCGGGAGACAGCAGTCGGCGATGTTGCCACATTGTCCCACTTTTTCAACTTCACACCTCCATATCTCCATAAGTATTGATGGTAAATAATTTTCATTTAGCCTATATTATTAAGAAAAAAAAAACTATTTTTTCATAAGAAAAAATAATTTTTTTTTTTTTTTTGAAATTTGGCCGACCCTGAGAACGAGTCTCTGAGAGGACCTGTCGACTCTCAAAGGGTTAAAGATTAGCTATAGTTTTACATTCACAAAACAATGATAAATATAAACATTACATTGTTGGCATATGGAAGACAGGGAGAAGGAGATAGAGGGAGGCCTGATTAGTGGTTGGAATGGGAATCCCCCTCCATAAGGAACCTCTCTGGGGTTACTTCCCTTCTTTTTTTTTAATGTTACTAGGACCAGCTTGAGAGTCACTGGACCTGTCACAACAAATAACTGTCCAGAGTAGTTTCTGGAGTCTCTTTAAAATTTGTCTGAAGTGGGACAAGGTTTTGTCACTGAACAAGTTGCAGATATGGCTTGTTTCCGCTTGGTCAGGGTGGTATTTCTCAACAAAACTTTACACCTCCCTCCACTTTGCATAAATGTTCTTAATCACTGAAGAAGGCACATCCTTCCCTCTCTCTTCCTCCTTCTCCTCTGAAATAATTTCCTCAGCTGCGGTCTGTTGATGTTCCAGTTAAAGGTGTTGCAGCTCTTCAGTGATTAGCTCTTCCCTCTGGTCATCCACCAACTCTTCCACATCCTGGCCACTCACCTCCAACCCCATGGACTTCCTCAATGCCACAATAGATTCCACAACAGGCAGAGGGTCGGCAGGGTTAGCCTCAAACCCTTCAAAATCCTACTCGATTACACATTCTGGCCACATTTTCTCCAAGCACAAAGTCTTGGAAGTCACTCCCTGCCAAGTCTTACCTATAAGAGTTATGCAATGGAGGAAACTGAAGTGATTCCTCCAGAACTTTCTTAGGGTCAATTCAGTGTGAGAGGTCACTTCAAAGCACCTTTGAAACATTGCTTTGGTGTAGAGTTTTTTGAAGTTAGAAATGACCTGCTGGTCCATAGGTTTGATGAGAGGAGTGGTGTTAGGAGGCAAGAACTTCACTGCTAGATAATAGGTCTATCAAGTCTGGAGGATGAGCAGGAGCATTGTCCAATACCAAGAGGCACTTGAGTAACAATTTATTTTCCTGGAGTTATTTTTTTACAGTGATGCCAAACACGTCATGGATCAAGTCAAGGAAAATTTGCCTTTTGACCCATGCCTTATTATTAGCTCTCTACAACACACACAATTTACTCTTGACATTGTTTTTCTTGAACACTCTGGGATTTTCAGAGTGATATACCAGTAAAGACTTCACTATGAAATCACCACTAGCATTACCATAGAACAAAGGAGTTAGCCTGTCTTTCATAGGCTTATGTCCTGGTAGTGCCTTTTCCTCCTGTGTGATGTAGGTCATCTTCCACAAATGAACACTTGTTGGGGGAGAAATCCTTTGTCCTCTACATACCCCTTGAATTATTGCACTAATTTTTCAGCTAAATATTTGTCAGAACTTGCAGTTTCACCATGCCTAAAAACATTGTGTATGCCACTATGCTTCTTGAATCTGTCAAACCAGCCACTACTGGCCTTAAATTCACTAACAGCAGCACTCATTCCAGCATTTTCTTTACAAGATCCACATGCAACTGCCTTGCTTTTCACAAATGATCGAATCCATAACACTATCTCCCGCTGTTTTTTGTTCATCCACACCAACAATAACTTCTCCATATCTTCGATTATTGGAGATCTTTGTTTCATTAGTATATTTACCCCTTTTGCAACTTTAACTTCCTTGATTTCTACTTTGCCAGGATGGAAGTGATTGTTGATTTTCTTTTCCCATACATCTTGGCAAGCTCGAGCACACGCACACCACTTTCATGCTTTTTTTTGCAATTTCTTTCTGGAATTCTATCATATTTCTCACTTTCTTTACCAATGGAGTGTCACTAGGAACTTTCTTTGGGCCCATGGTGGCTTATTTCACAGCCACAATCAATCAACAGCCACAAAAAACAATGAATTATAACAAAATGTTTGGATGAATGCACAGAGCCTTGCTCACTCACCGACAGACACAGCCAGACTGACTCACAGATGTGAGGGAGAGGTGGGCAGATGTGTCAAATATGGCCAATTTCTGACTCACCGGCCAAAATCCAGGGCAAAATTTTCGGCCAAAAAGTGGTCCATTTCCAATTCGGCAGATACCAGCAGCAAACGAACCGGGGTTCCACTGTATATAGATATATTTTTGCATGGGTGAGTTTTTGTGTTCCTTATACTATATTAATTATTTGCACTCATGCTTCATAATTTGTATGAAGATACATGCTGGCCCAAGAGTTGCTGTGCTTTTCAGTGTAATTTAAATGCCACTGGACAGCAGACTGTGTAGCCATTTAGGAGCCAGGACATTTTATGTAAGTTATGATGTTGAGGTCATAACATGACACTTGCTGATAAAGCACTGCTGCAGGGATCCCTGGCTTTGTTTTCACTGTTACACACAAACATGTATGTATGTATGTATGTCTGTCTGTCTATCTATCTGTGTCTATCTGTCTAGCTCTGCTTATCTGTCTGCCTATGTGTCTGTCTTTCTGTCTGCCTGTGTCTCGGTCTTTCTGTCTGCCTGTGTGTGTCTGCCTATGTGTGTGTCTTTCCATCTGCTTGTCTCTTTCTCAAGGAGCGGCTCATAAACCTGTTGGTTTACGAGCCGCTCCCTGATTTCTGAGCAAGTGAAAATGCATACTACTTGCATCACACTTATTATGTCTTATATCTACAAGCACTGTATAGCACTTTGCCTGGAATTTTTGGGTTATCCTAGGTAATTTACACTATGTATAATAACTGTATTATATGTACATGTGAGAGATAGAGATATATAGACAGATAGACAGAGATATACAGTGGAACCCTGAGTTTCGTCCGCCCTGATAATCAGCCACTTCGAGTTTATTCCGCTTTTTTTTGGCTAAATTTTGTCCTGAGTTTCTGCCTGTGTCCCGTGTTCTGGTCAACATACCAGACCTGTCCACCTGCTCGTGCAGGTGTCATGAGCCAGTCTAGCTTTGTTTATCCTTGAGTGAACATTACCCTGCACACTCATCCAAACATTTCACAATAATTTCATTGCGTTTAGTGCTTGTTTATTGATTGTGACTGTGAAATAAGCCACCATGAGCCCAAAGAAACTTCCTAGTGGCACCCCATCGGTAAAGAAAGTGAGAAACACCATAGAAGTGAAGAAAGAAATTGTACAAAAAATACGAGGCATTGCGCCATAGTGTTGGAGGCAGTGGCTGAGGAAGTGGTTGAGGCAGTGGTTGAGGCAGTGGTTGAGGCAGTGGTTGAGGCAGTGGCTGAGGCAGTGGTGGAGGCAGTGGCTGAGGCAGTGGTTGAGGCAGTAGCTGAAGCAGTGGTTGAGGCAGTGGCTGAGGCAGTGGTGGAGGCAGTGGTGGAGGCAGTGGTGGAGGCAGTGGTGGAGGCAGTGGTGGAGGCAGTGGTGGAGGCAGTGGCTGAGGCAGTAGCTGAGGCAGTAGCTGAGGCAGTGTTGCAACCCCTGAATGGGTTACAATGATTATTATGTATATATGTAATGTATATTACCTTTTCATTTAATTTTATATTGCTTATATTTGCGATAATAGCTAAATCGTAAATGTATGACTTTATATTATTATTTGACTGTTATATTGTTATTTAGCTTATGTTGTTAGGATGTATATAAAATGTGCTCAGTTAGTCTTGATTGTCAAACTACTGTAATTATCGCTTGTCGCTCGTTATACTGCCGGCTTCTGAGCTGCAGTTGTCCACGTAGCTATCACGTGATCGAGGGGGGTGTCCTCACCTCTCGTGAAGTAGTCAGTCTGCTGTAGACTCGCTTGCTGGTTGGACAGATTGTCTGTCTCATTATTCTTGTTAGTTCTATAGAACTCTGTTCACAGAACATTGTATAGACTTTGTGATTTTCGACGTTGTACTGAGGTTGTGTGTCACATAGACACTCTGAGTATCTCAGGTCCTTAGCTAACTTCTGACCTAATTTTGTACTGGTTCCTGTGTATTGTCACAGTCACAGTTTTCCTATGCTGAACGTAGGTTCAGTATTATGGGAGTTTTGTAACTTTTGTGGAGGATCTGCAGATGGTCCCTACTTAGTGCGTTATATTATCTCCTTGTTCCTGATTCTGTGTCGCAGTCGCTTGATATTGCATTGCTATTGGGCTTAGCATTCTTTGTTGTTCAAGCAGACTGTTCGGGTTGCCAGTCGGTCAAGAAGTTAGTTTATTTGAGGACTTTGTCAGTCACTTGTTTAAGTCTTATTCGAGTCTTGTGACATAGCTAACTACTTAAGAGCACTTACACGCATACACACACTTACTTGTACATATTTGTAATATCTTATTAAATGTTAATGTACCTGACGGTACTTAAGAATTATAAATGTGATATGTGCTTTCAGCACAATAATATTGAACTCGAGAGATTGATTTTATTTTCATTGCTGTAATTAATTTACTTTGATAATATACCTCTAGACTTAATAAATTTATTAAATTTTAATTTCTCTAGTTAGTAGCCTACCAGTTGTAATCCTAAAAAGCTATTGAACCATACTGAATTTAATGGATAATTGGACAAGGATACTGACTACTTGTTACGAAAACCCAGTAACAGGCTGGATGCTAGAAGGGCAGTCCTTTCTAGTATTCACTGGAGATCTCTAAGCTTTTAGAATCGCGTTTTTTGTAACAAATGGGGGCCTGTCCAGGATGCTCTTGATCCAAGGTGTTAGAGAAACTGTCCGGGATGCTCTTGATCCAAGGTGTTGGAGAAATTGTCCAGTTTGACATACTAGTACTTCTATGATCAAAAACTTTGAGTACTTTCCTAATCTGAAGACTTTGAGTTTAGTCTTGTACAACATACCAGGTGGATGTATGTACTTGACTGAGTCTCTTGATCCAAGGAGATGGAAATACTGCTTATGAGTTCGAACTCTAAGACAACCAACACTAAAATTCCTATTAGGATTATAGTTTCCAATAATCACTCTTTCGTAGTACAATTATTTTCGTGATGTATGCCAACGTGAAACAGTTAATTGATACTCTGACTTTGTCTGAGTTAAGTACATTAAAACTTCAGACTGTTGGCGAGTAGCCAAATATCTCGGTGTGACGTATAACAGGAATTACACAGCTGAAACTGTCAGAGCGTTAATTAAAGATATATTGTTTCCTGCTCATACAGAGATGTCTGATTATGATTCAGATTCTGAATGCCTAGTGTCACAATTAGGAAGTATGACTCTATTTGATGAAGAAAGAGCAGCTAGAGCAGAAGTGAGCCTAGTGTCTGAGCCTAGTGTAGATCAGTTCTTGCTCGCTCCTTCCTTCACTGACACATTAGTACAGAGTATAGCTGGTATGACTAAGCCTCACGCTAGTACAGTGTATGATACACCTGTATCTACTTATCCTAGACCAGATCTAGACTCTCTAGAGACGGCTGGACGAAGTGTCCAACCTAAGGACAGTCCAGAAAGACATGTTAATTTCCCTACTCCTCCATTACCCACTGGTCCTATCTCTCAGGAACAGTTTGAGAGGTTTGAACGCCTCCTTATGTTGCAGACTGCACAAATAGAGGCACAGAGGAAATTGAACGAAGAAGATTTCCAAAGAGAAAATGTTCGTCTGTTAAGACAACAGACTGATAGATCACAGGACACATTTAATGTGCAGAAAGCTGCATCTATGGTTCCTAAGTTTTTTGAAAGTGACTTAGACACATATTTTGATGTGTTTGAGAACCAGGCACGTGCTATGAACTGGCCACGTAAGCACTGGGCAACAATGTTGCATACAGCGTTGACAGGAAGAGCTCAAACTTGTACTGCAGCTTTGCCATTTGCTAAGTACATTAGTTATGACGCTGTCAAACAAACTATTCTAGAGACGTATAACTTGTTACCTGTAAGTTATCAGAGAGCATTTCGTACGTTACAACGACGACAAGATCAAACTTGTGTAGAGTTTGCTCGTGAGAAAAAAGTTGCATTTGAGAGATGGTCTAGAGCTGCTAAGTGTACCAACTACGACAGTCTAGTTCAGTTGTTACTACATGAAGAGTTTAACAACTGTATGCCTGCTGACATACAAGAATATTTGATCGATCATACTACCTCGGATATTCTGGAAACTGCAGCATTAGCAGACAATTACGAAATTTCTCACAAACTTGTACGTACTAAAACACAGAGAAACAAGGTAACTAAAAATTGTCCTAGAAGTTGGCAACCTAAATCAGCTGCTCATTGCCGGCCTGATGTACCTGCTACTGTAACTTCTCGTACCTTTTACCAGGAAAACTCACAATCCTGAATCTGTCTCTGTGGTTAGACAGAAATCTGGTATCGAGAAGAAGAAAGTTAAATGTACCTATTGTAACAGAAAAGGACATACTAGAGAGTATTGCTATAAGTTAGAAAGAGATACGAGAAACAGTCGTGCGGCTGGCGCCCCCACTCAAGTCGTATCCTCTTCCAATCAACAAAGACACCAAAAGCCTAGCAATGCCTCTGATCCTACTGTTTTAGATAATGTTACTCAGGACAGATGACTAGCGTCAGAAAGTGTATCTGACGAAAAGATTCGTTCAGCGATGAGTCCTTACTTTTCAAGAGGTAGAATAGGATTTGACGAATCACATCTAACTGAGATAATTACTTTCAGAGACACTGGCAGTTATCTCACGTTATTAAGAGAAGATGTACTGCCCATAACTGATGATACCTATTGTAAGATAGATGTATTGTTAGAAGCCTATGGTGGGGCTGTTATAAAAGTGCCTCTGCACAAAGTTTATATTCAAACAAGCTATTATACTGGTTATATTTCATTGGGTATATCCAGTGGTGTATTTCCCATCAGGTCAGTGGACTTGTTGATAGGGAACGATATCCTTCATGCTGGTATATGTAAAGAACCACTTGTGATTGATGATAACATTGATGATATTTATGCCATTGAAGCTTGTAAAGAGAAACCTATTTTATTTCCTCTCAGCGCAATTACTAGAGCTATGTCAAAGATTCAACAACCATCCTTGTCTCCTGTTGAGTTAGTGGATGACAATGATTTGGGCTTGAATATGTTGTTTAGTGACGCTCTGCGCCCCGGATCATTAACACTGACTCCCCCTGGTCATCAACCTAGTCAGGACACAACTGACGTTAAATTTCTAACTCATGATGATTTAATCAAGGATCAGTTTGTTGATCAGTCACTGGAAAGACTGAGAGATATAGCAGTTACTGAGAGTGAAGCAAAGGATCTCGATAATTGTTACTATTATAGTAATGGTGTACTGATGGAGAAAAATGCATGTAAGTTGTCAGCTGATAGTGTTTGCACCACAGTCAAGCATCTAGTAGTGTTACCAGTTACATTTCGTGAACAAGCCATTGATTTTGCTCACAATAGTCCCATAGGAGGACATTTGGGTGTCAAGAAGACACTCGGTAAACTGGCAAAACATTTTACTTGGCCAAAGATGAAGGAAACAGTAGCTGATCATGTGCGACGTTGCCACGTGTGTCAAGTGACAGGCAAGCCAGCAACACTCACCTCCACCTACACCTCTCACTATGAGCTCTAGTAGCAAAGTTCAGTTCACCTGGACCAGAGATTGTTCAGACTCGTTCAAAAGGTTGAAACGTTTGCTCTCCTCTGCTCCTGTGTTGAAAAGTCCTAATTTCAATCTTCCCTTCTTTTTACATATAGATGCGAGTGGCTATGCAGTGGGCGCTGTGCTGCTCCAACAGTCAACATCCACTGATATTCTCCATCCTATATGTTACTATTCATCTAAGCTTAAACGACACCAGAAAAATTATGCCACTATTGAGAAAGAGGCTCTAGCTCTTGTGGTGTCCTTGGAACATTTTGACGTGTATTTGGGCACTTCCCCATTTAAAATTAACGTTTTTTCAGACCACAATCCACTCACCTACATTAACACCATGAAAAGTAAAAATGCTAGGATCATGAGGTGGGCCCTCAGAATCCAACCTTACTCTATTAGTATAAAACACATAAGTGGTCATTGTAATGTAATTGCCGACGCTCTGTCTCGTCCTTAATAATTATCAGTTACATTAAATTAACGTAATTTTATGCCCAAATACCTTTTGTTACTTGCTATGTCAAATTCAGTAAAGTAACTTAATCCCTCCAGCCCATATTAACTATATATACTCATGTCATGTCTAATTATTATATTTATATATTCACAGTAATGTTGTGTGAGGAGGAGACAAGCTGAGTGTTGAGTGAGTAGTGTGGTGCAGGCGATGTACTGCGTGACGCAACATTGTCCTGTCGCAGACCCCCCCCTCACTACACACCTTAAGCTGTTTCATACTCAGATGTTCATACTGCCTCGCATTCCACAACCACTACTTAAGAGTGGAATGCAGTCTCCTCTGCTATGATCGAGCCTCAGTGCCCTGCTCGTCTACGCTATCCTGTCTCTACACTGATGTATATAATAACCACGAGTATGCAGATATGATACTGTGTACTGCCCTAGTACTAGGGACATATCCTAGTGACGGACGCTGTGAAAGACATTAATGCAACTCCTAGTGCGACCCTCTGTTGTGTTGGGGGGGGTGTTGCAACCCCTGAATGGGTTACAATGATTATGTATATATGTAATGTATATTACCTTTTCATTTAATTTTATATTGCTTATATTTGCGATAATAGCTAAATCGCAAATGTATTGCCTTATATTGTTATTTGACGTAGCTTATGTTGTTAGGATGTATATAAAATGTGCTCAGTTAGTCTTGATTGTCAAACTACTGTAATTATCGCTTGTCGCTCGTTATACTGCCGGCTTCTGAGCTGCAGTTGTCCACGTAGCTATCACGTGATCGAGGGGGGGGTGTCCTCACCTCTCGTGAAGTTTTCAGTCTGCTGGAGACTCGCTTGCTGGTTGGACAGATTGTCTGTCTCATTATTCTTGTTAGTTCTGTAGAACTCTGTCCTCAGAACATTGTATAGACTTTGTGATTTCGACGTGTACTGAGTTGTGTGTCACATAGACACCTTGAACATCTCAGGTCCTTACTATAGCTTCTGACCTAATTTTGTACTGTTTTTGTGTATTGTCACAGTCACAGTTTTTCCTATGCTGAACATAGATTCAGTAGTATGGGAGTTTTGTAACTTTTGTGGAGGATCTGCTGATGGTCCCTACTTAGTGTCGTTATATTATTTCCCAGTTCCTGATTCTGTGTCGCAGTCGCTTGATATTGCATTGCTATTGGGCTTAGCATTCTTTGTTGTTCAAGCAGACTGTTCGGGTTGCCAGTCGGTCAAGAAGTTAGTTATTTGAGGACTTTGTCAGTCACTTGTTTAAGTCTTATTCGAGTCTTGTGACATAGCTACTACTTAAGAGCACTTACACGCATACACACACTTACTTGTACATATTTGTAATATCTTTATTAAATGTTAATGTACCTGACGGTACTTAAGAATTATAATGTGATATGTGCTTTCAGCAAATAATATTGAACTCGAGAGATTGATTTTATTTTCATTGCTGTAATTAATTTACTTTGATAATATACCTCTAGACTTAATAAATTTATTAAATTTTAATTTCTCTAGTTAGTAGCCTAACAGTTGTAATCCTAAAAAGCTATTGAACCATACTGAATTTAATGGATAATTGGACAAGGATACTGACTACTTGTTACGAAAACCCAGTAACAGGCTGGATGCTAGAAGGGCAGTCCTTTCTAGTATTCACTGGAGATCTCTAAGCTTTTAGAATCGCGTTTTTTGTAACAACATATATATATGTGTATGAAATTTGAGTCTATTATCGAGGTGGATTCCTAAGAATTTTCCCTCTGTTAGCTTTGTGATAGGTGATCCGTTTATTGTTATGTTAAGAGGTACATCTGTAGCTCTGTTACCAAACTGAATGAAGTAGGTTTTGTCAATATTTAGTGTAAGTTTGTTAGTCCTCATCCAGGTAGATATTTTCTGTAATTCGGTGTTTACAGTATTGGCTAGTGTGATTGGGCTCGGGTGAGAGAAGACGTATGTAGTGTCATCTGCAAAAAGTGTGGGTTTGAGTAATTGCGAAGCATTTGGTAGGTCATTTATGTATAGGAGAAAGAGAAGAGGGCCAAGGACACTTCCCTGTGGGACACCAACTGTAATTGGTTGTGCGGAAGAGCTTGCCCCATTTGCATACACATATTGGCTTCTGTTGCTGAGGTAAGACTTGAGGTAGTTGAGGGAGTGCCCTCTAATACCATAGTGTGACAATTTTACGTGGAGCAAGTCATGGTCAACTGTATCAAAAGCTTTACGTAATTCAATGAAGATCCCCAGTGAGACTTCTTTTTTCTCTATTGCAGTGTATATATGTTCTAGCATGTGTATAATAGCATCATTAGTATTTTTATTAGGCCTGAATCCAAATTGGCAGGGGTTGAGAATGTTTTGGGAGATGAGGTAGGAGTAGATTCGTTTATGAATTAATTTTTCGAAGATTTTTGAGAGAGGGTGTAAATTGGATATTGGCCTATAGTTATTCAACTCTGTTTGGTCTCCTCCTTTATGGATCGGGGTGACCCTTGCTATTTTGAGAACTGTAGGGAAGGTGGAGGATTCAATGGATTTGTTAAAGAGTGTTGCAATGATTGGTGATAGTACTTGTGATGTTTTTTGTATATAAAGGGTGGTAAGGTATTTAAATCTCCTGCCTTGTTTTTCAGTGCGTTGATAATAAGGGAGACTTCGTATGGGTTAGTCGGAGCTAGGAACAGTGTGTTCGGGTAGTTGCCAGTGAGGTAGTCATTTGTTGGGGTATCTGAGCTTGGGATTTTATTGGCAAGGTTTTGACCTATAGTGGAGAAGAAATCATTGAGTCTGTTTGCTGTTTCTGTTGGTGGGAGTTGGGGTTCATCTGATTTTGCTAATTTTATTTCGCTATGTCGTGATATCTTTTTTGTTCCCAGAATTTCTGATAGGGTCTTCCAGGTCTTTTTTATATCACCTCGTAAGTTGGATAATCTGTTCTCATAATACAATTTTTTTGCCCTTCTTATCAGGCTGGTTAGGATTGACAAGTAACGTTTTGTTTGGTCTCTGGTTATGTGACCCATTCTGTACTGTTTTTCATATCGGTGTTTTGTATTTATGGATTTGAGAATGATGGGTGTTAGCCAGGGACTGTTCAGTCTCTTAGCTGTCATCTGTTTAGTTTTTTTAGGGCAGTGCTTGTTATAAAGGTATAGGGTCTTTTTTAGAAAATTATTAAAACATTCGTCAATATCTGTATAGATTTCTAGCTCAGTGTGCCAGTCAATGTTTGTTACTGCTGTTGTGAAGTTATTAATGGCTGCCTCATTGTGAAGTCTGAAGGTGACTTTAGTAGTGTCTTGGGGTATTTTACCAAGAGTTGTTATGAGGAAAGTAGGGTAGTGGTCTGTGGTATTATCTGTAATTATGCCTGATTTTAAAGGGGATATGGTGTTGGTCCAGATGTGGTCAAGTAGGGAAACACTACTCTCTGTAACTCTTGTAGGTTTTGTTACTGTTGGTAGCAACATGCAGTTACTCATTGTGTTTGTGAATTCAGTAACGTGTGGATCCTGGTCTTGCAGGAGATTTATATTGAAGTCACCTGAGAGTAGTAAGTGATCTTTGTTCATGCGTGCATCAGTTATCATACTTCCTAGGTTTTGACTAAATTGGCTAATGTTTGATTGTGGAACTCTGTAGATGTTTATCACTGTGAGAGGTTTTTGTAGGTATTTGGATTTGAATTTAGCTATTATATATTCCCCATGTTCATCCCTTGTGCAAGTATTAGTGATACATTCTAGTTGGTCTGAGTAGTATATAGCAGTGCCACCCCTTGTTGGTCTGGCCTACAGTTGTGGATGGCTGTGTAACCAGGAATGGCATAGACATCTGTAGTATCAGGCTTTAGCCAGGTTTCAGTTAGTGTAATGATGGACATATTGGCATGCAAGGAATTTAGTAATGCAAGGAGGTCATCATAATGCTTGCTTAAAGATCTGATATTGTAGTTAAAGATAGTTATGTTGTTGTTGGCTCTGAGAAGTGCCTTTGATTGTTCTGCTGTGTAGTAATTACAGTAACTGTTTGAATCATTTAAGTCATTAAATAAGAGGTTGGTATCAGGATCAATGCTTGTAATCATAAGATTTGTAAAAAATAAAGTAAATATTCTAAAGCTAAAAAAAAATAGCACCTGAATTATTTAACAAATGTAAAAATAATGAGCTAAGGTAGTTTTTTAAAGCTAAAATAAAGGAGACATTATAAAAGGGACTAAAATAATTTGTGGTGAACAAATAAAGTGATGATCAATTAATGGAGCTTGGGAATATGATAGTAGGTAGTACTTTAAAGGTAATTCTTTAAAGTTAGAATTATAATATAAAATTATAATATAAAAGGGACTAATATAAGTTGTGGTGAACAATAAACTGGTAATCAAATAATTGCACTAAGGTCTAATATAATGACTTTTGTGGAGTCTATGTTTTGAGCTAGAATGAGCTATAGTACAACTAGATTTAATCTAATATTATAACAATACAAATTAAAAATAGCACCAGTCACTCACTAGTAATTGCAATATGGTCTAATATAATGAATTTGGTATTGACTATAGTACAACTGAGTTTAATCTAATAATATAAAAAAGTCACAAGACTCTCAATTGTAATTGCACTAAGGTGTTATATAAGTTGTTTACAAGAATTAGAGTATAACTAGATTTAAATTGACAAGATAAAATATACAAGTTAAGGTAGCAAAAGAATAAAAAAAGTAGAAAAAAAAATACATGTATATGAGGTAGTTGGTACTAGTTAGCAAAAGATAGTTAAGGGCCTTGAACAATAATATAATTGAAATATACACTAATTGCACACACAATATAGTCACTAAGATATGAAAACAATCTTAGAGTAGGAATTATAATATAAACTTACAATATAAAAATACAAATTGAAATGGTACTTGCAATTGCACTAGAGTCTGGTATAGGTTGTTGACAAGATCAGGAGTATAACTAGATTTAAATTGACAAAATATGATCGGGAAAATATTCTCTATCTTTTCATAAGAAAAAAAAATTTTTTGTTTTAAATCTGGGGACCCTGAGAATAAGTCTCGGAGAGGGCCCGAGGACCCTGAAAGGGTTAAAGACAGCCAGGGGTCGACTGGTAATTCCCCTTATGTATGCAAGGAGGCAATTGAACAGTCTTGGACCCCAGACACTTATTGTGTTGTCTCTCAATGTTGCATCTCCTGCTGAGTCTTTTGCTTTCATAGGGAGTGATTTTCATGTGCAGGTTTGGTACCAATCATTCTAGGTAATAAATTTAAAATGCTAAATAAAGTAATCAATCATTGGACCCATGTGTGGCATAAAGAGTATCTTCTTACACTATGTGACTGCTTTTACAGTGTGTCTGAGGCAGTATACTGACAGAACATTCAACCAGGTGATGTTGTGTTAATTGATACTGAATAACATCGAAAATTGTGGACTCTGGGCAAGGTATGAACATTATACCCAGATGCACAAGGTGCTGTCAGGAATGTCAGAGTGTTGTGTCGTGGTCAGGAAAGTTTGTGTTATTATTTATTTTTTTTATTATCACACTGGCCGATTCCCACCAAGGCAGGGTGGCCCGAAAAAGAAAAACTTTCACCATCATTCACTCCATCACTGTCTTGCCAGAAGGGTGCTTTACACTACAGTTTTAAAACTGCAACATTAACACCCCTCCTTCAGAGTGCAGGCACTGTACTTCCCATCTCCAGGACTCAAGTCCGGCCTGCCGGTTTCCCTGAACCCCTTCATAAATGTTACTTTGCTCACACTCCATCAGCACGTCAAGTATTAAAAACCATTTGTCTAAATTCACTCCTATCAAACACGCTCACGCATGCCTGCTGGAAGTCCAAGCCTCTCGCACACAAAACCTCCTTTACCCCCTCTCTCCAACCTTTCCTAGGCCGACCCCTACCCCACCTTCCTTCCACTACAGACTGATACACTCTTGAAGTCATTCTGTTTTGCTCCATTCTCTCTACATGTCCGAACCACCTCAACAACCCTTCCTCAGCCCTCTGGACAACAGTTTTGGTAATCCCGCACCTCCTCTTAACTTCCAAACTACGAATTTTCTGCATTATATTCACACCACACATTGCCCTCAGACATGACATCTCCACTGCCTCCAGCCTTCTCCTCGCTGCAACATTCATCACCCATGCTTCACACCCATATAAGAGCGTTGGTGAAACTATACTCTCATACATACCCCTCTTTGCCTCCAAGGACAAAGTTCTTTGTCTCCACAGACTCCTAAGTGCACCACTCACTCTTTTCCCCTCATCAATTCTATGATTCACCTCATCTTTCATAGACCCATCCGCTGACACGTCCACTCCCAAATATCTGAATACATTCACCTCCTCCATACTCTCTCCCTCCAATCTGATATTCAATCTTTCATCACCTAATCTTTTTGTTATCCTCATAACCTTACTCTTTCCTGTATTCACCTTTAATTTTCTTCTTTTGCACACCCTACCAAATTCATCCACTAATCTCTGCAACTTCTCTTCAGAATCTCCCAAGAGCACAGTGTCATCAGCAAAGAGCAGCTGTGACAACTCCACTTTGTGTGTGATTCTTTATCTTTTAACTCCACGCCTCTTGCCAAGACCCTCGCATTTACTTCTCTTACAACCCCATCTATAAATATATTAAACAACCACGGTGACATCACACATCCTTGTCTAAGGCCTACTTTTACTGGGAAATAATTTCCCTCTTTCCTACATGCTCTAACTTGAGCCTCACTATCCTCGTAAAAAACTCTTCACTGCTTTCAGTAACCTACCTCCTACACCATACACTTGCAACATCTGCCACATTCCCCCCCTATCCACCCTGTCATACGCCTTTTCAAATCCATAAATACCACAAAGCCCTCTTTAGCCTTATCAAAATACTGTTCACTTTTTATGTTTCACTGTAAACACCTGGTCCCACACACCCCTACCTTTCCTAAAGCCTCCTTGTTCATCTGCTATCCTATTCTCCGTCTTATTCTTAATTCTTTCAATAATAACTCTACCTTTACACTTTACCAGTAAAACTCAGCAGACTTATCCCCCTATAATTTTTGCACTCTCTTTTATCCCCTTTGCCTTTATACAAAGGAACTATGCAGCCTTTTGCCAATCCCTAGGTACCTTACCCTCTTCCAACATTTATTAAAAAATTGCACCAACCATCTCCAAAACTATATCCCCACCTGCTTTTAAAATTTCTATCTTTACCCCAAAAATCCCGGCTGCCTTACCCCTTTCATTTTACCTACTGCCTCACGAAACTTCCCCCACACTCACAACTGGCTCTTCCTCACTCTACAAGATGTTATTCCTCCTTGTCCTATACACGAAATCACCCAGCTTCCCTATCTTCATCAACTTTTTAAGTTTGTGTATAAATTAATAAATTAAATCCCTTGGAATTAAATGGTGTTCAATCAAATGTAAATGAAGATCTAATGGAAAGTGACCGAGTAATATTGAAGATAGCAAGACCAAGTGATGCAAGAAGATGAAACTATAATAAGGAATGCTAGGAGAACAGCCAATTTACTAGAGGTTGCCTGGAATTGTCTCAAGAGGAAAGAGCAATTTAAGTCATTCATCAACGAATCCAGTGGGCCCCTGTGTGAAAATAATGATACAATTTTCCAAAATTTATATTGCATAAATTTACGATGTAAATGTGCATAATAAGTGTATTGCTGTTGGTTTAAAAATTAATGGGAGTAGAAAAGAGAACCAAAAGAATATCTTCACTTGCAAGAGGGTGGAGAGAGAGAACCCTGCTTGGAGATTTGAATGGAGGTGATAATAACCTGCATTCAAGCTTCACTGAGGAAAATTACAGTTTAATCAACCTCTAAAACTGCAGTAATGTACTACACTGTGAACTGCAAAGAAAATAGTTAAAATCATAAAAACAAAGGGGATATGGTAAAATGAGGGGTTCACCATATTGAATTCCAGTGACCGCATGTAATTTTGGCGTTAATTTTCTGATGGTTCCAGAGGTTTAATGGGGCTCAACCTCCCAAACTGGTACAAAGCAAATCAGAAATATCATCCTGCTGAAGATGCAACTATATTAACTTGGCAGGACTTCGAGAGTGGATGGGGAATGGGGGAAATAGAGGATGTAGTCAACCACAGTTAAGTACAATGTCTATTGTATAGATTCATGTTGGCTAATATTTTCTGTATGATAGGCAGGTTGTGGGTGATCCAGCAACATTCAGGTGACCTCCAGACAAATTTAGTAAGTGGTGGTATTATATCTAATCATTTTTCTCATATGATGTGTATGTGAAAATTTGTCTGGACTGCCTCCATGTGAGTTGTCTACCCTAGCAAGCTCTGTTGACACTGAGCTCTGAGGTCAGTACCTCAGCCTCACAAGTGGCTTATAGGACATATTTCCATAAATGACTGATGTTGCAAGAAATCTCGCCTGAATAAAGGACTAACTTACTTGGTGTTGGAGAATGCATCCCGGTCTTCTACCTCCCTAAGCTTCAGCCCCTCTGGACTTCCCCTCAGAACCATGTGCAACAAGGAGCCTTCATTCCTGCAATATTCAGTTGGTATTAGTGACCTGCCTGCACCTAAGAAATTCCTGTTTCCAAGGGGGTTTGTATCCCCTAGTATAACTATGCAGATAGTGGCACTAGCTTTTAAGCCTAAAGAGGAGACACCAGTACGTACTGGTCATGGGCTGCCCGCCTGCATAAAGGCCCACAGCTCAACTCACTCTCAATTTCCCCCAGAAACTGGCCAGAATACTGAGAAAAAAAAGTGAGGTTTTGTCTTACTGTATGGGCCTGACGAAGGTCATCTACAGTACTTTGAGGTGCCTCCACCAGATTTCCACAGGTCTAGTAAGTGAAGACACGTGGGGGCCTCGCCCTGTTGTTCATGGCACTTGTTATTCCAATGGTGACTGATCTTAGAAGGAGGCACTGCGGTCTCAAAACCCCGTGCCCCAGCATTCAAACTTGGGCTGCCAGTTCTCCCTGGCTAATATAACCTGGTGTTTACCTACATTACCGGCTTATTACTACCTATGTTAAGGTCTTAGGTCTACATTGTTATTATCTATAGTTGCCTCAATAGTCCTAATATTAGTTCACTAACAGTATAAACTACCTACCTCTTCCTCAAAGGGTAAATCTATCAATTAAATGTACCTTCCAACCACCATTGCCAACCCGGGTGTGTGTGTGTGTGTGTGTTTTGGGTGGGTGTAAGGGCCACCCAACCCAGCCGTTCCATCCATGATATGTTGGGATCTTCATACGATGTATCTGCTCTGTGGGACTTAGGACCGAATAAGTTCCCACAGTACATATCTGTGTACCCCCCCTTCCTCCTTCCATCAGTCTTACCCAATGATACAATCCACAATTTTCAGTATAAATATTAGTACCATAATTATTGGTTATATTTATTAATTTTTAACATAAATTTTGTCCAGGGAGATATGTGTAGAGAGTAGTGGGTGTCACAGGGAGACACTTTTCTTGTGACCAGAGTATCTTAAAATTTTCCCACATACCTCAGTGGTGCAACAAAAGTTAAGTAATGTATCACTGTTGCCTTTATATCAAATTGCTTGAACAAACGCAATAGGTTCATACAGGTAATTTACTTCTCACAATATCAAAAACAAAATCGACTTTCTCTTGATATCTGTAATTCTCCCAATTTTACATTTACACTCTCCCAAACAATTGTAAATGTAAAATTCCTAATATAGTTACTTCGTAATTAATCTTAACTTAGTCCTAAGTTTGCCTGAAATACTCAGCCAATATAGGAGCTCTTATATAATCAGTATATCATGCCAAGACAAAACCATTCCAATTACTAAGTTTACTAACTGTAATATTATTATGTTTTGTACTACCCCACTATTTTCAATCTAATTAATGATAATCACTTCAATTACCCAATATCGATATGCAATAATGTATATTAAAATGCATTGCGCCATAACCTGTGCTAATATAGAGTAAGAACATGGATTAGTCTGCCTGAAATGCCTAGGCATTCTACTGGTTTTCTTTGTAATTATTTTATAATATGCAAACCACACACTGTAAACTTTCAAGGGAAATAAACATTTTTATTTTCATATGTACATAACAGTGGGCATTAACCCAAGTAAAAAGAAATTAAAGAATAGACTTAATCCTTTGAGGGTTCAAGAATTTAAAAGAAAAATGAAAAATGGAATTTTTTTTAAATTCTTGTAACCTCAAAGAGTTAAAGGAAAATAATGAGATGCCTTCTCATGTTAAAGTCATTATTTATATAATCAACTTTAGTAAAAGCTAAAGAAAATCTAATGAATAAAGAATATGAATAGGAGGAAAATTATGGTACTATATTGCTAATACAGTAACCTAACATATTCATCTGAATTTCATTGTTACAATTAAGAATGTATCAAATGTATCTAAGTGACTATGTAAATTAATAGTTACTATAATATATGTATATAAGTACCTATTACTGTAAGTTGATTATTTCTTTAATGTAATGTAAATAACTCAAGAAAATCAGTGTGTCAACAAGGAACTGTGTCTTATTTCCATTGTTGTTAACATTCTTGTCCCCAGGATGCAACCCATATCAGTCCACTAACACCCAGGTACCTACTTGCTTGCTAGGTAAACAGGACACCTGGTGTAAGGAAACATACACAATTTTTCCACCCTTGCCAGGCCATGGGTCTCCCTTATTACCAATGTATATCTTTATTGTAACTGATTTTCAGACAGTTGAGTTAGTTGCTTTAAGGTTTAAATAATAAGATATTACAAGGAGCACAATTAAGTCACTTTGAGTTTTTTTGTGTTACTCTGGTGGTTAATGTACATGTTGCTATGTATGATAATTTTTGTGTTACTCTGTTGGTTAAAGTACATGTTACTATGATAATTTTTGTGTTACTCTGGTGGTTAATGTACATGTTACTATGTATGATAATTTTTGTGTTACTCTGGTGGTTAATGTACATGTTACTATGTATGATAATTATTGTGTTACTCTGGTGGTTAATGTACATGTTACTATGTATGACAATTTTTGTGTTACTCTGGTGGTTAATGTTCATATTACTATGTATGATAATTTTTGTGTTACTCTGGTGGTTAATGTACATGTTACTATGCATGATAATTTTTGTGCTACTCTGGCGGTTAATGTACATGTTACTATGTTTGATAATTTTTGTGTTACTGTGGTAGTTAATGTACATGTTACTATGTATGATATTTTTTGTGTTACTCTGGCAGTTAATGTACATGTTACTATGTATGATAATTTTTGTGTTACTATGGTGGTCAATGTACATGTTACTATGTATGATAATTTTTTGTTACTCTGGTGATTAATGTACATGTTAATATGTATGATAATTTTTGTGATTACTCTGGTGGTTAACGTACATGTTACAATGTATGATAATTTTTTGTTACTATGGTGATTAATGTACATGTTAATATGTATGATAATTTTTGTGTTACTCTGGTGGTTAATGTACATGTTACTACGTAAAGATCGAGAATCAAAACCTAGTCATTGTGGTAGTCTACAAGCCTCTGGATGCAACATCCCAGCAATTACAGGAAGAGCTGTTAAAAATTGACCGGTGTCTGGAAAATCTGCCAGCTCCTGCCCCCAACATCTTGCTCCTGGGGGATTTCAACTTAAGGCACCTAAAATGGAGGAATATAGCAAATAATGTTGTTGCAGTGATAAAACCAGGAGGCAGCTCTGACAAAAACTCACGCACACACAAGCTTTTAAATCTCTGCACAAAATTCAACTTAAACCAGCAAATAATAGAGCCTACTAGACTGGAGAATACACTAGACCTAATCTTCACTAACAATGATGATCTGATGCGAAATGTCACCATATCAAACACAATATGCTCAGATTACAACATAACTGAGGTTCAGGCATGTACGCGCGGAGCTCCAGACCAACATAATGAGATTAGTCACGAGGGTGCATTCACGAAATTCAACCTTAATAACAAGAACATAAAGTGGGACCAAGTAAACCAAGCCCTAACCAATATAAGCTGGGAAGATAGACTAAGCAACACAGACCCCAACTTATGCCTAGAACAGATTAACTCGGTGGCACTAGATGTATGCTCAAGGCTTATTCCTTTAAGAAAAATGAGGAGAAGATGTAAAATAGAAAGAGACAGGCACTCCCTTTACAGGCGACGAAAAAGAATAACAGAGCGGCAAAAAGAGGCCAATATATCTGAAATGAGTAGGGAGTCACTGGTCAGAGAAATAGCAAACATCGACCTTAAGCTAAAGGAATCTTATAGGAGTCAGGAATCGCGGGAAGAACTAAAAACCATAAATGAAATTGAAAGAAACCCAAAGTATTTCATTTCCTAGGCCAAATCAAAGTCGAGAACAACGTCCAGTATTGGGCCCCTACTTAAACAAGATGGGTCCTACACAGATGACAGCAAGTAAATAAGTGAGCTACTCAAGTCCCAATAAGACTCAGTTTTTAGCAAGCCGCTAACCAGACTGAGAGTCGAAGATCAAAATGAATTTTTTATGAGAGAGCCACAGAATTTGGTTAACACAAGCCTGTCTGATGTGATCCTGGCACCAAATGACTTCGAACAGGTGATAAATGACATGCCCATGCACTCTGCCCCAGGGCCAGGCTCATGGAACTCCGTGTTCATCAAGAACTGCAAGAAACCCTCCCTATCATGAGCTTTTACCATCCTATGGAGAGGGAACGTAGACACGGGGGTCGTCAGGGGAGCGTGGACACGGGGGTCGTCAGGGAAGCGTGGACACGGGGGTCGTCCCACAGTTACTAAAAACAAGAGACATAGCCCCACTCCACAAAGGGGTCAGTAAAGCAACAGCAAAGAACTACAGACTGATAGCACTAACATCCCGTATCATAAAAATCTTTGAAAGGGTCCTAAGAAGCAAGATCGCCACCCATCTAGAAACCCATCAATTACAAAACCCAGGGAAACATGGGTTTAGAGCAGGTCGCTCCTGTCCGTCTCAACTATTGGATCACTACGACAAGGTCCTAGATGCACTAGAAGTTAGTTAGTTTAATATGTTTATTATGCACCCCATACCCATCCTGTGGGCGGTAGTCAAAAGATTACAGAGGTACATAATTGGTCCAGGGACTGGACTCCAAAGTTTTGATAGCTGAGCAAGTTACAGAGGTAATGAACTCACAATTTACAAAGGTAATGAACTCACAATTTACAAAGGTAATGAACTCACAATTTACAAAGGTAATGAACTCCAGGTAAGTCTGGTCACAATCATGACAAGTTACAAAGGTATTTACAGATTACAGAGGTACGTAATGGGTCCAGGGACTGGGCCCCCAAAGTTTTGATAGCTGAACCAGAAGACAAAAAGAATGCAGATGTAATATATACAGACTTTGCAAAAGCCTTTGACAAGTGTGACCATGGCGTAATAGCGCACAAAATGCGTGCTAAAGGAATAACAGGAAAAGTTGGTAGATGGATGTATAATTTCCTCACAAAAAGAACACAAAGAGTAGTAGTCAACAGAGTAAAGTCCAAGGTGGCTACGGTGAAAAGCTCTGTTCCTAAAGGCACAGTACTCGCTCCCATCTTGTTTCTCATCCTCATATCTGACATAGACAAGGATTTGAGCCACAGCACCCTGTCTTCCTTTGCAGATGACACCCGAATCTGCATGGCAATGTCTTCCATTGCAGACACTGCAAGGCTCCAGGCGGACATCAACCAAATCTTTCAATGGGCTGCAGAAAACAATATGAAGCTCAATGATAAGAAATTTCAATTACTATTCTGATATGGTAAACATGAGGAAATTAAAACTTCATCAGAGTACAAAACAAATTACGGCCACAAAATAGAGCGAAAAACTAACGTCAAAGACCTGGGAGTGATCAAGTCGGAGGATCTCACCTTCAAGGACCATAACATTGCATCAATCACAGCTTCTAGAAAAATGACAGGATGGATAATGAGAACCTTCAAAACCAGGGATATGAAGCCCTCATTACACTCTTCAGATCGCTTTTTCTATCTAGGCTGGAATATTGCTGCACAATAATAGCACCTTTCAAGGCAGGTGAAATTGCTGACCTAGAAAATGTACAGAGAACCTTCATGGCACGCATAACGGAGATAAAACACATCAATTACTGGGAGCGCTTGAGGTTCCTAAACCTGTATTCCCTGGAACACAGGCGGGAGAGATGCATGATTATATACACCTGGAAAATCCTAGAGGGAATAGTACCGAACTTGCACACGAAAATCACTCACAATGAAAGCAAAAGACTTGGCAAATGATGCAACATCCACCCAATGAAAAGCAGGGGTGTCACTAGCACATTAAGAGACAATACAATAAGTGTCATGGGCCTGAGACTGTTCAACTGCCTCCCAGCATACATAAGGGGATTACCAATAGACCCCTGGCAGTCTTGAAGCTGGCACTGGACAAGCACCTAAAGTCGGTACATGACCAGCCAGGCTGTGCCTCGTATGTTGGGTTGCGTGCAGCCAGCAGTAACAACCTGGTTGATCAGGCTCTGATCCGCAAGGAGGCCTGGTCAAAGACCTGGCCATGGGGGCATTGACCCCCAGGAACTCTCTCCAAGTAAACTGAAGGTATGATAATTTTTGTGTTACTCTGGTGGTTAATGAACATGTTACTATGTATGATAATTTTTGTGTTACTCTGTGTTTAATGTACATGTTACTATGTATGATAATTTTTGTGTTACTCTGGCGGTTAATGTACATGTTATTATGTTTGATAATTTTTGTGTTACTCTGGTGGTTAATGTACATGTTATTATGTTTGATAATTTTTGTGTTACTCTGGTGGTTAATGTACATGTTACTATGTATGATAATTTTTGTGTTACTCTGGTGGTTAATGTACATGTTATTATGTATGATAATTTTTGTGTTACTCTGGTGGTTAGTGTACATGTTACTATGTATGATAATTTTTGTGTTACTCTGGTGGTTAATGTACATGTTACTATGTATGATAATTTTTGAGTTACTCTGGTGGTTAATGTACATGTTCCTATGTGATTATGCTGCTCCCATGTTGATATTAGCTAGAGAAAGTTCTCTCCGACCCTTGGAGTTAATGCAAAATGAAGCTCTCAGGATTATTCCTTGGTGTCCCAGATCTACAAAAGTTCTTAACATGAGGAAGGAGCTTGGTATTTCTAGTATCAGTGATAGGATCTAATGGTGCTAAAGCTAACCTATGACACTGAGCTTGACTCAATCATCATTACTGATTCTATGTCATCATTGGAGGCTCTTGACTCATATAATGACTCCAACAACATGCTCATTGGAGAAGCCAGGTATAGATACTCAGAAATTAGGGACAAAGGAATTAATGTACAATTGCTATGGATCCCATCACACATTGGATTACTCTTTCATGATAAAGTTGATATGTTAGCCAAGAAGAGTACCAAGAAGGAGAATGTAGAATATAACTTTGGTATAACTGTGTCTAGCATTAGGAATAATATTAGGAGAGAAGAAAATAATGAAAATGATTGTTATAGGAATGCAGTTAGAAGCGTGAGTAGATCTATAACCCACTATGATAACATGAACGTAGATAAGTATGTTTATGGAGCAATGTGCAATGTGAACCGACTGACTGATGTTGTAGTGGCCAGGCTTGGGCTTGGTTACGAGTACTTCTGGCAGTTTGGGAGACACACAGATGATGATCAAACTAAATGTAAATTATGTGATCAGGCATATGGTCACTCTCTTGAACACTATGTGCTTAATTGTCCACTTATCGAGGAATACAGAGACAGACAGTATAATAACCTATGTGACATGTCAAGATATCTTATTAATGAAAATAAGATACCAAAGCTGAAGGGGGTAGGAAAGTTTCAGTGGGGGGAAATAAATGGGATTAAATCTGGAGTATCTGAGAGAGTTAGAGCAAAGGAAGGGGTAGCAGTAATGTTAAATGATCAGTTATGGAAGGAGAAAAGAGAATATGAATGTGTAAATTCAAAAATTATGTGGATTAAAGTAAAGGTTGGATGCGAGAAGTGGGTCATAATAAGCGTGTATGCACCTGGAGAAGAGAGGAATGCAGAGGAGAGAGAGAGATTTTGGGAGATGTTAAGTGAATGTATAGGAGCCTTTGAACCAAGTGAGAGAGTAATTGTGGTAGGGGACCTGAATGCTAAAGTAGGAGAAACTTTTAGAGAGGGTGTGGTAGGTAAGTTTGGGGTGCCAGGTGTAAATGATAATGGGAGCCCTTTGATTGAACTTTGTATAGAAAGGGGTTTAGTTATAGGTAATACATATTTTAAGAAAAAGAGGATAAATAAGTATACAAGATATGATGTAGGGCGAAATGACAGTAGTTTGTTGGATTATGTATTGGTAGCTAAAAGACTGCTGAGTAGACTTCAGGATGTACATGTTTATAGAGGGGCCACAGATATATCAGATCACTTTCTAGTTGTAGCTACTTGCTTGCTAGGTAAACAGGACACCTGGTGTAAGGAAACATACACAATTTTTCCACCCTTGCCAGGCCATGGGTCTCCCTTATTACCAATGTATATCTTTATTGTAACTGATTTTCAGACAGTTGAGTTAGTTGCTTTAAGGTTTAAATAATAAGATATTACAAGGAGCACAATTAAGTCACTTTGAGTTTTTTTGTGTTACTCTGGTGGTTAATGTACATGTTACTATGTATGATAATTTTTGTGTTACTCTGGTGGTTAATGTACATGTTACTATGTATGATCATTTTTGTGTTACTCTGGTGGTTAATGTACATGTTACTATGTATGATAATTTTTGTGTTTCTCTGGTGGTTAATGTACATGTTACAATGTATGATAATTTTTGTGTTACTCTGGTGGTTAATGTACATGTTACTATGTATGATAATTTTTGTGTTACTCTGGTGGTTAATGTACATGTTACTATGTATGATAATTTTTGTGTTACTCTGGTGGTTAATGTACATGTTACAATGTATGATAATTTTTGTGTTTCTCTGGTGGTAAATGTACATGT
>NC_069414.1:50179586-50203541 GCF_026875155.1 Cherax quadricarinatus
TGTCTCCCCACTGCCCATCACCAACTGCCTTCACCACTGCCTTCACCACTGCCTCCACCACTGACTTCACGCACCTGTCTTCACCACTTGCCTGCACACTTGCGCCTCCACCACTCGCCTCCACCACTGCCTCCGACACCACTAGTCTTCACCACTGTCTCACCACTGCCTCCACCACTGCCTCCACCACTGTCTCACCACTGTCTACACCACTGCCTTCACTGACTGCCATCACCACTGCGTCACCACTGTCTTCACCACGGCCTTCACTACGCCTACACCAGCTGCCCTTCACATGCCTTCACCACTGCCTCCACCACTGTCTTCACCACAGTCTTCCACCACTGCCTTCACTACTTTACTGCCTTCACCACTGCCTTCACCACTGCCAATCCACCACTGTCCTACACACTGTCATCACCACTGCCTTCCCACTGCCTCACCTCTGCCTCCACCACTGCCTCACCACTGCCCTTGCACCACTGCCTTCACCACTTCCTCCACCACTGCCGTCACCACTGCCTCCACCACGGCCTTCACTACTGCCTTCACCACTCCTTCACCACTGCCTCCACCACTGCCTCACTACTGCCATCACCACTTGCCTTCACCACGTGCCTCCCACCACTGCCATTCACCACTGCCCTTCACCACTGTGCCTCCACCACTGCCTTCCACCACTTGACTCCACCACTGCCTTCACCAAAGCCTTCACCACTGCCTCCACCACACCTTCACATGCTTCACCACCCTTCACTCCACTGCCCTCCACCACTCCTTCACCACTTCCGTCACCACGCCTTCACACACGCCTTCACCACTGCCTTCCACCACTGCTTCAAACCACTGCCTTCACCACTGTCCCCCTTCACCACTGCACTTCACCACTGCCTTCACCACTGCCCTTCACCACGCCCCCCACTGCCTTCACACTGCCTTCACCACTGCCTTCACCACTGCCTTCACCACTGCTTCACCACTGCCACCACCACTTCCTCCACCACTGCCTTCACCACTGCATTCAACCACTGCCCCACCCACTTGCCTTCACCCACTGCCTTCACCACTGCCTTTCACTACTCCTCACCACTTCCTTCACACCACTGGCCTTCACCACTGACTCCACCACTGCCTCCACCACGCCTTTCACACTGCCTTCACCACTGCCTTCACCACATGCCTTCACTACTGCCTTCACAACTTGCCTCCACCACTGCCCTTCACTAGTCTGCCTCCACCACTTGCAACCACACACTCTTCCACCACGCCTCCACACTGCCTCCATCACTGCCTCCACCATTGCCTTCTCCACTGCCTTCAACCACTGCCTCCACCACCTGCCCTCCACCACTGCCTTCACCACTGCCTTCAACCACTGCCTTCACCACTGCCTACCACCACTGCCTTCATCCACAGCCTTGCACCACTGCCTCCACCCAGTGCCTCACACCACTAGCCTCCACCACTGCCTCACTCACTCTGCCTTCACCATGCCTTCACCACTGCTTCACCACGCCTCCACCACTGCCATCACCACTGCCCTTCAACCACTGCCTTGCACCACTGCTCCACATCTGCCTCCACCACTGCCTCCACACCACTTACCTTCTCCACCACTGCCCCACCACTGCCTTCTCCACTGCCCCACCACATGCCTCCACCACTGCCTTCACCACTGGCCTGTCAACCACTGCCTCCACCACTTGCATCCACCAACTGCCTCAACTACTGGCCTCCAACACTGCCATCCACCACTGCTTCACCACGCCAGGTCAACCCACTGCCTTCATCCACTGCCTCCAACACTGCCTCCACCACTGCCTTCACCACTGCGCCTCACCAGCTGCTCCACACGACTGCCTCCACCACTGCCTTCACCACTGCCAAATCCACCACTTGCCTTTCACGCACTGCCTTCACCACTGCCTTCACCACAGCCTCCATCACTGCCTTTCACCACAGCCTCCACCACTAGCCTCACCACTGCCTTCAACCACTGCCGTTCCAACACTGCACTCCACCACTGCTTGCCTCCACCACTGCCATCCACCACGTGCCTTCACCACTGCCTTCCAAGCCACTCTCCACCGCAGCTGCCTTCACCACAAGCATCCACCACGCCTTCACCACTGCTTCACCACTGCCTCCACCACTGCCTTCACCACTGCCTGTCCACCACTGCCTTCACCACGTGCCTCCACCACTTTAGCCTTCAACCACTGCCGTTCAACCACTAGCCTCCACGCACTGCCATCACCACATGCCCTCCATCACTTGCCTCCACCGAATGCCTCCACCACTGCCTACCACCACTGCCTCCGATCATCTGCCTCCACCACTGCCTTCACCACTGCCCCTCCATCACTGCCTCCACCACTGCCTCCACTTACTTCCTCCACCACGCCTCCACTGACTTACGCCTCCACCACTGCCTCTATCACTGCCTCCACCACGACTCCACCACTGCCTCCACCACTGGCCTTCCACCACTGCCTCCACCCACTGCTCTAACAACTGCCTCCACTGCCCCAATCACTGGCGCTCCACCATTGCCTCCACCACTGCCTCTACCACTGCCTCCACCACTGCCGTCCACCAATGGCATCCACCACTGCCTCCACCACTTTCTCCATCCACCGCTGCCATCCATGCTGTCGCCACCGCAGCCGTCCACCGCTGCCTCCAACACTGCCTCCACCACTTCTCTTCCACCACTGCCTCCACCACGCCCTCTCAGCCACTGTGGGGCTGATAGTGCTGTCCTGAGTCAAAATGGTGAAGGCTGGAGTGCCTGTCCCTGGAGACCGAAATGTGAAAGCTGAGATACGTCTTGGAGAACAGTAATGGTGAAGGCTGATATTTTGTCCAGTATTCGGGAATATACGCAGGAAGGAAATATCATATAAATGACCACATAGAAGACAGGAGCCTTATAGGGCAACAATGTAGTCAAGATAAGATAAAACCCAATATGCAAACAGAAATACCGCAGGAAATAAGGCAAACAAGAGGACTCCCAATAGCAATAGTGAGGATAAAATTAACCAAAAACCACTGGTGGATGCTCCATTGTTGGTGCTAGCGAGATAGTGAATAAGACAGGAAACATGCACCAACAGGAATACAGTCACAGAAACCCATAGGCAAACGAAACCCAAGCATTGCACCTAACTATGGCACGTGGGGGGGGGGGTTGGTATCTGCTAGGCAGTGGAAATCTGGAAAAAACAGATGGGTCACATGCAACTATGACACCTAGAAAAATCATGTCCATATGACAACAGGAAAATGCAAACTCCCCTTCTGTAAGCTTTTCACACCCTGAAAGGTGTACCTCTTCAGTACAGGAAAGACTGTGCTATAATTAAATTGCCAGGCATACATCTAAAGGGGACAAAAAGATACAAAACATCCAGCCATGGGAAAACCTGGGTACACAACACTCAAGAGGAGAGTTTTTTTAGTGCCAGGAAGGAAAAAAAAACTGGCAGAAATGGCAGAAATTCGTACACCAAATCCAGTCATTCCTGAATGAACCCACATCGATGGCCTCCAAAACAACCCTCCAACCAACAGATACAGATACTAAGTGCCCGGAAAAAATCCCGCCCCAGTACCAACAATACCACCAGTCCGCTAACATTCTTTCTTTGCAAATATACAGGGTCTAAAGCCACAACAAACAACAAAAAACCTTTCATCCGTGGACTGCTCGCAGATGCAAAGGCAATGTTCGCGGGCTTTCACTGAGACCCCCCATAAAGGAATCGCACTTGGACAACGAAATATGGATCCCAGGTTACAACCTAAACAGATGTGACAGAGTTAACAGGCAAAAGGGGGGGTTTGGCCTGTACATTGCAGAGTCACTTGTTTGCACAGAACTGCTTAATGCCTCAAATGACGTAGTGGAAGTTTTAGCAGTAAAGGTCGAGAACCAAAACCTAGTCATTGTGGTAGTCTACAAGCCTCCGGATGCAACTTCCCAGCAATTCCAGGAACAGCTGTTAAAATTGACCACTGTCTGGAAAATCTTCCAGCTCCTGCACCCAACATCTTGCTCCTGGGGGATTTCAACTTAAGGCACCTAAAATGGAGGAATATAGCAAATAATATTGTTGCAGAAATAACACCAGGAGGCAGCTCTGATGAAAACTCACACTCACACGAGCTTTTAAATCTCTGCACAAAATTCAATTTAAACCAGCAAATAATAGAGCCTACTAGACTGGAGAATACACTAGACCTCATATTCACTAACAATGATGATCTGATAAGAAATGTCACCATATCAAAAACAATATACTCAGATCACAACATAATTGAGGTTCAGACATGTATGCGTGGAGCCCCAGACCGACAAAATGAGACTAGTCACGAGGGAGCATTCACCAAATTCAACTTCAATAACAAAAACATAAAGTGGGACCAAGTAAACCAAGTCCTAACCGATATAAGCTGGGAAGATATACTAAGCAACACAGACCCAAACTTATGCCTAGAACAGATTAACTCGGTGGCACTCGATGTATGCACAAGGCTTATTCCTCTAAGAAAAAGGAGGAGTAGATGTAAAATAGAAAGAGACAGGCGCTCCCTTTACAGGCGACGGAAAAGAATAACAGAGCGGCTAAAAGAGGTCAATATATCTGAAATGCGCAGGGAGACACTGGTCAGAGAAATAGCAAGCATCGAACTTAAGCTAAAAGAATCCTTTAGGAGTCAGGAATCGCGGGAAGAACTAAAAGCCATAAATGAAATCGAAAGAAACCCAAAGTATTTCTTCTCCTATGCCAAATCAAAATCGAGAACAACGTCCAGTATTGGGCCCCTACTTAAACAAGATGGGTCCTACACAGATGACAGCAAGGAAATGAGTGAGCTACTCAAGTCCCAATATGACTCAGTTTTTAGCAAGCCGCTAACCAGACTGAGAGTCGAAGATCAAAATGAATTTTTTATGAGAGAGCCACAAAATTTGATTAACACAAGCCTATCCGATGTTATCCTGACGCCAAATGACTTCGAACAGGCGATAAATGACATGCCCATGCACTCTGCCCCAGGGCCAGACTCATGGAACTCTGTGTTCATCAAGAACTGCAAGAAGCCCCTATCACGAGCCTTTTCCATCCTATGGAGAGGGAGCATGGACACGGGGGTCGTCCCACAGTTACTAAAAACAACAGACATAGCCCCACTCCACAAAGGGGGCAGTAAAGCAACAGCAAAGAACTACAGACCAATAGCACTAACATCCCATATCATAAAAATCTTTGAAAGGGTCCTAAGAAGCAAGATCACCACGCATCTAGAAACCCATCAGTTACACAACCCAGGGCAACATGGGTTTAGAACAGGTCGCTCCTGTCTGTCTCAACTATTGGACCACTACGACAAGGTCCTAAATGCACTAGAAGACAAAAAGAATGCAGATGTAATATATACAGACTTTGCAAAAGCCTTCGACAAGTGTGACCATGGCGTAATAGCGCACAAAATGCGTGCTAAAGGAATAACAGGAAAAGTCGGTCGATGGATCTATAATTTCCTCACTAACAGAACACAGAGAGTAGTCGTCAACAGAGTAAAGTCCGAGGCAGCTACGGTGAAAAGCTCTGTTCCACAAGGCACAGTACTCGCTCCCATCTTGTTCCTCATCCTTATATCCGACATAGACAAGGATGTCAGCCACAGCACCGTGTCTTCCTTTGCAGATGACACCCGAATCTGCATGACAGTGTCTTCCATTGCAGACACTGCAAAGCTCCAGGCAGACATCAACCAAATCTTTCAGTGGGCTGCAGAAAACAATATGAAGTTCAACGATGAGAAATTTCAATTACTCAGATATGGTAAACATGAGGAAATTAAATCGTCATCAGAGTACAAAACAAATTCTGGCCACAAAATAGAGCGAAACACCAACGTCAAAGACCCGGGAGTGATCATGTCGGAGGATCTCACCTTCAAGGACCATAACATTGTATCAATCGCATCTGCTAGAAAAATGACAGGATGGATAATGAGAACCTTCAAAACTAGGGAGGCCAAGCCCATGATGACACTCTTCAGGTCACTTGTTCTATCTAGGCTGGAATATTGCTGCACACTAACAGCACCTTTCAAGGCAGGTGAAATTGCCGACCTAGAAAATGTACAGAGAACTTTCACGGCACGCATAACGGAGATAAAACACCTCAATTATTGGGAGCGCTTGAGGTTCCTAAACCTGTATTCCCTGGAACGCAGGAGGGAGAGATACATGATTATATACACCTGGAAAATCCTAGAGGGACTAGTACCGAACTTGCACACGAAAATCACTCATTACGAAAGCAAAAGACTTGGCAGACGATGCACCATCCCCCCAATGAAAAGCAGGGGTGTCACTAGCACGTTAAGAGACCATACAATAAGTGTCAGGGGCCCGAGACTGTTCAACTGCCTCCCAGCACACATAAGGGGGATTACCAACAGACCCCTGGCAGTCTTCAAGCTGGCACTGGACAAGCACCTAAAGTCAGTTCCGGATCAGCCGGGCTGTAGCTCGTATGTTGGTTTGCGTGCAGCCAGCAGCAACAGCCTGGTTGATCAGGCTGTGATCCACCAGGAGGCCTGGTCTCAGACCGGGCCGCGGGGGCGTTGACCCCCGGAACTCTCTCCAGGTAAACTCCAGGTAAACCACTGCCTCCAGCATTGCCTCTACCACTGCCTCCACCACTGCCTCCACCACTGCCTCCACCACTGCCTCCACCACTGCCTCCACCACTGCCTCCACCACTGCCTCCACCACTGCCTTCACCACTGCCTCCACCACTGCCTCCACCATTGCCTCCACCACTGCCTTCACCACTGCCTCCACCACTGCCTCCACCACTGACTTCACCACTGCCTCCACCACTGCCTCCACCACTGCCTCCACAACTGCCTCCACCACTGCCTCCTCCACTGCCTTCACCACTGCCTTCACCACTGCCTCCACCATTGCCTCCACCACTGCCTTCACCACTGCCTCCACCACTGCCTCCACCACTGCCTCCACCACTGCCTCATCACTGCCTCCACCACTTCCTCCACCACTGCCTCAGCCACTGCCTCCACCACTGCCTCAGCCACTGCCTCAGCCACTGCCTCAGCTACTGCCTCAGCCACTGCCTCCACCACTGCCTCCACCACTGCCTCCACCACTGCCTCCACCACTGCCTCAACCACTGCCTCAGCCACTGCTTCAACCACTGCCTCAGCTACTGCCTCAACCAGTGCCTCAGCCACTGCCTCAGCCACTGCCTCAGATACTGCCTCCACCACTGCCTCCACCACTGCCTCCACCACTGCCTCCACAACTGCCTCCACCACTGCCTCAACCACTGCCTCAGCTACTGCCTCAACCACTGCCTCAGCCACTGCTTCAACCACTGCCTCAGCTACTGCCTCAACCACTGCCTCAGCCACTGCCTCAGCCACTTCCTCAGATACTGCCTCCACCACTGCCTCCACCACTGCCTCCACCACTGCCTCAACCACTGCTTTAGCTACTGCCTCAACCACTGCCTGAGCCACTGCCTCCACCACTGCCTCAGCCACTGCCTCCACCACTGCCTCAGCCACTGCCTCCACCACTGCCTCCACAACTGCTTCCACCACTGCCTGAACCACTGCCTCAGCTACTACCTCAACCACTGCCTCAGCCACTGCCTCAACCACTGCCTCAGCCACTGCCTCAGCCACTGCCTCAACCACTGCCTCAGCCACTGCCTCCACCACTGCCTCAACCACTGCCTCAACCACTGCCTCAGCCACTGCCTCAACCACTGCCTCAGCCACTGCCTCCACCACTGCCTCAACCACTGCCTCAGCCACTGCCTCCAACACTGTGGCGCAATACCTCGTATTTTTGTACAATTTCTTTCTTCACTTCTATGGTGTTTCTCACTTTCTTTACTGAAGGGGTGCCACTAGGAAGTTTCTTTGGGCTCATGATGGCTTATTTCACAGTCCCAATCAATAAACAAACTCTAAACACAATGAAATTATTGTGAAATGTTTGGAAGAGTGTGTAGGGTAATGTTCACTCAAGGATAAACAAAGCTAGACTGGCTCATGACACCTGCACGAGCAGGTGGACAGGTCTGGTATGTTGACCAGAACACGGGACACAGGCAGAAACTCAGGACAAAATTTAGCCAAAAAAAAGCGGAATAAACTCAAAGTGGCTGATTATCAGGGCGGACAAAACTCAGGGTTCCACTGTATATCTCTGTCTATCTGTCTATATATCTCTATCTCTCACATGTACATATAATACAGTTATTATACATAGTGTAAATTACCTAGGATAACCCAAAAATTCCAGGCAAAGTGCTATACAGTGCTTGTAGATATAAGACATAATAAGTGTGATGCAAGTAGTATGCATTTTCACTTGCTCAGGAATCAGGGAGCGGCTCGTAAACCAACAGGTTTATGAGCCGCTCCTTGAGAAAGAGAGACAAGCAGATGGAAAGACACACACATAGGCAGACACACACAGGCAGACAGAAAGACCGAGACACAGGCAGACAGAAAGACAGACATATAGGCAGACAGATAAGCAGAGCTAGACAGATAGACACAGATAGATAAATAGACAGACAGACATACATACATGTTTGTGTGTAACAGTGAAAACAAAGCCAGGGATCCCTGCAGCAGTGCTTTATCAGCAAGTGTCATGTTATGACCTCAACATCATCACTTACATAAAATGTCCTGGCTCCTAAATGGCTACACAGTCTTTTGTCCAGGGGCATTTAAATTACACTGAAAAACACAGCAACTCCTGGGCCAGCATGTATCTTCATACTAATTATGAAGCATGAGTGCAAATAATTAATATAGTATAAGGAACACAAAAACTCACCCATGCAAAAATATATCTATATACAGTGGAACCCCGGTTCATTTGCTGCTGGTATCTGCCGAATTGGAAATCGGCCACTTTTTGGCCAAAATTTTTGCCCTGGATTTTGGTCGGTGAGTCAGAAATTGGCCATATTTGACACATCTGCCCGCCTCTCCCTCACATCTCTGAGTCAGTCTGGCTGTGTCTGTCGGTGAGTGAGCAAGGCTCTGCATTTGTCCAAACATTTTGTTATAATTCATTGTTTTTTGTGGCTGTTGATTGATTGTGGCTGCAAAATAAGCCACCATGGGCCCAAAGAAAGTTCCTAGTGCCACTCCTTTGGTAAAGAAAGTGAGAAACACGAGAGAATTCCAGAAAGAAATTGCAAAAAAAGCATGAAAGTGGTGTGTGTGTGCTTGAGCTTGCCAGGATGTATGGGAAAAGCAAATCAACAATCACTTCCATCCTGGCAAAGTAGAAATCAAGGAAGCTAATGTTACAAAAGGGGTAAATATGCTAACGAAACAAAGATCTCCAATAATCTAAGATATGGAGAAGTTATTGTTGGTGTTGATGAACAAAAAACAGCGGGAGATAGTGTTATGGAGTCAATCGTTTTTGAAAAAGCTTGTGGAACTTGTAAAGAAAATGCTAGAATGAGTGCAACTGTTAGTGAATTTAAGGCCAGCAGTGGCTGGTTTGACAGATTCAAGAAGCATAGTGGCATTCACAATGTTTTTAGGCATGGTGAAATTGCAAGTTCTGACAAATATGTGGCTGAAAAATTTGTGCATGAATTCAAGGGGTATGTAGAGGATAAAGGATTCCTTCCCCAACAAGTGTTCATTTGTGATGAAACAGGCCTCTTTTGGAGGTTGACCTACATCACACAGGAGGAAAAGGCACTACCAGGACACAAACCTATGAAAGACAAGCTAACTCCTTTGTTCTATGGTAATGCTAGTGGTGATTTCATAGTGAAGTCTTTACTGGTGTATCACTCTGAAAATCCCAGAGTGTTCAAGAAAAGCAATGTCAAGAGTAAATTGTGTTGTAGAGAGCTAATAATGGGTCACAAGGCAAATTTTCATTGACTTGATCCATGACGTGTTTGGTACCTGTGTAAAAAAATAATTCCAGGAAAATAAATTGCCACCCAAGTGCCTCCTGGTATTGGACAATGCTCCTGCTCATCCTTCAAACTTGGTAGTCCTATTATCTAGCAGTGAAGTTCCTGCCTCCTAACACCACTCCTCTTATCTAGCCTATAGACCAGCTGGTCATTTCTAACTTCAAAAGACTCTTCACCAAAGCAATGTTTCAAAGGTGCTTTGAAGTGACCTCTCACACTGAATTGACCCTAAGAAACTTCTGGAGGAACCACTTCAGTATCCTCCATTGCATAACCCTTATGGGTAAGGCTTGGCAGGGAGTGACTTCCAGGACTTTGTGCTTGGAGAAAATGTGGCCAGAATACAGGAGGGCCCCACTTATACGGCAGGTTAGGTTCCAGGCTACCGCCGTAAAGCGGAAACCGCCGTAAAGTGGAACACCCTTTTTTTCCACTTATAAATGCATACAAACACTAGATAACAAGTTTACACTAACATATATTAAGTTAGCAATAGAACCAGGCATCAAAAAACAATAAAAAAGTACAATACACACATAGTGCACTCATTACTTACCTTAAAATATTTATAGTCTTAATCTAGGGTGAGACAAGTAGTATTTATTGTAAGAAATCAAGTGTGGTATGTATGGTAATAGCCAGGCTACCTTACCAGGCCACCCCACCCACACATACTATTCTATGATATTTAAGCATCCCAGAGCGATAAAATGTATATACAGTTCACTCATTACTTACCTTAAAATATTTGTAGTCTTAATGTAGGGTCAGGAGTAAGTAAATGAGATAAAACGAATAAATGAGAGAGAGAAAGAATGAGTACATGAGAGGGGACAGGCGCAGAGTTATATAAACAAACCAGGCGAACGTAAGTTTTGTAAACAAACAAAGTGTACACGTCTGGTTTGTGTACAAGTTACATTGTGTACAGGTTGTCTCTACATTGATACGGTAGAATTAATAAAGAAGAACACTCCCATTCTCATGTAACATCATTTTGAGAAGAAATGAAGCTCTGAGTGAAGGCAATGGAAATAAGTCACACTGACTTTTTTGGGTTATCCTAGGTTCTCTACACGTATGTTGTTATGTATGATAATCTATGTAACTGTATTTGTGTATACCTGAATAAACTTACTTACATACATACGAAAGGAGTAATTTTCTACAGTTACCCCCAGTAACACATTTTCTCTTATGTTAGATTAGAGAAAATGTTATTCTTGCCGTCACTTGTACAAGTTATGTGGCTCCCACATCTTATATTTTTATTTATTATTATATATTATCACACTGGCCGATTCCCACCAAGGCAGGGTGGCCCGAAAAAGAAAAACTTTCACCATCATTCACTCCATCACTGTCTTGCCAGAAGGGTGCTTTACACTACAGTTTTTAAACTGCAACATTAACACCCCTCCTTCAGAGTGCAGGCACTGTACTTCCCATCTCCAGGACTCAAGTCCGGCCTGCCGGTTTCCCTGAATCCCTTCATAAATGTTACTTTGCTCACACTCCAACAGCACGTCAAGTATTAAAAACCATTTGTCTCCATTCACTCCTATCAAACACTCTCATGCATGCCTCCTGGAAGTCAAAGCCCCTCGCACACAAAACCTCCTTTACCCCCTCCCTCCAACCTTTCCTAGGCCGACCCCTACCCCGCCTTCCTTCCACTACAGACTGATACACTCTTGAAGTCATTCTGTTTCGCTCCATTCTCTCTACATGTCCGAACCACCTCAACAACCCTTCCTCAGCCCTCTGGACAACAGTTTTGGTAATCCCGCACCTCCTCCTAACTTCCAAACTACGAATTCTCTGCATTATATTCACACCACACATTGCCCTCAGACATGACATCTCCACTGCCTCCAGCCTTCTCCTCGCTGCAACATTCATCACCCACGCTTCACACCCATATAAGAGCGTTGGTAAAACTATACTCTCATACATTCCCCTCTTTGCCTCCAAGGACAAAGTTCTTTGTCTCCACAGACTCCTAAGTGCACCACTCACTCTTTTTCCCTCATCAATTCTATGATTCACCTCATCTTTCATAGACCCATCCGCTGACACGTCCACTCCCAAATATCTGAATACGTTCACCTCCTCCATACTCTCTCCCTCCAATCTGATATTCAATCTTTCATCACCTAATCTTTTTGTTATCCTCATAACCTTACTCTTTCCTGTATTCACCTTTAATTTTCTTCTTTTGCACACCCTACCAAATTCATCCACCAATCTCTGCAACTTCTCTTCAGAATCTCCCAAGAGCACAGTGTCATCAGCAAAGAGCAGCTGTGACAACTCCCACTTTGTGTGTGATTCTTTATCTTTTAACTCCACGCCTCTTGCCAAGACCCTCGCATTTACTTCTCTTACAACCCCATCTATAAATATATTAAACAACCACGGTGACATCACACATCCTTGTCTAAGGCCTACTTTTACTGGGAAAAAATTTCCCTCTTTCCTACATACTCTAACTTGAGCCTCACTATCCTCGTAAAAACTCTTCGCTGCTTTCAGTAACCTACCTCCTACACCATACACTTGCAACATCTGCCACATTGCCCCCCTATCCACCCTGTCATACGCCTTTTCCAAATCCATAAATGCCACAAAGACCTCTTTAGCCTTATCTAAATACTGTTCACTTATATGTTTCACTGTATTTATATTTATATTTATATTTATGTTTATTTATTCTATTGTGGGGTGTATTTATCATCTTTTTATGTTATGTATCGTGTTTATTATATAATTTTGAAAAAAAATATCATGGATGGATTAATGAAAATGTGTATATTAACGTAATATACGACATTTAATGAGACTCGGTGAGTATTGTTATTATTATTATCATTTCTAATATGGCGTCACTTGTGCAAGTCGTCTGCTACCACATCTCACATTTATGTTTATTTATTCTACTGTGGGGTGTAAATAATCTTATTAATATGATGCATTCGTGTTTATTAAATAACTTTGAGAAAAATAACATTGAGATGGATGATTAATGAAAATGTTTATATTAACGTAATATACACATTTAAAATGACTCGATATTTTATTATCATAACTAAAATGATGTCTGGAGACATAAGACACTTACCAAATTATGTGTAGCCTGCATGCCAGACAGTATGTAAGATTATTTAGGTACAGGTATACCATAAGTATAAATTATCAAGTATATATAAAATATTAATTAACTTATAAAACATTGAAATTTTGAGTTTCCAGCCAAAATGAGAGACTTAAAGCGCTTACAGAGCTCATGAGAAATGTAAACAACAGGGAGGGCAACGGTGACCGCAGTAGAAATTCAGGTGGTGGAGCCGTATAGTGATTTTGGTCATAATATGAAATGTCCGTGATTAGCGGAACGCCGTAAAGAAAACGCCGTAAAGCGTGGCCTTCACTGTATATTATAAAACAACAACGGCTCAAGACTGATCCCAGTGGAACGCCACTTGTTAGGGGGTGGGGGGGACTGAGATCCCTCTCGGATTTAACCCCATTTAGGACACTCTGCTTCCTGTCTGTGAGCCATGATTCGATCCACAAGCACCCTTCCCCCAATGCCATGACTGCTACTTTCTTCAACAGTCTTTGTGCGAACTCAATCAAATGCTTACTAAAATCTAAGTAAACAATAACTCAAATCTTTATCGTGTCCAACAGCCTCAAGCTTTAATGAGAAATTTAATAATTTTATTAGACTAGACCGGCGCTTGTGAATCCATGCTGAGTATCATTAATCAAGTCTATGCTTAATCGATTGGCTTCTATAATCTCATCTATAATTGACTCAAGTAATTTGCCTACAATTGAAGTCAGGCTTATTGGCGGATAATTTGATGGTAAACGACTTGTCCCCTAACCATGTTTTTAAAAATAGGATTACATTAGCCATCTTCACACATATCAGACACTACACCTGTTTGAAGAGATAAATTAAAAAAATTATTTAATGGTTCACAGACTTCTATTTTGCATTCCTTAAGAACCCTTGAAAAAACCTCATCAGGACCCGGTGACTTATTTTGCTTCAGTCGGTCTATCTGCTTCACAACCATTTCACTAGTGACTGTGATGTTTACATAATTTATCTTCTTCTGGCCCACTATAAAAATTAATTACCGGAATATTATTAGTGTCTTCCTGTGTAAAAACCGAAAGAAAATAGTTATTTAAAATCGAGCACATTTCATTCTCTTTGTCAGTAAGATGCCCATAGTTATTTTTAAGGGGACCTATCTTGTCTCTGACTTTTGTTCTATATACCTGGAAAAAACTTTTTGGGTTAGTTTTTAGAATCCCTAGCAACTTTAATTTCATAGTCCCTTTTAGCTTTTCTTATCCCCTTTTTAATGTCCCTCTTAATGTCAATATACTGATTCATAAGATGACCCTCGCCTCTTTTGATACGCCTATAAATTCCTTTCTTATGCCCTAGTAGATATTTTAGCCTATTATTCATCCATTTTGGGTCATTTCTATTTGACCTAATTTCTTTATATGGGATAAATGTTCTTTGAGCAGCATGTATAGTGTTCAGAAAACTGTCATATTGATAGCTCTCTTCGTTACCCCAGTCAACAGATGATAAGTGTTCTCTATGCCCATCGTAATCTGCTAAGCGAAAATCTGGGACTGTTACTGAGTTATCCCTACTATCATACTTCCAATCAATGCTAAATGTAATTGATTTGTGGTCGCTAGCACCCAGTTCCTCTGAAACTTCTAAATTATTAACAAGGGATTCATTGTTTGCCAGAACTAAGTCAAGCAGGTTATTACCCCTTGTAGGTTCTGTCACAAACTGCTTCAAAAAACAATCCTGAACTACTTCTAAGAAGTCGTATGATTCTAAATTCCCAGTCAAGAAATTCCAATCAATATGACTAAAGTTAAAGTCTCCAAGAATTAACTACATATCGTGCCTTGTGGCCCTAAACAATTTCAATCCCATAGTAGTCTCCCCTGGTCCCTATCTAAATTTGGGGACGTATATCACACCTAAAATTAATTTTTCATGCCCCTCTGAAAATTCTATCCAAACACTCTGTATGCTGTTACTTCAGACTTAATACCCGTTTTTATGCAACAGTTTCAAGCGATCTCGGACATACAATGCCACCCCACCCCCCCTTTCCGACACTTCTATCTACTTGGAACAATTTAAAAACCCTGAATGTGACATTCCGCAGGCATGTCCCGACTTTTTGAATTAAACCACGTCTCAGTAATGGCAAATACATCAACGTTACCTGCACTAGCAACTAGTCTCAACTCGTCCATCTTATTCCTAGCACTGCGACTATTTGTGTAATAAATATTTAAAGACCCTCCTCTCTCTTTACCCTTCCTGCTCCGTTCTCGATGGTCTTCGTTGGGGTTTCTAGGGATGTCTCACTCACGTCTGCCAATGCTTCCTTGGTGCTCGTTGTGGCATTCCCAGTAGAACACTCACATTCGTCAGGTAGCACGGAGAATAGGTTGGAAGTTTCCACGGTAGTCTTCTGGTTTCTTGTTGTTACTGCCTCTCCAACCGTTTTCTTGATCCTCAGCTTGGTTCCATGTTGCCCGGCCACTGATCAAGCTCCCCTCTTAACCTGGGGACTCACAACAGGAGGATTACTACGAATCCTCTTGTTCTTCTCCGTTAATCGCCGTATCTCCAGCTTAGCAACTCTGAGCTTTTCTCTCAGCTGCTGATAAAGTTGCTCAAGAGATGGCATCCTGGTTCAGGTTCACAGAGAGCACACAAACAGGTCTTCACAGAGCTAAGTACACGTCACCACTGAGCTAAGTACACGTCACCACTGAGCTAAGTACATGTCACCACTGAGCTAAGTACACATCACCACATAGTCCTCCCCACCAACTCCATTGCCAAACACGTTTCCAACATCTTTTCCAATACCTCATTTCAAGTATCTACCTCCACAACCACGACCATCAAGGACATTACCAGTGATAGACAGGACAAGCTTCCACCCTCTGCAGGGGTATACATAATCCCTTGTAATGACTGCAACAAGTTATTCATGGGCGAAACATCAAGGGACCTCCAAACACGTATTTCAGGACACCAATATGCAAGCAGGTCTGACGACACAAGGAATGCGTGCGTACAACACCGAAATCACACAACACTTGATAAACTACAGAAATCTCAAGACTTATCGCCACCGAAGAGACAACACTCATACCGAAGAATCCTGAATCATCACTTATTTCTATATCCGAAAAAAAACACCGAAAACAACATTCAACCAGAAATAGTGGCTTCTATAACAAGATGAACACTTGCCTAAGAAACTTCTTCGCATCGCTATCCCACAGAGAAACACTGTGAAGGTCTACCTGGGTTAACCTGTGAGAGAGTTTCGTGTCAATGCCCCGTGGCCCGTCTGTGACCCATGCCACCTGGTGTATCAGCCCCTGATCAACAGGCTGTGCGCTCCCTGCACGCAACCAAACGTACGAGCCACAGTCCCGCTGATTCAGAACTGACTTTAGGAGCGTTGTCTAAGCGCCAGCTTGAAGACTGCCAGGGTCTGTTGGGTAATCCCCCTTATGTGTGCTGGGAGCAGTTGAACAGTCTCATGGCCCCTGACACTTATTGGATGTCTCTTAACGTGGCTATGACACCCCTGCTTTTCATTGGGGGGATGTTTGCAATCGTCAGCCAAGTCTTTTGGCTTTCGTAGTGTAGTGATTTTCGTGTGCATGTTCTGTTACAAGTCCCCCTCTAAGGATTTTTCCAGGTGTAAATAATCATGTATCTCTCCTCCCTGCTTCAGGAATACAGGTTTAAAACCCCAGCGCCCCATAATTGAGGTGTTTTACTCCATTGTGGCTCACTCATGAAAGTCTCTGTATATTTTCTAGGTCGGCAATTTACCTGCCTTGAAAGGTGCTGTTAGAGTGCAGCAATATTACCAGCCTAGATAGAACAAGTGACCTGAAGAGTGTCATCATGGGCTTGGCCTCCCTAGTTTTGAAGGTTTTCATTATCCATCCTGTCATTTTTCTAGCAGATGCGATTGATACAATGTTATGGTCCTTGAAGGTGAGATCCTCCGACATAATCACTCCCAGGTCTTTGACGTTGGTGTTTCGCTCTATTTTGTGGCCAGAATTTGTTTTGTACTCTGATGAAGATTTAATTTCCTCATGTTTACCATATCTGAGTAATTGAAATTTCTCATCGTTGAACTTCATATTGTTTTCTGCAGCCCACTGAAAGATTTGGTTGATGTCTGCTCACAAACTTATCCAATCTCCTTTCCAAGCTACCCAAGATTTTAGACTCTATAACCCCACTCGGTACATCATCAGATGCACCTTCCTCCACCTGACCTCAGCTTCTGACCTGACTATAAATACTCGCGTTCCTTCCACCCCAGGTAGTTCTGTTTGTGACTTGAAAAAGCCCACTGTGTGGGTGAAACGTAGTCAATAAAGGATCACATTACACTGCATATGTGTTTATATTTCCATTGTGTCGGTATTTTATACCATTTATTTCCAGCATATGGTAATCTTTATTCAGGAAACGTTTCGCCACACAGTGGCTTCATCATCCAATACAAAGATGAAGGCGTAAGGAGAGGAGGAGTATGAGGTAATCAGTCCCTCAGCCTGGAGTCGATGTGTTCAGTCCATCAATCTTGTAGAATGTACAGCATAGGGCCGTAGACGTGGCTTATATACTGTAGTGAGGTGAGATAAAGCAGGCAGAGGCGGGGTCGTAGTGGTACCATCCACTAGTCGAAATAGGTCTTCATCCAAAGGTTGAACAAGTGGTGACCTGTACTTAACTCTGTGAAGAAGTGTCTTGCGTGCTCCCCGTGGACTGAACCAAGATGCACTCCATCGAGCAACTTTACCAGCAGCTTAAGGAAGAATTGAGGGTAGCGAAAATGGAGATAAAGCGATTGACCGAGGAAAACAAGAGGATACGTAGTAGTCCTCCTATTTCGAGTCCTCAGGTCAAGAAGGGATCGTGGTCAGTGGCTGGACAGCAGGGGACGACGAAGTTGACGATCAAGAAGACGAATGGAAAACCAGAAGCATGAGAAGAAAGAGACTGCTTGGTAAAACTCTGTGGAAACTCCAACGCATTCTCGTGCAACCCACGAATGTGATGGTCGACTACTGTGACCGTCACGACGAAGACAGCAAGGAAGGTAAGAATATAGTTGTTGTTGTGATAGCCAGGTAGATACATGGATAGGGAATTCATGCTTGAAGGACAGGAGTAGAACAAAGGTTTGTTTTTCCCTCCTGGGGGTGGGATGGAGGACAATGTTAGCCGTCTTGACAACATCATGAACGGTAATGGGATCAATCCTATAATTGTGCCTCAGTGCTGAGCAATGATTAGGCAAGCGTAGAAGTGAGGATTTAGTTAGAAAGTTCAGACAGCTACAGACATAATTAGGAATAAGGGGGGGGGCAACTGCCTGTTATTATGTGGCATTTTGCCAAGAAGAGGTTGTTGGAAATGAATGGTTTTGTCAGAGCAATTGTAATAATTTTGGCTGGATAAACTCTGTAATGATATTGCAGTACGGGCCCGGTTGGTCATTGAACAACTGGACAGACTTCTATGGTCGAAATGACATGTATGCCAGGATGGGGTTCACTAAACCAGGGCAGGTGTGGATTTTCTTGATAACTCAGTTGAGTGGGTTGTTAGGACTTTAAACTAGGATTAGTTAGAGTATGGGTTAGAAATGATAAATAATGAGTGTGGATATATTGACTTATGCTCTGATATTAAGAATCTTAATAGTAACTGTCATGGAGTAAGTGTGGGTATTGATAATTTCAGAAATTGTGTAAAAACAAAGATGAATATGAAAAATGTGCAGAAGAAAAAACATATGATGGTATTTTATGCTAACAGTCGAAGTGCAAGAAATAAAATTAATGAACTACTTTTGGTAGCATGTTCTGGGAACTTTGATATCATTGCATTAACTGAAACATGGTATGATTTAAAGAGTCGGGATATGACTGCTGAGTGTAATATTCAGGGATTTAAGTTGTTCATTGTGGATAGATCTAATGGGAAGGGGGAGGAGTTGCATTATATGTTCGAGAAAATATTAATTGTTGCATAAAAACAGGTATAAAAATAGATGGAGCAGTAACAGAATCTGTTTGGGTAGAGTTCGTAGAGGGTCAAGAAAAACTAATTCTAGGTGTAATATACCGACCTCCAGGCTTGGATCACGATAGAGGGAGACTTCTTTGGGACGAAATTGTTAGGGCTTCTAGACACAATAACATAGTCATAGTAGGGGACTTAAACTTTAGTCAAATTGACTGGAATTCTTTGACAGGTAATCTAGAGTCCAGTGACTTTATGGAAACAGTCCAGGACTGTTTTCTGAAGCAGAGCGTAACAGAGCCTACCAGGGTAATAATTTGCTAACCTAATCTGTCAAATAAGGAAACACTCGTGAATAATCTGGAGATCACTGAAGAGCTTGGCGCAAGTGATCACAAATCCATCACCTTTAGCATAACTGGGAATGCAAGAATAATGAAAATACAGTAAAAATCCCTGATTTTCGTTCTGCCGATTATAATGGACTTAGGGAACACCTGTCTAATCTTGATTGGAGTTATCTAGCTAATGATTTTATTAACGATGATCATACTATGATTATGAAGGGATCTGCTTTTATGATTGTTTTTCTAATAATGTACACCGTGCCCAGAGTATATACATTCCCCAGAGAGAAAATAAGGTCTAATAATAACGATCCCAAATGGGTTAACAGGAGGCTAAAGCATCTATTAGGGGAGAAAAGGGGAATTTATAGGCGCATCAGAAGAGGAGAGGTTAACCTTACTGACCAATATGTTCAGCTTAAAAGAGAAGTAAAAAAGGCGATTACAAAGGCTAAACGTGACTATGAAATTAGAGTGCTAATGAATCAAAGACTAATCCAAAGGGATTCTTTCAAGTGTATAGGACGAAGGTGAAGGAAAAAGTAGGACCTCTGAAAATTGGGAATGGACAGCTGACGGATAATGAACTGGAAATGTGCTCCTTATTTAATGACTATTTTTTTGTCAGTTTTTACACAGGAAGATGTAAATGAGATTTCCAGTAATCAACGATTACTTAGTTCCTGATGAATTTAAGTTAACTAATATTACTGTCACGAGGGACATGGTTATTAAACAGATAGACAAACTGAAGCAAAATAAGTCCCCGGGACCCGATGAGCTGTTTTCCAGGGTACTTAAGGAATGCAAGATGGAGCTTAGTCAGCCATTAACGAGTGTATTCAATGCATCCATCCTTACCAGTGTTGTGCCAGAGTTGTGGAAGATGGCTAATGTGGTTCCTATATTCAAATCAGGGGATAAGTCCACTCCTTCAAATTACCGTCCAATAAGCCTGACATCTATAGTGGGCAAGTTATTAGAATCAATTATAGCTGACATTATCAGCTATTGGAGGATAGATGGGCTAATGAGAGCATAGGCAATGGGGTCGAAGAGGTATGGGCTAGGTTTAAAAATGTAGTGTTAGAGTGTTCAGCAGAAGTTTGTGGTTACAGGAAAGTGGGTGCAGGAGGGAAGAGGAGCGATTGGTGGAATGATGATGTAAAGAGAGTAGTAAGGGAGAAAAAGTTAGCATATGAGAAGTTTTTACAAAGTAGAAGTGATGCAAGGAGGGAAGAGTATATGGAGAAAAAGAGAGAAGTTAAGAGAGTGGTGAAGCAATGTAAAAAGAGAGCAAATGAGAGAGTGGGTGAGATGTTATCAACAAATTTTGTTGAAAATAAGAAAAAGTTTTGGAGTGAGATTAACAAGTTAAGAAAGCCTAGAGAACAAATGGATTTGTCAGTTAAAAATAGGAGAGGAGAGTTATTAAATGGAGAGTTAGAGGTATTGGGAAGATGGAGGGAATATTTTGAGGAATTGTTAAATGTTGATGAAGATAGGGAAGCTGTGATTTCGTGTATAGGGCAAGGAGGAATAACATCTTGTAGGAGTGAGGAAGAGCCAGTTGTGAGTGTGGGGGAAGTTCGTGAGGCAGTAGGTAAAATGAAAGGGGGTAAGGCAGCCGGGATTGATGGGATAAAGATAGAATGTTAAAAGCAGGTGGGATATAGTTTTTGGAGTGGTTTGGTGCAATTATTTAATAAATGTATGGAAGAGGGTAAGGTACCTAGGGATTGGCAGAGAGCATGCATAGTTCCTTTGTATAAAGGCAAAGGGGATAAAAGAGAGTGCAAAAATTATAGGGGGATAAGTCTGTTGAGTGTACCGGGTAAGGTGTATGGTAGAGTTATAATTGAAAGAATTAAGAGTAAGAAGGAGAATAGGAAAAGCAGATGAACAAGGAGGCTTTAGGAAAGGTAGGGGTGTGTGGACCAGGTGTTTACAGTGAAACATAAAGTGAACAGTATTTAGATAAGGCTAAAGAGGTCTTTGTGGCATTTATGGATTTTGGAAAAGGCGTATGACAGGGTGGATAGGGGGGCAATGTGGCAGATGTTGCAAGTGTATGGTGTAGGAGGTAGGTTACTGAAAGCATGAAGAGTTTTTACGAGGATAGTGAGGCTCAAGTTAGAGTATGAGGAAAGAGGGAAATTTTTTCCCAGTAAAGGTAGGCCTTAGACAAGGATGTGTGATGTCACCGTGGTTGTTTAATATATTTATAGATGGGTTGTAAGAGAAGTAAATGCGAGGGTCTTGGCAAGAGGCGTGGAGTTAAAAGATAAAGAATCACACCACAAAATGGGAGTTGTCACAGCTGCTCTTTGCTGATGACACTGTGCTTTTTGGGGAGATTCTGAAGAGAAGTTGCAGAGATTGGTGGATGAATTTGGTAGGGTGTGCAAAAGAAGAAAATTAAAGGTGAATACAGGAAAAAGAGTAAGGTTATGAGGATAACAAAAAGATTAGGTGATGAAAGATTGAATATCAATTGGGGGGAGAGAGTATGGAGGAGGTGAACGTATTCAGATATTTGGGAGTGGACGTGTCAGGGGATGGGTCTATGAAAGATGAGGTGAATCATAGAATTGATGAGGGAAAAAAGAGTGAGTGGTGCACTTAGGAGTCTTTTGGGGGACAAAGAACTTTGTCCTGGAGGCAAAGAGGGGAATGTATGAGAGTATAGTTTTACCAACGCTCTTATATGGGTGTGAAGCGTGGGTGATGAATGTTGCAGCGAGGAGAAGGCGGGGGCAGTGGAGATGTCATGTCTGAGGGCAATGTGTGGTGTGAATATAATGCAGAGAATTCGTAGTTTGGAAGTTAGGAGGAGGTGCGGGATTACCAAAACTGTTGTCCAGAGGGCTGAGGAAGGGTTGTTGAGGTGGTTCGGACATGTAGAGAGAATGGAGCGAAACAGAATGACTTCAAGAGTGTATCAGTCTGTAGTGGAAGGGAAAGGGGGGGGGGGTCGGCCTAGAAGGGTTGGAGGGAGGGGGTAAAGGAGGTTTTGTGTGCGAGGGGCTTGGACTTCCAGCAGGCATGCGTGAGCGTGTTTGATAGGAGTGAATGGAGACAAATGGTTTTTAATACTTGACGTGCTGTTGGAGTGTGAGCAAAGTAACATTTATGAAGGGATTCAGGGAAACCGGCAGGCCGGACTTGAGTCCTGGAGATGGGAAGTACAGTGCCTGCACTCTGAAGGAGGGGTGTTAATGTTGCAGTTTAAAAACTGTAGTGTAAAGCACCCTTCTGGCAAGACAGTGATGGAGTGAATGATGGTGAAAGTTTTTCTTTTTCGGGCCACCCTGCCTTGGTGGGAATCGGCCAGTGTGATAATAAAAAATAATTATCAGAAGTCACCTTGAAGAGCATAACTACTACTTCGACTAGTGGATGGTACCACTATGACCCCACCTCCGCCTGCTTCACCTCACCTCACTACTTCGACTAGTGGATGGTATCACTATGACCCTGCCTCCGTCTGCTTCACCTCACCTCACTACAGTATATAAGCCACGTCTATGGCCCTATGCTGTACATTCTACAAGATTGATAGACTGAACACATCGACTCCAGGCTGAGGGACTGATTACCTCATACTCCTCCTCTCCTTACGCCTTCCTCTTTGTATTGGACTGATGAAGCCACTGTGTGGCGAAACGTTTCCTGAATAAAGATTCCCATATGCTGCATAAGTGTCTCAATCTTCAACTTGAACAACACAAGGAAAGATGTGTAGAGTGTACCAATAGCAAGATTGTCACAATTTGTGAAAGCAAGTGTAAGGCTGCTGAACAAGGTGGTGGTGGTGTTCTTAATCACAGTAATGACGAATATAATACTTGTGTTGATAACTATAGTGAGCATCACAATAAAGGCAATGGTGTCTATGATGTTAGTAATAGTGATGACTGTAATATAAGTGGTGGTGAAGAGTGTGATGAGAGCGGTGGTGTCTATAATGTTAGTAATAGTGATGAGCGTAATATAAGTGGTGGTGAAGAGTGTGATGAGAGCGGTGGTGTCTATAATGTCAGTAATAGTGATGAGCATAATATAAGTGGTGGTGAAGAGTGTGATGAGAGCGGTGGTGTCTATAATGTTAGTAATAGTGATGAGCATAATATAAGTGGTGGTGAAGAGTGTGATGAGAGCGGTGGTGTCTATGATGTTAGTAATAGTGATGAGCGTAATATAAGTGGTGGTGAAGAGTGTGATAGAGCGGTGGGGTCTAAATGTAGTAAAGTGATGAGCATAAAAATAAGTGGTGGTGAAGAGTGTGATGAAGCGGTGGTGTCTATAATGTCATAATAGTGATGAGCGTAAAAATAAGTTGGTAAGAGTGGATGAGAGCGGTGTGTCTATGATGTTAGTAATAGTGATGAGCGTAATATAAATGGTGTGAAAGTGTGATGAACGGGTGGGGTCTAAATGTTGAATATGAGAG
>NC_069414.1:50204041-50241912 GCF_026875155.1 Cherax quadricarinatus
GGGGCCCTCATAAATCTTCCACCACTTTTTTACGGTCATTTTTATAACACTTTGACCCATAGCCTTCGTTATGATGTCACTCAGTTATAAACACAAGTATTATTTCGTTTTTACTGTGATTAAGAACACCACCACCACCTTGTTCAGCAGCCTTACACTTGCTTTCACAAATTGTGACAATCTTGTTATTGGTACACTCTACACATCTTTCCTTGTGTTGTTCAAGTTGTTGTTTCAGGAGTAACTGTTGTGTTTCCAGTATTTTTATGCGCGACATCAGGTTGTATACCACAGGAGCAAGACTTGGAACATCTGGAGACGTGAAGTCCCGGTCAGCTGAGCTATTTGGCTGACTGTCAGCTGACTCAGCTAGGCTGGTATTGACAGCCGATGTGATGGGGGTCTGTTGACGTGCTCCCCAGGTGAGGTGCTCAACCCCATTGTCTGAGGGCAGGCATGAGCCAGTATTCAGACCCGAGGTACCTGGTAGTCCTGGGGGGCCATTATGAGGGGTACAGGGTGAAGTGCGGTTGGCTGCGATGCGATCAGCCCTCACACTGCAGTCAGCATGAGCTGCTGTGACTCCTGAGGTCTTACAATTGATACATTGTTTAGCAACAGTCTGTTGCTGTTTGATCATAGCATAACACCGTTCAGAAGGATGAGCATTGGCACACACTGCACACCAGTGTGACTTAGATGGGCATTTCCTGGCGATGTGGCCCCAGCGTTGACACTTATAACATCGACGTTGAGGAGGTCTGTACAATGCAATGTAATAGCGTCTGTTGAGGGCTGCACGGGAGTGAATATAGCGTGGCAGTCAGTTAGATTAGAGAAAATGTTATTCTTGCCGTCACTTGTACAAGTTATGTGGCTCCCACATCTTATATTTATGTTTATTTATTCTATTGTGGGGTGTATTTATCATCTTTTTATGTTATGTATCGTGTTTATTATATAATTTTGAAAAAAAATATCATGGATGGATTAATGAAAATGTGTATATTAACGTAATATACGACATTTAATGAGACTCGGTGAGTATTGTTATTATTATTATCATTTCTAATATGGCGTCACTTGTGCAAGTCGTCTGCTACCACATCTCACATTTATGTTTATTTATTCTACTGTGGGGTGTATTTATCTTATTTATATGTTATGCATCGTGTTTATTATATAACTTTGAAAAAAATATCATGGATGGATTAATGAAAATGTGTATATTAACGTAATATACGACATTTAATGAGACTCGGTGGGTATTGTTATTATTATTATTATCATTTCTAATATGGCGTCACTTGTGCAAGTCGTCTGCTACCACATCTCACATTTATCTTTATTTATTCTACTGTGGGGTGTATTTATCTTATTTATATGTTATGCATCGTGTTTATTATATAATTTTGAAAAAAATATCATGGATGGATTAATGAAAATGTGTATATTAACGTAATATACGACATTTAAATGACTCGATGATTATTATTATCATTACTAATATGACGTCTGGAGACATAAGACACTTACCAATTTTAATGTGTACCTGCATGCCAGCACAGTATGTAAGTTTATTTAGGTACAGGTATACATAAGTATAATTATCAGAGTATATATAAAATATGAAATAACTTATAAAAACATTTGAAATTTTGGAGTTTCCAGACAAAATGGAGAGACTTAGCGCTTACTGAGCTCATGGAGAATGTAAACAAACAGGGTGGGGCACGGTGACCGTATTAGAAAGTCAGGTGGGGGGAGCCGTATAGCGAGTTTTGGTCATAATTTGAAATGTCCGTATTAGCGGAACGCCGTAAAGTGAAACGCCGTAAAGCGGGGCCTTCCTGTATTTAGTCACTTAGCCATAATACCATCTTACCTCATAATTTGTAATATTTTAAAATAAAGAATTAAACTAAGTCTGCCCGAAATGCCTAGCCATGCTAGGCGTTCTAGTGGTACACTCTGTAATCATTATTTAACTACATGTAAATACACAACCAAATTCTGTAAATTCAACATTGTAATCTTTATAGAGAATAAACTTTGAATTTGAATTTGAATTTGAATTTGAATGATGAAGTAAAGGGTGTGATAAAAGAGAAAAAGTTAGCTTATGAGAGGTTTTTACAAAGCAGAAGTGTTATAAGAAGAGTAGAGTATATGGAGAGTAAAAGAAAGGTGAAGAGAGTGGTGAGAGAGTGCAAAAGGAGAGCAGATGATAGAGTGGGAGAGGCACTGTCAAGGAATTTTAATGAAAATAAGAAAAATTTTGGAGTGAGTTAAACAAGTTAAGAAAGCCTAGAGAACGAATGGATTTGTCAGTTAAAAACAGAGTAGGGGAGTTAGTAGATGGGGAGATGGAGGTTTTGGGTAGATGGCGAGAATATTTTGAGGAACTTTTAAATGTTGACAAAGAAAGGGAAGCGGTAATTTCATGCACAGGCCAGGGAGGTATACCATCTTTTAGGAGTGAAGAAGAACAGGATGTGAGTGTGGGGGAGGTGCATGAGGCATTACGTAGAATGAAAGGGGGTAAAGCAGCTGGAACTGACGGGATCATGACAGAAATGTTAAAAGCAGGGGGGATATAGTGTTGGAGTGGTTGGTATTTTTGTTTAATAAATGTATCAAAGAGGGGACAGTACCTAGGGATTGGCAGAGAGCATGTATAGTCCCTTTATATAAAGGGAAGGGGGGCAAAAGAGATTGTAAAAATTATAGAGGAATAAGTTTACTGAGTATACCAGGAAAAGTGTACGGTAGGGTTATAATTGAAAGAATTAGAGGTAAGACAGAATGTAGGATTGCGGATGAGCAAGGAGGTTTCAGAGTGGGTAGGGGATGTGTAGATCAAGTGTTTACATTGAAGCATATATGTGAACAGTATTCAGATAAAGGTAGGGAAGTTTAATTGCATTTCTGGATTTAGAAAAGGCATATGATAGAGTGGATAGGGGAGCAATGTGGCAGATGTTGCAAGTACAGTGGACCCCCGCATAACGGACGCCTTGCATAGCGGACAATCCGCATAGCGGACGCTTTGATCGCTAAAATTTTGCCCCGCATAGCTCCCAAAAACCCGCTCAGCGGCCTTCGTCCGAGACGCGTCCAATGTGCGGCCTGAGCCAGCCTCATATGTTCCGCCGGTGGCATTGTTTACCAGCCAGCCTCCGCGGTAACATTCAAGCATACAATCGGAATATTTCGTATTATTACAGTGTTTTCGGTGCTGTTTCTGGAAAATAAGTGACCATGGGCCCCAAGAAAGCTTCTAGTTCCAACCCTACAGCAATAAGGGTTAGAATTCCTATAGAAATGAAGAAAGAGATCATTGATAAGTATGAAAGTGAGTGCGTATCACCGACCTGGTCAGGTTGTACAAGAAACCCAAATCAACCATCTCTTCTATTGTGGGCAAGAAAACGGCAATCAAGGAAGCTGTTCTTGCCAAAGGTTTAACTGTGTTTCGAAACAAAGATCGCAAGTGATGGAAGATGTTGAGAGACTCTTATTGGTGTGGATAAATGAAAAAACAGCTAGCAGGAGATAGCGTCTCTCAAGCGATCATATGTGAAAAGGCTAGGAAGTTGCATGAGGATTTAATTAAAAAAAGGCCTGCAACTAGTGATGATGTGAGTGAATTTAAGGCCAGCAAAGGTTGGTTTGAGAGATTTAAGAAGCGTAGTGGCATACATAGTGTGATACGGCATGGTGAGGCTGCCAGTTCGGACCACAAAGCGGCTGAAAAATATGTGCAGGAATTCAAGGAGTACATAGAAACTGAAGGACTGAAACCTGAACAAGTGTTTAATTGTGATGAAACAGGCCTGTTCTGGAAGAAAATGCCAAGCAGGACCTACATTACTCAGGAGGAAAAGGCACTCCCAGGACATAAGCCTATGAAAGACAGGCTTACTTTGTTGATGTGTGCCAATGCTAGTGGTGATTGCAAAGTTAAGCCTTTATTAGTGTATCACTCTGAAACTCCCAGAGCGTTCAGGCAAAAGAATGTCCTCAAGGATAATTTGTGTGTGCTGTGGAGGGCAAAACAGTAAGGCATGGGTCACTAGGGAATTTTTCTATAACTGGTTACACCATGCATTTGCCCCCAATGTGAAAGATTACCTAACTGAAAAGAAATTAGAACTTAAGTGCCTCCTGGTGTTAGACAATGCCCCTGGTCATCCTACAGACGTGGCAGAGCGACTTTATGGGGACATGAGCTTCATTAAGGTGAAGTTTTTGCCTCCTAATACCACTCCTCTCCTGCAGCCCATGGACCAGCAGGTCATTTCCAACTTCAAGAAACTGTACACAAAAGCTATGTTTCAAAAGTGCTTTGAAGTGACCACAGACACTCGATTGACTCTAAAAGAGTTTTAGAAGGATCACTTTAATATCCTCAATTGTGTAAACCTTATAGGTAAGGCTTGGGAGGGAGTGACTAAGAGAACCTTGAACTCTGCTTGGAAGAAACTGTGGCCAGAATGTGTAGACAAAAGGGATTTTGAAGGGTTTGAGGCTAACCCTGAGAGGAGTATACCAGTTGAGGAATCAATTGTGGCATTGGGGAAGTCCTTGGGGTTGGAGGTTAGTGGGGATGATGTGGAAGAGTTGGTGGAGGAGGACAATGAAGAACTAACACTGATGAGCTGATAGATCAACTTCAAGAGCAAGAGGCCAGACCTGGGGAAACTGGTTCAAAGGAGGGGAGAGAGAAATTGAAGGAATTGCCTACTTCAAAGATTAAGGAAATGTGTGCAAAATGGCTTGAAGTGCAAACCTTTTTTGATGAAAATCACCCTCACACAGCTATTGCAAGCCGTGCTGGTGACTGTTACATGACAATGTTGTGAACCACTTTAGACAAAATCATAAAGGAAACGAGAGGTACAGGCCACTATGGACAGATATGTTGTGCGAAAGAAGTCCAGTGACTCTGAAGCTGGTCCTAGTGGCATTAAAAGAAGAAGGGAAGTAACCCCAGAAAAGGACTTGCCTCCTCAAGTCTTAATGGAAGGGGATTCCCCTTCTAAACACTAACACTCTCTCTCCCCTCCTCCCATCCCATCAATCATCACCAGATCTTCAATAAAAGTAAGTGTCATGTAATTGTGCATGCCTTTTTCAGTTTTGTTGTACTAAAATTAACATTTTTTTGTGGTATAAAAAAAATTTTTTTCATACTTTTGGGTGTCTTGCACGGATTAATTTTATTTCCATTATTTTTATGGGAAAATTCATTCACATAGCGAACATTTCGCATAACAGCCAGCCCTCTTGCACGGATTAAGGTCGCTATGCGGGGGTCCACTGTATATGGAATAGGTGGTAAGTTACTAAATGCTGTAAAGAGTTTTTAGAGGATATGGGCTCGGGTTTTGGGTGTGTGAAAGGAGGGAGATATTTCCCCAGTAAAAGTGGTCTTGAGAGGGATGGTAATGTCACCAGGGGTTTTTTAAATTATTTTAGTGGGGGTTTTTTTCGGAGAGGGGGGGATTAAATTAGGGGGAATCAAATACAAAATAGGAATTGACACGTCGCTTTTTGCTGTGATTTTGTCCCTTGGGAGATTCTAAAGGGAAAAATTGAAAGGGTTAGTGGTGAGTTTGGGGTGTTGTAAAGGTAGAAAGTTGACATGAACTAAAAAAGAGTGAGGTGATGAGGGTATCAAATGTTTTAGAAAAGAAAAAGGATTTAAATTGGGAGGGGGAGTATGGAAGGTAAAATGTTTTTAATACTTGGGAGTTGACTGTTGGCGGATGGTTTTATGAAGGATGAGGTTAATCATAAAATTTAAAGGGGGGAAAAAAGGTAAGTGGTGCATTGAGGTATTGTGGGAAACAAAAAATTTTATCTATGGGGAAAAAAGAAGGGAAGCATGAATTATAGTGTACCAACACTCTTAAAAAATGGGTGTGAAGTTTGGGGTGTGAATGCAGCGCGAGGAGGGGGTTTGGAGGCAGTGGAGTTGTCCTTCAAGGGGAAATGTGTGGTGTAAATATTATGCGAAAATTAAAAAGTGTGGAAATTAGGAAAAGGTGTGGAGTTAAAAAAGTATTAGAGGGGGCTGGGGAGGGGTTGTTGAGGTGGTTTGGATTTGGAGAATGGATAAAAAGTAGAATGACATGGAGAGAAATTTAAATCTGTGGGGGAAGGGAAGGGGGGGTGGGGGGTATCTCGAAAAGGTTGGAAGGAAGGGGTAAGGGGGGTTTTTTGTGGGCGAGGGGCTTGGACTTCCAGCAGGCGTGTTGAGGTGACTTGGAGTAAATGGAGACAAATGGTTTTGGGCCCGACGATCTGTTGGAGTGTGAGCGGGGAAATATTTAGTGAGGGATTCGGGGAAAACCCGGTTTTTTTTGTATAGCGGATTGAGTCCGGGAAAGGGAGTACAATCCTGCACTGTAAAGGAGGGTTTGGGATATTGGGCATTTTGGAAAGGGATATTTTTGTGTTTCTTTTCTATATCTTCTAAAATTTTTGTGTTGTGAGCACCCCTTTGGAAAAAAAAGTGATTAGGGTGAGTGAGGTGAAAGTGTTGAATGATGATGAAAGTATTTTTTTTTGGGGATTTTTTTTTCTTTTTGGGTCACCCTGCCCCGGTGGGAGATGGCTGACTTGTTAAAAAAAAAAAAAAAAAAAAAATAATAATAATAATAAAATAATAATAATAAATAATAATAATAATAATAATTGCCTTGAAGCTAAAAAACAAAAATCCCCCCTGAAAGTGGGATGATAAGGGGAGATAACATCGATAAGACTGAAGTTTGAGAGATGAGATACACGAGGATGGGGGGGGGTTTCAGCTGATAAAAAAAGATTTGATGACCATCCCCCTCCCTTTGTTTTTTTTGGTACACAAAAATTTCTGTTATCTATTTGTCTGTCTGTCAAACTCCCGTCTGTCTATCCATCTAGCTCTCGTTCATAGAGAGCCCCAAGACGTGTCATCACCTTCCTCACATCTTCGGCAGTGTATAGCAATTTGTCTGGATTTTGGGTTTCCCAGGTAATTTTACTGTATACTTATATTTTGTGTACCCGTGAGAAGATAGACAAAGACAGATTGAAAGAATAGACAGAGAAGATGACAAAGCCAGAGAAAGCAGATACAGCCAGACAGATTTTGACGAGACAGATAGACAAAAACATGCCAGATGAGACAGATAAAAGAGGAGATAGACAGAGAGAGAGTCAACGCCCTAAATTTGGGGGTTTAAAATCCTTTCCTCTTAAAAAAAGGGAAATGTTAAAATGAATTACATCAGTGAATTCTTGGTGTTTGCCCCACTGTTTGCTCTACTGGAGCTCAATTTAATGGCGCTCCCACAAGGTGCTAAGTGGTCCAATTTTTTTAATACTGTGCCACCGAGTGCTAAAACCAAATTTTATGCTGACCCGGATCTCAGGCCAATTGTGCCAAATTTTTGGGGGCGGAAAAATAAAAAAGGTATATCGTTTGGGGCGCTATGCGTAAGAACGTATATATTATAAAAATATATAATTTTTATATTATATTTATTTATATTTATATATATATTAATATATATAAATTTTATTATTTATATTTTAAAAATTTTTTTATTATGTTTGGACCATTTAGGGGGTTAAAATTTAAAGATGTTTAGAAAAAGGTAAAACCCGAAATTTATTTACAGTTGTGATTTAACGGGAAAAAAAATTTCAGACTATTTTACCCCATACCTTCAAATCTGCACCTACATATTTGAATTTCACTTTTACCAATGTCATATTTTTGAGGCACCTTTTTTGAACGTTTGAAGCTACTACATCACTGAGGATTTTGGAGTTATCCCAGTCATTCCAAGATGCCGAGAATGGATTCAACATCTTTGGTGATAGGGCACGTAAACATGCCAATTGTTCCAACACAAGTGTTGAAAATTTAACCCTTTCAGGGTCGACAGGCCCTCTCCCAAACTTGTTCTCCGGGTTGAAAAATATTCAAAAATAAAAAAAAAATTTTTTTATGAAATGATAGTTTTTTTTGTGAGTATTATAGGCCAAAAAAAATTTGTTTGCATTCAATACTTACGGAGATATGGAGGCATGAAGTTGACAGAAATTGAACCATATACAGCAACATCGCTGACTGCCGGTCACCCAGTAATAGTTTATTTTGTTTTTTCTACTTTTTCTTTTATTTTTAATATTTTATTTTTTCAAGTAACTTTTATGGCCTCTGAGACCAATACAAAGACTATTTGGTATATATTCACTCATTGTATACTACACAATAACAGTACAAACTTTGCTATCATTATATTCTTTACAAAACATGTTTACACAAACCAACAATAAAAATGTTTATTATTTTTCTTATATATATATACACATCCTAGGTAGTAGGTTGGTAGACAGCAACCGCCCAGGGAGGTACTACCGTCCTGCCAAGTGAGTGTAAAACGAAAGCCTGTAATTGTTTTACATGATGGTAGGATTGCTGGTGTCTTTTGTCTGTCTCATGAACATGCAAGATTTCAGGTATGTCTTGCTACTTCTACTTACACTTAGGTCACACTACACATACATGTACAAGCATATATATACACACCCCTCTGGGTTTTCTGCTATTTTCTTTCTAGTTCTTGTTCTTGTTTATTTCCTTTATCTCCATGGGGAAGTGGAAAAGAATTTTCCCCCGTAAGCTATGTGAGTTGCAAGAGGCAACTAAAATGCTGGGAGCAAGGGGCTAGTAACCCCTTCCCCTGTATAAATTACTAAATTTTAAAAAGAGAAAACTTTCGTTTTTTGGGGAACCCACCCTCCCTTTTGTTGGATATGGCTGGTTTGTTGGAAAAAAAAAAGCACACATATTGTTGAGAAATGGCATTACCAGCTAAGTTTAAATTTATAAATATAAAATAGTGAACACTTAGCTGATAAAGACAGCAAATCGTCTACACAGCCGCCCCTGCAGACGAGGTCTAGAAGCTGTCGAAACCATCTTTCAACGGGCTGTAAAGATTTTTAATTTGTAAGATTAAAAAATTACCCTAGGGGGTGTTATGTCAGCATATTTCTTTTCACTGATGGCTGAAAAAATACATATTGTTTGGACTCAAAAGTCCACACCTTACTGCCGACTATAGGTTGATTACAAACTCTTGCGACTCAAGTACTGCGAGTCCCCGTTCTACAAGAAATTCGTAACATACCTTGCTCTTGTAATTTGAGCTATGGTGTTCTTCACACCTTCGACAGGTATCGGTGACTTGATAGAAGCTGAAGTGTCCTTGGATGTCCACGTCTTCCATTGTCTAGGAAAAAGCACACTGGTACACTATGTTCCACAAGATTTGTCTTTATTGTTCCCCAATGTTATCACTGAAGAAGCTGATCACACTTCTCTTAAGTGTTTATTGTGTTTTATGAGATCTTTGTTCACACTAATGCACAGATCAGTGTGACGGGAGTGACGGCATGGGGTGCTGTGGCATCGGCAGATTACTTTTGACTCTATGAGAGTGACACTGACGCCAGGATAACCAACAAAAGTAATCTGCCGATGCCACAGCACCCCATGCTGTCACTCCCCTAGCACAAAGAAAAAGTGACCTAGTACTTTTGCTTCCTTGCCCCTTCCTCGATGAAGCAAAGCAGAATGTTTGATTCTTGCTGTCTTAAGCATAGACAACATGTCCACTATTTTTTACTATGGTAATAAAGAGGGAGCAGGATTTTCCTTAATTGTCCTGCTAAAGTAAGAGATGTACTGTCTCTTATTAAACTACACTTTGCAAAAACTGCACTGCAAGGAGCAGCGGTCAAATTGACCACGTCGATATCGTACGGCATCTGTGATCAATTACTCACGTATCAGTAAACAAGATGCTTGCCCCTTCTGAGAGGGCTGGGCCCCTCAGGGCTGAAAGGGGCTGAAGGGGCTGAAGGGGGCTGATACCCCCTCCTGGAGAAAATTTCTCCACACTGGGGGGCGGCGGGGGGATCGCTGCAGGTGAAAAATGTTCATCACTTAACATTAATTTGATTTTCTCATTCGCCACCCCTGCTGCTTGTCTTTTCTGAACAGCTTTAGTCTGTGTGGTTTCTGGAGAATCACTAATTTTGTTTTCAACACTGTGTAATTCTAACGGCCACTAGTTTATTTATTGTCTGCTTATTCACTACACCTTTGCTTAAAACATCAACTGTCCCGATGATTCCATTTGCTTAGGATATATGGTCACAATTTTTCCAAGTGGCCATTGGGACCTCGGACCATCATTGTCAATAATCACTATGTCACCAGGTCTTAAGGACTTATGATTTTTCAGGAACACCAGCTCCATAGAAGTTGTTTCTCAATGAGGTGAGATAGTCTTCTCGCCAAATTTCTCCCAATGTTCAATTACTGTCTTAGGTGTTTGAATTTACGTTGAGTTGCTCAGGTTCGAAAAAAAAGATCGGACCCTCTATGATTTCTTTATCATTCATGGGAAGGAAACAGGTTCGAAGCCTTCTGCCATGGGTAAATGAGATGGATTAACACTTCTTATATTGTCTAGATCATCAGGTTAACATAAAGTTAGAGGTCTGTTGTTGACTCTATTTCTATTTCAGTCACAACTGTATGGAATCTTCTAAGTCGATTCTCTGACATGAGAGTCTCCTTAAAAAGTTTTACAATGGCGATCATTCTTTCATAAAATCCGCCGTATGCATGGGATTTAGGAGGAATGTATCTCCAAGACACCTGCGATGATTCAGCATCTGTTGTACTTCTGGGTTGATAAAAGATCTTGGCTTATATAAGCGCTCAAGCAACAAAGTTCGTTGCATTATCTGAAAATCATCAGTCTGGGACTATGCCCTTTCTGGTGCCAAACCTTCTGAATAATTTGATAAAGGTTTCTGTTGACATGTCAGTGGGCTACTTCTAGATGTACTGCTCAAGTCGTAGCACAAGTGATACAAACAGATGTACACCTTGATGGGAACTTGTCAACTGTTTGGTTAAAATTATTGGTCCAGTGTTCATCTACACCTGTCCACCTCAAATGGCGTGATATGACAAACTCTTTTGAGGGATATGGAGGTGGACTGGATACTGACATAGTGACGACAAGTAATACTGTCCTTATTTGGTTTTTTAACACTTTGTCGACCTTGAGGTACCTAGTAGGATTGTCGTAATATGACAAAAGTGTTCACCTACCCCTCCATGTAACACGTTACTGTGGGCGTTTTGCACAATCATTTTTTTAGCCAATGATTCTTGGGGATCAATATTGGTTTTATGGCTTCTTTAGGTAGTGAAGAATTTGAATTCTTCCACGACATCTTATAATTCTTTTTCTGTGTCGAGATAAAGTCCTAAAGAATTAATCGTGACAGGTTTCTTAGGGGATTTATCTTGTGTTTCAAAAAAATTTAATTCTGTGGAAAACATCTTCGTATTATTTTCACCCTTTTTAAATGGGTTATTAAAGAAAAGATAAGATTTCGTTCGGATTTTAAACCCCCGAGGGGTTAAAAAATCTTTTTATATTTCCTCTAGGTCTGTGAATCTACTGGAGTATAAGTTGTTTGGCTTTCTTTATTATTTTGGTGAGAACTGATAATTGTTTAAAAATATCTTTGTTTTTAAGCCGTTTAATTGTTTTATATTTTTTGGTTTTGTAAAGGATTTCAGAATGGTGTGGTTAGATGGGCAACCAAGCCGTTTGTTTGTGATTGTTTCGTTTATAGGAAAATGTTTTTTGCTTTAAGTAATTTTTTAAGAAAAATGTCTGCCCAGTCATCAGTACCTTGGCCTTGGAGAATTCTGTAGGGCCAGTAACAATTCGGGTCAGCTTTGAACTTCCTTTTTCCTCTCACCACCCCCCATTTACCGGGAGTTTACCTGGAAAATTTCCCGGGGGCAACGCCCCCGGCTGGTCTGTGACCAGGCTTCCTGGTGGATCGAGCCTGATCAACCGGCTTTTACTGTGGGCACGAAAACAACGACGAGCCACAGCCCGGGTGATCAGGAACCACTTTAGGTGTTTTGCCCTGCCAGCTTGAAGACGGCCGGGGTCTTTTAATCCCCCTAGTATGCTGGAGCAGATAAACAGCTTGGGCCCCTGACATTATGTATGGCCCTTTTAAACGGCTATGACCCCTGGTTTTTCTTTGGGGGGGATGTTGCATCGTCTGCCAAGTCTTTTGCTTTGTATGATGATTTTCGTGTGCATGTTCGGTAAAGTCCGAGGGAGCATTCACCAAATTTTAACTTCAATAACAAAAAAAAGAGCGGGTAAAAGAGGTCCAATATATTGAAAAGCTGGAGAATGGTCAGAAAATAGCAACATCGAATTTAAATAAAAGAATCCTTTAGGGGTCGGAAACGCGGGAAGAAAAATAAAAGCCCTAAATGAAAACGAAAGAAACCCAAAGTATTTTTTCTCCTATGCCAAACAAAAACGAGGAAAAACGTCCAGTATTGGGCCCCCTACTTAAACAAGATGGATCCTACACAGATGACAGCAAGGAAATGGTGAGTATCAAAGTCCCTAACTCAGTTTTTGCAAGCCGCTAACCCGACTGGGTGAAGATCAAAATGAAATTTTTTTGAGAGAGCCACAAAATTTGATTTAAACAAGCTATCCGATTTATCCTGACGCCAAATGACTTCGAAAAGGCGATAAAAAGACATCCCATGCATCTGCCCCCGGGCCGACTCATGGAACTCGTTCATAAGAACTCAGAAGCCCTATCAGAAGTTTTAAAATTTCCTAAGGAACTAAAGGGGGGTTTCCCTCGTTATAAAAAACAGAAATAGCCCCACTCCAAAAGGGGGCAAAAAAAGCAAAAAGAAAGAACTGGGGATTAGAAACACGTCCCGTCCATTAAAATTTTCCCAAATTCAGAAGTTTCCTCTTTTTTCGTAATTTCATCCATTCTTGAAGTTCACCACCAAAAAACCCTTTCAAAGCACCACAAAAAAACCCAAAACCCCCCGCCGAGTTTCGAATTTAAAAATATTTTTGTATTTTTATTTCATTTTTTCCCCCCTTTTGGGGTTTCCCTTTTTTCATTTTTCATCAGTTCAAAAGTTTCCTCCCGGTAACACCGGGCAAATTTAATTTTTTAATTTACACTTATAAGTTCCCATTTCAAATTTTCCATCTTCCAGAAGCTTTTGCTTCAGAAAAAATTTTATGTTAGGTTTCACCGTTTCAGAAAGTTTACCATCGTTTTCACCAATTTCGGGGAAAGTTCTTTTAAAATTGGGGTTTTCACTTGTTTCGTTTTTTCGGTTTTTTCCCAAAGTTAAAAAACTTCCTTTTGGGGAAAAAATAACCCCACCAACCACCCACCAACACCACCAACACACCCAACCCAACCAACCCACCAACCACCACCAAAACCACCTCCCGGGGTTACTTACCTTTAAAATAAAAAAAAGGTGTAAAGTTAAATCCTTTCCCTCCCCCTCCCTCCCTCCTTTTTCACTTGATCTTCTGGGGGAAACAGAGACTTTCCTGGTAAAACAAAAGAAAGGAATTGGGTTTTTTTTTATTTTTACCTTTATCCTTATTTCCGTAAAAGACGGAGGAAGAAACCCACTGGGGGGTTGGTCAGAGTTGCAGAATTTTAATAAGTTAGGTTTTAACACTTTTGACGATTGAGTGAAAAGAGACTCGGGTTTGCTGTCTAAGTTTTTCAGAGTCAAATGGACATCCCTTTTAAAATTTCCTAAAGAAAATGAGCCTCAAGGGTCGGGTTTTGGAACTCAACCCATTGGTTAACCCCCCCCACCCCTGGTTTCCCCCTTTATTTGGGTTTTCCCCTACCGGAAACCACCCTAGCCTTAACCACCCATCCGGAAAAAACCCCCTTCCTTGGGAACCACCCTGTCCGAAAATCCCCAAAATCATTTTCCAAACTGTTTATTTTAACTCACCTACCTGCTTGGGCTTTCCCTCTCTCCCATCCCAAAATACAAAGAAAAACTTTTGGATTACAATATCCTAAATAATTGGTCCCCCCCTTTTTTTTTAAAATCTGGAATACCAGAAGGTTATCCGGGGGGATCCCGGGTGGGGTATTGGGTATCCCTTTTTTAAAAACCCATTTGGAAAAAACTTCGCCCTAGTTTTTTAAGAAGGAAGTTGATTAAAAATTTTTTTGGGCAAAGTTTTACTGGAAGGGGTTAGTTTCTTGGAGAGGTTATGTCAGCGGGTCATGGTAAGGGGGTCGGGGTTTAGACCCGCACCTTTTCCCGACTATAGTTCCCTGGTAAGGGACTGTGGGACAGGCCCCAGTGGAAAACAGCATTGTACCGGGGGAAACAAACACTCCACCCCAAATTTGTACCTTCAAATTTTTCCTCCCCCCCCATCCCTGTGTGGGGTTGGGTTGTGTTTTGTTTGGTACAACGGGGGATCGGGTTCAACCCCCCCTTCGGAAAAGAAACACCCTCAGTAACTTTGCAAGAAGGGGGGCCCCCCAAGACGTCGCCAACCCAAGGGGCACCGTTTTCCTTTTATTTTCCCACTGCACCTTTCCTCTTTCGCTTTTCCCCTTCCACCTGGCCAAAAATTTCAAAATTTTCCTTTAACCTTTCCTTTTCTTTTTCCTATTCTTTTCCAAATTTTTTTCTCTCCCACCTTATACCCCCCCCCCCCTCTTTCTTCTTTTCCCTTTTTCCTCTCTCTTCCTTTTTTTTCCCTTTCCCCCTTTCCTTTTTCTTTTTCTTTTTTTTCCCTTTCCCTTTTATTAAATTTTTCCTTTTTAAATTTCTCTTTTTCTTTTCTTTAGGTTTTTTTTCTTTTTTCCCCTTTTTTTCCCTCTTTTCCCCCCCCCTTTCCTGTTCACTCTTCCCCAGCTTCCTTTCCCTCTCTCTCCCCCTCCCTCTCCCCCCCTCTCTCCCCTCTCTCCCCTAGGGGCCCAAAACCCCAAAAAAAAAAAAAGGGTAAGGGGGGGGGGGGGGTTTTTTATGTTTTTGGATAAAAAAAAAAAAAATTTTTAAAAAAAAAAAAAAATAATAAAAAGGGGTAAGAAGGAAAAAGTAAGAAATAAGAGGAAAAAAGTATTCTTTCTTTTTTCCCTTTCCCCCCCTTTTTCCCTCCTCTTTTTCCTCTTTTCCCCCCCCCTTTTCCTCTCTCTCTCTCCTCTCCCCTTTTTTTCCCTCCCCCCCCCCTCTCCTCTCTCTCTCTCCCCCTTTTTTCTCCCCCCCCCCCTTTTTCCCCCCCCCCCCCCCCCCCCCCTTCCCCTCCCCCCCCCCCCCCCCCCCCCCCCCCCCCCCCCCCCTCCCCCCCCTCCCTCCCTCTCCTCCCCCCCCCCCCCCCCCCCCCCCTCCCCCTCCCTGTCCCCTTTTTTTTCCCCACCCCCACGTATCCCATACAACGCCCAAAAACATCACTTAAATCATCTGGAGTGTGTCCTGGAGGCCCGTCACGTGACAGGTCCCAACCAGGACCATCCCCCTCCCGGGGGATAAAGGCCTATCAACCGGCTGTTTATGGTCGCATGTTTCCACCGACAAAAATAAAACCCCGGGCTGTTAACGAATTTTGGGACCTAAACACCCTCTTGAAGACAGATAGGAGTAAATTGGAAAACCCTTTTTGTATAGGGGAACTGTGGAAAAATCTTGGGCTCTAACACTTACATTTTTTTCTCTTAGTTCCATGGAAACCCCCTGCTTTTTAGGAGGAATTTTCAATGTCATAAAACCTCTTTGAGGCAGGTTTTATGTGTAGTTTTGGGACCTCGAAAATTTTTTCCAGGTGTAAAATAGGCCCCTTTTCTCGCCTGTGTCGGGGGGTAAGTAAGGGACTTCAAAAGTTTATAATTTAAGTTGCTTGACAAAACTTATGCGCAGTGAAAGTTCTCTGTCTTCCCCGTTTTTGTAATTTTCCCTGCCATAAAAGTTCTGTTAATGTACAGCAGTGTTGCGCCAGAGAAAAAAAAAAACTTAAAGGTCACATTGGCTTGACATCCTTGTTTGAAGGTTCCAAAATCTTCCCTATTTTTTTCCTCGAGGTTGGGAAAATGACACTGTTTTTTCTTCGAAGATGGTTCCCTGCATTTCACTCCAAAACCCTTCATTTTTTTTTTTCAATTTTGTGGTGATTATAATTTTATCAGTTTTGGACCCCTATTTCTAGCGTTTATTTCCCGTTTTTCCATAACGAAAAAAAGTAAATGTTTCCTCATTAAACTCACATTTTCTGTGGCCCGCGGAAGACGTTTATATCAGTTTTGGATATTTTCTGTATTGTCAATGTATAAGACTGTGCGATTTCAAAATCGCACCTTGTTTAGGGCCCTGTCTGCAGAAATGATAAAGAACGGGGATGCGAGTTTATGACTGTGGCAGCCTCGGGCTTAACTTTTTTACTATTGCTCTGTGTTTTTTTGGTTAGAAAGTTAAAAAATTCATTTGATCACTATAATATTAATACAACATGTACCACCATCACTACAATACAGCACAACCCTGTACCATCACCCCTCAAGCTAGCACAACCTTTCCCCATCATCGCTAAAACTCCAACACCGACATCACACAACTAAACACTGTCCACTTTATCAACTAAACTGCCCTCTCACTGTAAAAAAACACTGTGCCCACACTACGACTAACACAACACTGTATAATCATCACTAAACTAACACTGCACCATCTCACTAGACAACACTTACCACATTGCTAAAAACTACCACACCGCATCAAAATAAAACTACAAACACTTATAATCATCACTACAACTAAACTTACCTCATCACAAAACTACTAACACATCTGTGCTGTCATACCACATCCAGTTACCTTCGTACCCCAACACCCCATCCTACCACCCACCCCACCTCCCTTTAAAACCCCCACCACTTCATTATGCCTAATGATCATTCCTCAACTTACCACATATATTACCAAAACCCTGGGAATACCACCCCTACCTGCCACCAAATTTCGATCAACCCTTCAAAAACAACTATCGTTAAATAAACCCCAAACCCCCCCCCACCCCCTTCCACCGTTCCAACTACAACTACACTCCACAACCCTTCCCCGTCTTGACCGCACAAGTATCACTATCACCACCCCAGGACTAAAAACCACCCACCCAACCTTTCTAGTAAATTTCACAGTAACAGCATACGATCACGTCATCAATAAATTGTTACCTCACTTGTATTTACCACCCCCTTATTTAATAATAAAAATGTATATGTTTTTTGGTTGCCCCAAACTATATTGAGAGTAAATGTGAAAAGTGAACATTTCATATCACTGAAAAAAACCTATTGATATCGTTCCTCTGGGTTCAAAGGGAACATATTGATAGTGAATGTGTATAGTGAACATTCACTATTACAGTAAAACTTATTGGTTCGCCCTGCGGGGAGTTCAAAGGGACTTTTTGATAGTAAATTTGGGTTTAAGTGAACACTTCATAACCAGTAAAACTTATTGATACGTTCTGTGGAGTTCTAAGGTGACTATATTGAAGTAAAGTGAATGTGAACATTTCACTATCAAAAAAAACTTATGGTATCTTTCCTGCTGGATTTAGGGTAACTATTTAAAAGTGAATGTGATTAGTGAACATTCACTAAACACAGTATCGTTCCGCGGGGTTTCTAGGGTAATTATTAATAGTGAATGGAATATGAACACTTCATAAAAAGTAAAACTTACTGAGTATCTTCCCTGCTGGTTTTTCAAAGGTGATATATTGTAGTGAATGTGATAAGTGCCACTTCACTAACACAGTAAAACTTACTGAGTACGTTCCTGCTGGATTTTAAAAGGTGATATAGTGAACATTTCCTATCAAGAAAACTCAGAGTACGTTCGTTAGAAAAAACCCAAAATGACGGCGGTCTGTGAGGAAGTCTTCCAAGACTCTTTCGTTACATAGATGAATTATTTATTAGTGAGCTTGAAAAAAGAAGAAGATTAGGCAGCGGGTGTCTGGGACGCAATAAATGATTTTTAAGGATAAAACGTTTGTCAAAAAATTTGGAAAAATGTTTGGAAATCAGAAGTCATTTGACGATGAAGCTAGTATTTTGCTGAGTTGAAAGGTGCCGGTGGGGCTCCCTTTTTTATTGCGTGTGCAACAATTTCCCGCTTTTGTATTCCTTCAGAGGGGGGTATCATTTTGTTTAAAAATTGCAAAACAACAGTTAGATTTAGAAACAATCTTGCTCTATTTAAAAGGTACAAAAAACCGGGAGATCCATTTACGGGGGATTTTACCCAAAATGCCCTAAAGTCAGAAACTCCTCGTCCAAAAAAAAATTGGCTCCCTGGAGTTAATAAATTGACTTCGGTCTAGTCCCGGGTGGGGGGTAGTCGATGTTCATCCCCCCTGAAAAACAGAACAGTCCCCCCACTACGCACCCGAAGTGTTTTTTATGGTCCATGCACCCAAAAGGCGATGTCTTTTCCTGGGTACATGTTTTTAACTTTTAGGTCTTATTTTCGAAAAAAAAAATTTCCAGGGCCCCATTGTGTTCATTAGTTGATGATTTTATGAGGGACGAAGAGAACCAAAGCCAACCATCCTTCAATGATTGGATAGGGAGAAAATAATCGTACCGGGGAACCAATGCAACGCCACAGGACGCCGCCGCTCAAAACTGACCCCGCTTTAGAAGCTGACGCCGCATCAAAGCCGAGCCACATCACGGACCCGCATACCAGGGGACGGTCCCCCAGTGATGAGTCCACAACGGGGTGACGCAGCGGGGTCTTCATAAAAAAATAAAAAAAACGTGTAGCACTCCGCCCCCTTGTATACCCATATCTTGGTTTTGGGGTTGCATACAACACCCACAGTATTGAGTTCTCTCCCAAATTTTTAAATTTCCTCAACAACATTGAAAGAGTTATGTTATTATTTTATTTCAATACAAGGAAATTTTTTTTTATTTTATTTAAAAAATTTTTTTTAAAAAAGGAAGGGTATTTTTTTAAAATAAGAAAAAAAAAAAGGAGCTCAAGAGCACCACCTCCACGTGGTGGTTTGGGATTTTGGATGGATAAAAACCTTTAAAAAAATAGCGGAGCGCCATAGTCTGAACACAACACCACACCACCCACACCCCACACACACCACACACCCCACACACCACCACACACACAACCCCAACACCACACCACAAAAAGACGGATGCCAGAGATGGACACAGAACAAGGGGAACATTTTGGAAGTGAAGACACAGAAACCGGGGGTGTTGGGAAGTATTTCTTTCCCCACAGAGTAGTAAAAAAAGTGGAATAGTTTGGGAAGCGGTAGGGGAAAGGCAGGATCCATACATAGCTTAAGAAGGGTATGAAAAAGCCAGGGCCAGGAGGTGACCAGTAGCGATCAGTAAGAGGCGGGGCCAGGAGCTCGGCTCGAACCCCGAAAACCTCAATAGGTGAGTAAATAGGTGGTACTTTTTTTCCCAGGCCGGACTCGATCCTACGAACTTTTACTGCCCCCCAGAGTAAACACAATGTACGCAATCACCTTTACCTCGGGGTCGCGATACTTCAAAGATCACCCCTGCAGCGACACTTTTTTCTCGTGACCCGGGGAACTCTGGCATGCTATATCAAGGATTAATTTCGGGGGCGGCAGCACAACTAATTTTTTTTTTCGTCAGATTTCTTTCATTGTTGGTGTCCAAGACGAAGTATTTTCTCTATTTTCTGTCAATATTTGTCAATAAGATATCCCAGATAACTGAAAGAAGAGCGATTTACTGAAAATGCCATTTGGCAGGAGGGTTGTCCTAGATGGCCCGACGTAAGGTTGTCTGGGGATTTGGACCCCAAAGAACAATGTTAATACGAATTTTTGGTGTTGCACTTTCCTCTAAATATCTTGCCTGGAGTTTACCTGGAGAGTGTTCCGGGGGTCAACGCCCCCGCGGCCCGGTCTGTGACCAGGCCTCCTGGTGGATCAGAGCCTGATCAACCAGGCTGTTGCTGCTGGCTGCACGCAAACCCCAAAGCGACCACAGCCCCCTGGTCTGGATTCCCAAAAAAATAAAGTTTGTTTTTAGACTTTTGCAAAAAATCTGCCCCCTTTCTCCAATAAATGCCAAATTTTGGGAAAAATTTTCCAAAAATGCATAACTAAAATAAAAACAATCATTATTTTACAATTTCTGTGAATATTATTCCACTTAAAAAGTAGTAAAGGCGTAGTTAAGTGAAATAAGTCAATAGTTTTTCCCAGATATTGTCCTGGAAAGCCGGGCCCGGGCCCCCGTCTCGAAAAAAAAAAAAAACCCGCGAGAATCAGTTTGTTTTCCTTTTTTGGTTTTCCCTTTTAAAAAAGGTTTCTACTGCAGTTACCCTCTTCAAAAACCGTTTTCTTTACTTTAAAGGGCCAAAGAATGACATAGGGGGAGGGGAAAGATTTTTAAAACATTATTGCGGTTGGGCTCTCGCCATATTAGGCCCATTTATTCAGTCTAGGTTAAAAATAAATGTTTGATGTTATTTTTGTGTTTAATTTTTCATATTTAAACAATTTGTAGATAAATAAGCCCTAGGTTGGTTAAGGTAATAATGAAGGGATTTTCCCGGGTCTTTGGAGCGGGGAAAAGCCCGTGTTCCAGGCCCGATGGCTGAAAGTCTACGTATAAGCTCCGCCTACTGTTTTATAGCCAAATCCAAATTTTTTTAAGAAAAGAGTAATGCAAAAAAAAGGCTAAAAAAACAAGGGTAACTTCAAAAAATGAGGGTGGAGCCGAGCCCCAAAATCACCGTCACCTAATGATAAAAAATGACTTGAAAACCCTTTTAGAAACGTCGTAGAAAATTGTTCTTGTACCCGAGTGTTGCTAAAGATTACACATTTTTTTTTATGATTAACTCAATTTCATAATTTTTTTGGTATTTTTTTTGCTCCCCCCCCTCGCACCTAAAACCCCCCCTTAACCTCGGTTTTAACACCCTCAACAAATAGTCTTATAGCAATGAAAAACCACGAAACAAAAATTTTAAATCATTTTCAAACTGCGGGGGAAACCGGACCCCACCCTACGTCCTTTTACGCTCCGAGACATCACAATGTACGCGGCCCCAAAGGGAAGGTCAGTGTACTTGTGCTGTCTTGGAGGTGGTACAAAAGGGGGTAGGGTTCGAGTCCCAAATAATTTTATTCAGGGATAACAAATACAGTTTTCATAGAATTATCATACATAGCAGATATGTGTGGAACCCGGGATAACCCAAAAAAGTCAGAACATGACTTATTTCCATTGGGGGCCTTTTTTCCTTTTTTTTAAATATAAAGGTTTTAAAATTTTTTTTATTATTCACAATGAAACACTTTTTACATACTAAAAAAACTACTACTACAGGGGTCATTAAGACTATCTACTAAGAGGGTCATTAAAACTATCTATAAAGAGGGTCATTAAGCATCACATACGGGGTCATTAAAATAGGGAATGGAAAAATTTACACGTAGTTAGTAAAAAATAGAAAATATTCCCCTCCCTTTTTGTAGCTACATTCTCAGACACCCTTTTTGGGACTTCTTTAACTGGTTTATGCATGATGGCCTTTACATGTGCGGGGGGTTGTTCCCTTCCCTTTATTGTGTACAAAAAAGTTTGAAACCTGGGCCAAAGATGGGGTACTACAAGTTGTGCTCTCTCCCCCTAGTTTAGATTGTTGGGGTTTCCAACCCTTGACAAAATTGACCAAGTATTTTGGAACTTTTGTGAGCAATTTTTAAACATGATTTTCTTTAGTGTTTTACTCTGTCTTCAAAATTCCCCGGATATCAATGCTGTAATTCATCCTGGCCACATGTTCTCTTGGTCCCCCCCCAGGGGTGAATCTTAGATTTTGTTTTGGGTGATTTTCGCTTCTTTCAGTTTTTTTGCAAGGGGGTACCATGAAGAGCAAGGTAACCATATGGCATTGTATAAGGGCAAACATAGGGTCCTGCGAGCCTCAGTAGGGAGACACTGTGCTTGTCTATACAGGAAACTTCAGTCTGGCTTCGCTTTTTTTTATACACTGTTTCCCCCATCAATTTTCCCGACTGCAGGGTCAAAGGGGTTCCCCGATATTTTACGATGAAAACCAAAATGATGGGCTCCCCCTTTTCCTGGACATTAAAATTTTTTTACCCTTCTCAGTTTTTGTTTGTGCCAAAGAGATGGCTTCATTTTCCCGAGGTGTAATGTAGTTTGTTTTTTATAACCCTTTGCTGCAGGATCCAGTTCCCGTGTTAAAAAATTTGCAATATCTTGTGGGTCTTTACCTGACACTAACAGAGCACTGTATTGATCAGTAGGGGTTTTCATTTACACTGTAGGCATGTCATTGACATAAAAAGAATAATAAGGGACCCGAATACTACCTTGGGAACTCCACATGTGTCGGAGGGGTTCTGATTTTGTTTTTGTTGATTTTGACATTTGTCTCCTGTTCTAAAGGGAGGACTTAACCAGTTCCCGAACCCATACCCATACTTTAAGTTACTTTCATAATTATTGGGGGTTGCAGAGAAGGCCTTTTGCAGGTCAAAGGGTTCCCCTACCCTTTGGGGTTTCCCCTTTGACATTTCAGTTCTTAGGTATTGCGATTAATTTGGGGGGTTTTGGTTGGTAAGCTTTTTTTAAAACCCCATTGATGCTATGGAGAATGTTGTTGTCATTAAAGGGAATTAACTACATGAGGTACACGCCCCCCCCCTCGAATTTTTGGATATTATATGAGTATACTAACAGGCCTATAGTTTTACATCGACCTACTATTTTTCTTGAAGATAGAAGTAAATCTGGCCTCCTTGAAACCCTCCGGTACGGTATTGTGGTGATTGATGATTTTTTATGTGAGCAATAGGGGTTGACATTCAAAAGCACCTCTTTTAGAAACTTTAAAGGGGTGTTTTCGGGCCTGTGCTCTTTTTGGGTTTAATGTTAGTCTTTTTGATAAAGTCAAGATACCCTTACTAGTTGCAACTGTTTTTGGGGGAAATGCTGGTAAATGATTTAAATCATTTTTTCGTGGTTTCATTGATATATAGGGCTCTTGTTGGGCGGGTGTTCAAACTGGAGTAAATGAAGGGGGTTTTAAGGGGTCAACGCCCCGGACCCCGGCTATGACCAGACCTGTGGGGATCACCCCAAGTACGAACCACGTCGGGTGTTAAGGTGCTGATTTAGGTGTTGTTCCCCGCTCCCGCTGAAAACAACCCGGGGCTTGAAGCAACCGGGGTCTTCAGACAGTGGGTTTTTCGCTTGGACTATTGGTAATCCCTCTTTATATGCTGGGAGGCAGTTGAACAGTCTAGAGCCCATAAGAAATTTTTTTGTCTCGTAGTTTCGTGGCGCCCTGCTTGACTGGGGGGGAAAATTTTCATCTCCTGCCCAGTTTTTGCTTTCGTAAGGGAGAAGATTTTTGGTGTTCCTTAAAACTACAACTAACATGTCCCCATCACTCAACAACAAAATTTTACCATCATCATCAAAAAACAACACGTCCCCTCATCACTACAACTAAAACAACACTGTACCATCTAATTACAACTCTAACGGTTTTCCATCATCACTACAACTACAAAAACCCGTAGAATCTTCACACAACTACTAAAAAGTGTACCATATCACTCAACTAAAACCCCCGCTGTGTTGTCGTACCTCATCACACCTTCCATCATACCCCACTACCCCCATCACCATTACACCCCCCACTTCATTATCGCCATAATAACATTTCCTTCACATTACCATCTATTATCACCACAACCATCGTGAGAACACCATCCCCCACTGCCACCCAATTCGATCAACCTTCAAAATACAACTACTTAAATCATCCAATACTACCCTTTACCACCCCTACCACAATCAACCACCATCCACAACCAAAACCCCGTCTTGACCGACACAAGATCACTATCACCCCCACCCGGGACTACAACCCCCATTCCAAACCTTCCAGTAATTTCACGTAACACATAAGCATTACTATACAATAATATTGTTTCTCATTGATTTACCACTCCTTTTTTAATAATAAAAATGTAATGTTTTTTTGGTTGTCCAAACTATATGAGAGTGAATGTTTATACAGTGAACACTTCCTTTCAGCTCAAAATGCTCCCCACAGCCCCCTTTGGGGCGGGCAGATGGCAGACGGGCCAGCTTCTCCCCCAGCCCCCGGAGGGGGGGTGGGGGCTAGGCCCGGGGCAGTTTGTCCCAAAGTGGGGGGGTACTTGTACCTCCTCCCCTGGGAGACTAAGTCTCGAGACACTCCCCAGATAGGGGCCCAAGGCCGGGGCACCTTTGGAAAAGACCCGGGCCGGGAGAATACCGGGGAATAAAAAAAAAAAAAAAAAAAAAAACCTTTGAGTTGTTCCCTGCGGAGTTCTAAGGGAATTATTTATAGTGAGTGAAAAAGTGAACACTTCACTATCACGTAAAACTTCTGAGTATCGTTCCCGCTGGGGTTCTAGGGTAACTATATTTATAGTGAATGTGATATAGTGAAACTTTACTAACACGTAAAACTTACTGAGTACTTTCCGTGGGTTTTGGGTAACTTATTTATAGTGAATGTGATATGTGAACCATTTACAAAAAAGTAAAAATTACTGAGATCGTTCCTGGGAGTTCTAGGGTTTAAATATTAAAAGTGTGAAAATTGAAAAACTTTTCCCAACACAGTAAAACTTTTTTGAGTTCGTTCCCGTGGGGTTCTAAAGGGGACTTAAAATTTATGTGAATGTGATATAGGAACACTTACTAACACAGTAAAAAATTATGGTATCGTTCCTGTGGGAGTTCTAAGGGATTTTAGTGAAACCTTACTATCACAGTAAAACTCGAGTATCGTTCGTTTGTAATAAACCAAAAAGATGGCAGCTTTTGAGGGGAAATTTCCAAACTCTTTCGTTACAACGATGAATTTTTTGACTTTTTGAGCTTGATAATAGAAAAAGATTAGGCAGCGGGTGGTTGGGACAGCAAAAAAAGTGATTTTTAAGGATAAATACGCTTGTCTAAAACTTGGAAAAAGTTTGGAAGACAGAAGTCATTTGACGATAAGCAGTATATTGATGAGTTGAAAAATGCGGTGGGCCCCCTTGTGTTTGCGTGTGCAACAAAATTCCCCGCTATTTTATATCCTTTAGAGGGGGTTCATTTTTTATAAATATTGCAAGAACAACGAGTTTGATTTGAAAAAAATCTTGCTCTATTTATTAAGGTGAAGAAAACCCAGGAATCCCTTTACGGGGATTTACCCACAATGAAAAAGTCAGACAAACCTCGTCCAAGAAAAAAGATGGGGCCTGGAGCTTTATAATTGACCGGTCTCATACCGAGGGGGGGGGGTACGTCGTGGTTCAAAACCCCGAAAAACACGAAAAGTCCCCCCTACGCCCCGAAGTGTTTTTTAGGCCAGCACCCCAAAAGGGTGTTATTTTCCCTGGGTTTCTGTGTTTTAAAAATTTAGGCCTTATTTTCGAAAAAAAAAATTCCAGGGGCCCTTGTGTTCATTTAAATTTATGATTTTGAGGACGCAGAGAGAAACCAAAAGGCATCCATCCTTTAAGTGATTTAATACTGGAGAAAAAACGATCACCCGGGAACCAATGCAACGCCACAGGACGCCGCCGCTCAGAAATGACGCCCCATCAGAACGACGCCGCTCAGAAGCCCACCCCCACATCACGGACCTCCAGACCAGGGACACGCCCACCCGTGACTGACGTCCCCAAGGGGTGACGCAGCTGGGTCTTTTTAAAAAATAAGATAAAAAAGTGAGATCCGTCAGCTTGTATACCGCCTATTTGTGATTTGGGGGGCATCAACAGCCACGTAATGAGTTTTCTGCCCAAAAATTTTTAAATTCCCCCAACAACATTTAATGAGTTAGTTTTTATTTTTATTTCAATACAAGAAATTTTTTTTATTTTATTTAAAAAAATTATTTGAAAAAGGAACGGTTTTTAAAATTTAAATATAAAGAAAAAAAAAAACGGGCTCAAAAAGCGCCCCCTCCCCGTTGAGTTCTGGGTATTTTTTGACTGATAAAAACCTCTTCAAATAGCTGAGAGTGCTCTGCTGTACACATAAAACACACCACACACACACAACACACCAACACACACACACAAACCCCCACACACCACAAAAATATTTCCAGGCCAGGGCTCGTCCCACGAACTTTTTACTGCCTCCGGTAACAAAAGACGCATCACCCTTCCCCTTTGGGGCAGCGATACTTCAAAGATACCCTGCAGCTGGACTGTTTTTTTTGTGATCCGGGGACATCGTGCCAGTGCTATCTCGGATTTTAAATTTTACCTTCCCTGTTTGAACACCCGCCTCAACAAGTATCTATATATGAATGAAACCACGAAAAAATGATTTTTTTCTTACCAAACTGCGGCAAGCCCGGACTCGACCCACTCCCGACCGCCTCCAAGACTCACAATGTACGCTGGCCCGAGGGAAGGCCATATATATATTTTTAAAATTTTTTTATATAAAATATTAAAATAAATAATAAATTTAATTTTTTTAAAAATTTTTAATAAAATAAATTTTTTTATATATTTTTATATAATATTTTAAGGGGTAATGGGGGTGTTTGGGGGGCAGCGCCCCCGTGACCGGTCGTGACCCAATCTCGTGGTGGACGCCGACGTACAACCAATCCGGTGTTAAAGTGCTGCTTTAGGTGCCTGCTAGGCTCTTTTGAAGACAGCAGGGTCTTTTGGATAGCCTTTTTGGCTATTGGTAATCCCCCTTATTATGCTGGAGGCATTTTAAAGTCTTGGGGCCCCCTGACACTTCTTTTTTTCTCTTTGTGTACTCGTGGCGCCCCCTCTTGATTGGGGGAATATTTCATCTCTTTCCGAAATCTTTGCTTTTGTAAGGGTGATTTTCCCTTGCAGATTTCGGGGTTGTTCCCTTTGGAGTTTCCAAATGTATATTATTTATTGTATCTTTTTCGCCTGCCCTTTCCCGGGAGTACAATCAGCGGACTTCAACAGTTTCGGAAATGTATATGATTTATGGTACTTACAGTGCATGAAAATTCTCTGCATTACTGAGTGAAAAAAGTAGTAACTTTTTTGTTTCTTTTGTGGTTTTCACATTTTTAAAAAATAATTTTTTTCATTAGTTTGCATTTTTTCCGATCCAACAGGCTAAGCGTGAGAAAGTAGTGAAGATTTGGTAGGTTGATCATACCCTGATCCTCTAGGACTGGTCTCAGACCGGGCCCCGGGGGCGTTTACCCCCCGGCACATAAGTAAAATTTTTTTTTTTTTTTTCATGTAGGCAAGCTCAAATTCTTTACAAATTCATTCATTATGAAAAATCTAATTTTATGTTCTAAACTTATGTTAGTAAAACCCCAAGGGGGACAGATTCGGAGGTTAGTTTTTCTTATATTTCGAACTTTCCCGGGGTCCCTTCAGCGTCTTTCGGGAAATCTAAACTTTTATTAAAATCAGTGCTCTCTTTTGTCAAAATTGCATATGTTTCTCAGTCATAGACCTGCCTGATACAACTTTTCTCAGTCATAGACCTGCCTGATACAACTTTCTCAGTCATAGACCTGCCTGATACAACTTTCTCAGTCATAGACCTGCCTGATACAACTTTCTCAGTCATAGACTCCTGATACAACTTTCTCATCATAGACCTGCCTGATACAACTTTCTCAGTCATAGACCTGCCTGATACAACTTTCTCAGTCATAGACCTGCCTGATACAACTTTCTCAGTCATAGACCTGCCTGATACAACTTTCTCAGTCATAGACCTGCCTGATACAACTTTCTCAGTCATAGACCTGCCTGATACAACTTTCTCAGTCATAGACCTGCCTGATACAACTTTCTCAACCATAGACCTGCTTGACACAACTTTCTCAACCATAGACCTGCTTGACACAACTTTCTCAACCATAGACTTGCTTGACACAACTTTCTCAACCATAGACCTGCTTGATACAACTTTCTCAACCATAGACCTGCTTGACACAACTTTCTCAACCATAGACCTGTTTTGACACAACTTTCTCAACCATAGACCTGCTTGACACAGCTTTCTCAACCATAGACCTGCTTGACACAGCTTTTTCGGCCTGTTGAAAATCATTTGGATGGTTAAAATCTCTCACATGAATATACATATAGCATTGGTCTCTTTTCCAGTTCTAATGTAATATTTATGCCTTTGTAATCTTAGTTCAAGACTCCTGCTCGATCGTAATAAACTTATGTCATTTTTACAGGGAATCTTGTAGACACAGCCACCAGCATTTTTTTACAGGGAATCTTGTAGACACAGCCACCAGCATTTTTTTACAGGGAATCTTGTAGACACAGCCACCAGCATTTTTTTTAAAACAAAGGGAATCTTGTAGACACAGCCACCAGCATTTTTTTACAGGGAATCTTGTAGACACAGCCACCAGCATTTTTTTACAGGGAATCTTGTAGACACAGCCACCAGCATTTTTTTACAGGGAATCTTGTAGACACAGCCACCAGCATTTTTTTACAGGGAATCTTATAGACACACCCATCGCATATAAAGTTCTTTCAAAGGGTGAAGAAAAGACTCGAATTTACAAACTTTATGGGACAGCATAACCTACACAACCCGTATCAACATGGATTAGTGGGTCATGATTGCTATGAGGGCGCTGGGAGAAAATCGAAGCGCGTACGTGGTATAAACGGATTTCGAAAGGCATTGCAAATGCCTTCATGAATTGTGTCATGCAAATTAAGAGTGAAAAATATAACGGAAATTAGGCAAATGGATACTCAGTTTTCTGATAAGTTGAAGACAGAATAGTAGTAAACAAAGCATGATATAACATTAGCAAAGTGTGATGAAAATGGTTTTCAAAACTGACAAGATGTGAGTGTGTATTTGGGAAACTGAAGTAGCCACTGGCTGGCGAACGTTCCCTCAGTGAAGATTCTAAATGTTACACGTGTGTCTCATTCTTTATTAGCAAAGTAGTAAGCGTTATACTGCAAGACAAAGTTCTGGTGCCTCTAGTGTTTATCCTCATAGCAGACATCCAGGAGATTAAAAACACTCGCCAAAGCTTCGGATGATTATCGTTCGTGGTTGATACAAGTATGAAAGTCACCTCCGGAGATACACGGAAACGTGGCTCGGGGATTTAAGGAAAGTCTTCCCTTTCATCCCAGTACAACTTTTCCGTGAGAATCTTACGACGACGTTTCGGTCCGATTTGGACCATCAATTAGTCACAGTTAATGTGACTAGTCAACGGTATTATGCCTGTTTGTTCTTTAGTGGAGAATAACATGACGTACACTGGTGACCAAGTTCCAACCACTCTTAAACTGAAGAACTGAAAAGGGACACCGTATCAAACCCCTGAGGAACCACCTGAGCAAATACTGCATGTGGTTGTCTCTCTGGATTTTGCAAACGAGAAATATTTTGGATTTCTTTCATTTTCATTAATTGCTTTAAAAATTTTCTCCTCCTTCTCTCTCTCCGTCTCTCTCTCTCTCTCTCCTCTCCTCTCTCTCTCTCTCTCTCTCTCTCTCTCTCTCTCTCTCTTCTCTCTCTCTCTCTCTCTCTGATTCATTCACTTTAGGTTAAGTAACTACCATTTCTGTCTTACTATTACAACTGTTTCAACTACCACACTACAAACTCTGCCACACAACTAATAATAATAATAATAATAATAATAATAATAATAATAGTAATTATAGTAATAGTAATTTTTCTGAGGATGGCCCCGGCACCTCGCTCCCAGACTAGGTTTCCTTACCACCGGTACCACTGTTCTTCACACCAGTACCATTGGTTTTCACACCGGTACCATTGTTCTTCACACCGGTACCATTGTTCTTCACACCGGTACCATTGTTCTTCACACCGGTACCATTGTTCTTCACACCGGTACCATTGTTCTTCACACCAGTACCATTGTTTTTCACACCGGTACCATTGTTCTTCACACCGGTACCATTGTTCTTCACACCAGTACCATTGTTCTTCACCGGTACCAGGTTTTCACACGAATTGTTCTTCACACCGGTACCATTGTTCTTGTCATCACACCGGTACCATTGTTCTTCACACCGGTACCATTATTCTTCACACCAGTACCATTGTTCTTCACACCAGTACCACTGTTCTTCACCACCAATACCACTGTTCTTCACCAGATGGTACCTCAAACACCTCCCGGTACCGCTGTAGCGCCACATTCTTAAACTTCCACTTATACATAAGTGCAAAGAATACCGCTGCTGCAATAAGGGTAAGTGTTGTACACACAACTGTATTTAACACAAAGTGCAGTCCTCCTTATGTGTTGCCCATGTTGTCGAAGTACTGCACGCTTTCTCTTGACGTTTCGCTCTCATCTTTCTAGCACGTTTCGCTCGGTAATTCGGTGCTTTTGGGCGATCCACCGGCCCGTTTCGCTCTTTTCTTTAGGGGAGGAGGAAGCAGGCTACTTTCTCTCGCTCCCTCACTCGGGATTTGTGAGGAGCTATCGTCACTTTCACCGCTGTACAGGAATCGTCTGAATTTCTCAAAGTTTTGCGAGGCCACGTTTCGGTATTAGCTAAACTGGCTGGATTACATAGCATCCTAGGAAGAGGGTTAAATACCATGTACAGGGCAAGTAGGCTGGCTAGATTACATAACATCCTAGGAAGAGGGTTAGATACCATGTACAGGGCAAGTAGGCTGGCTAGGTTACATAGCATCCTAGGAAGAGGGTTAGATACCATGTACAGGGCAAGTAGGCTGGCTAGGCTACATAGCATCCTAGGAAGGGTGTTAGCTATCATTCACAGGATAACCAGGCTGGCTAGATTACATAGCATCCTAGAAAGAGGGTTAGATACCATGTACAGGGCAGCTAAGCTGGCCGTATTACATAGCATCCTAGGAAGGGTGTTAGCTATCATTCACGGGATTGCCAGGCTGGTCGAATTACACATCTTAGGAGGAATGATAGATACCATGCGCAGGACATGTTTTCACTATACTTTCCTCGTTATCTACAGTCGTAGAATATAGCGTAGAGTTTCCGTTTACCTTTTAGGCAATACTATTTACAACGGCCTGAGCCCTGGTTTCAGAAGTAGATTCCAACCTGCTCTCTGTATCTGCGATGGTTCTGGACACTGCTCTGTCCAGAGGGAGATTATCCATCTCCGGTCTGGGTTCCCCAAAGACCGTTTTCACTGTAGATTCGGATTCTGTTTCCACCGCAGATCCATTTTCATCTTCAATCCGAAAAATCACACGCGCGAGAGAGAGATCTTTCAATCCAGGGAAGACTATGTAATATTCTCCTGTCTCGTTTATCTCGCAGAGGGATTCTTTACTGACTTTAATCTTGCTCAAGGAAGTTTTGCCACTCATTAACTTTATTTTGAAAATAGTTTGCCTTGAACTAAGAGGAAAGGTTATTCTAAATGGGTGACGAACTTATTGACATTGTGGTTCATAGGGCTCAGTGCAGTGTGAGCCGTATCGAGTCGTAAATGGCCGGGCGTTCATTCCCATTCCTTCGAGATTTGATGATTTGTAGAGAGTTGATGATGTCCATTCTTCATTGAAGGTGATGATGATCTTCTCTGTTTGTTGACGGATGCATGGCAAACAAGAGAAGACGGGAGTGTAGACGGTAAACTGTACACCAGTGATTTCCTTTGCTACACGATGGTCCGGGTTCCAAGCCGGTTTCACCGCCGGTGAGTCCACACCAGTAAATACCACCTGCATTTTTTACATATTTTTCGACATTATACCCACATAAACAATGAAATACAGAAGTATGTAGAGTGAGGTACACTATATTAAGGTGATGTAGAGATTACAGTGAGGGCGGAACTGACGACTGGTTCCTTTCTGTCACTCCAGGAGAATGAAGAGAAAAAATGGACAATACCTACCGCTTAGGACCTACCTGGAGTCTACCTGGAGGGCATTCCGGTGATCAACGCCCCCGCGTCCCGGTCCACGACCAGGCCTCCCGGTGGATCAGGGCCTGATCAATGAGGCTGTTACTGCTGGCGCACGCAATCCAACATACGAACCACAGCCCGGCTGATCCGGCACCGTCATTAGGTATCTGTCCAGCTCCCTCTTGAAGACAACCAGGGGTCTTTCCCATGTAAATATTTGGTCCGAGTCAGACCGAAACGTCGTCGTAAGCTTCTGTCTCCTATGTACGAGTTATTTATGTTCACCTAGTAAGCAAGTAGGTACCTAGGTGTTGGTGGACTGGTATGGGTGGCATCCTGGGGAACAAGATTGAGGACCCCAATAGAAATGTGACAGTTCTCGATGAGTCCCTGGACCCATTATGTACCTCTGTATTCTGTAAATACCTTTCTAACTTGTCATGATTGTGACTAGACCTACCTGGAGTTCATTACCTTTGTAAATTGTGAGTTCATTACCTTTGTAAATTGTGAGTTCATTACCTCTGTAACTTGCTCAGCTATCAAAACTTTGGAGTCCAGTCCCTGGACCAATTATGTATCTCTGTAATCTTTTGACTACCGCCCACAGGATGGGTATGGGGTGACTACCGCCCACAGGATGGGTATGTGGTGACTACCGCCCACAGGATGGGTATGTGGTGACTACCGCCCACAGGATGGGTATGTGGTGACTACCGCCCACAGGATGGGTATGGTGTGCATAATAAACATATTAAACTAAAACTAACGCACTGACTTTCTTATCTTAGTCCAGTAGAATGGTTTAAGCTGGGGACGTAGTGAAGGCTCGACCCTCCGTCTGCTTTCCTCTGGCTTTTGTGAGAGGACTCAGTGCTAAAACAAAATTTGAAAAATGGACCAGCCTAGGTTCCAATAACTCGAGGGTGGAGAATAGCGACGTTAAAATATGGAGAGATACAAAACAGCGACAGCCTTGATTACCACCATTTTTGTCGTTTAAGACGAGCCTTATTAATGTCTGAGCGAAACGTTTTTGGCTGTGTTTCGGTGTCTTCCGTTCACTTTTCAGCTTTCTGTCTTCAAGCAGTGCTGTTAGGATAGACCAGGTGAACAATAACTTGTGGGAACACCAACAGTGTGTTGCTACACTATTCTGTATGATAGTTACATTGTGGGAACACCAGCAGTGTGTTGCTACACTATTCTATATGATAGTTACATTGTGGGAACACCAGCAGTGTGTTGCTACACTATTCTATATGATAGTTACATGAAATAAGATGGCAGGAAAATGAGTAAAGGTGATGCATTGAAGGTGATATTGATGGTGAGAGTGAGATATAGGGTGGTGATGGTGAAATGCTAGTACAAGTGATAGTGATGTGGGAAAGTGATGGTAATATGAGAAAAGTTGATCATGATGAGGCGAAGGTGAAAATGATTGAAGATATTACGGTGGTGATGGAAGCTTGATATTGATGTGAAGTGTTAGTGATGGTGGGAAGGGTGTTGTTAATGCGATGATGATAAAAGTGATGGTGATGTGAAAGATGATAGCTATATGAAATCAATATGAAGGTGAGAGCGATGTGAAAGTGATGTAAAGGTGATAGTGATGTGACAATAATGTGAAAGCGACAATGTGAAAGTGAGTATTGTGAAAGGGGACAGTGATATGAAAGTGAGTGATGTAAAGGTGAAGGTAATGTCAAGGTAATAGTAATGTGAAAGTGACAGTGATGTAAAGGTGATAGTGATATGAAAGAGACAGTGATGTAAAGGTGACAGTGATGACAGTTGTGTGAAGGTGACAGTGATGTGAAAAGTTATGTGAAGGTGACAGTAATCTGAAGGTGATAGTGATGTGAAAGTGATGATGTGAAGGTGACCGTGATGTGAAAGTGAAGTGATGTGAAAGTGACAGTTATGCAAAGGTGATAGTAATTGTGAAGTGATAGTGATGTGAAAGTGATTGATGTGAAGGTGACAGTGATTGTGATAGTAACGCGAAGGTGACAGTGATGTAATAGTGATGTGAAGGCGACAGTGATGTGAAGACGACAGTGATGTGATAGTGATTGAAGGTGAGTAGGCTTCCTGATTTGACAAGATCTTCACAACTGTCAGATTCGGTCAAGGCACCAGAACGGAATGGCAGCTTGGCAGCTGACGGCGGTAGCTGACAGCCTACGTGAGGACAGTAGGCTGGGTATGAGGCGACAGATAGGCCTATATTACCATGGCAACCTAAATCAAATATTGAAGCCTATTTTATGTATTAATGTAAAAAAGGCATATACTCTGAGATGTGTATTTATCAGCCCTCGCCAAGGAAAGCAAAGTGGAACCAGGTTGCAAAGTTAGGTTGTTCAACCCGGCGCAGACCCCAGGTATGCATGAACTTGTTCCTAAATTCGTGGGTCCTTACCGTGTCCTCCGACAGCTCCGTGACAATAAGTTCGAGGTGAGGGAGATTACTACTGGAACTATCAAAGAAACCCACCTTGATCACACGAAGTATGTGGACCATGTGCAGGCCGAAGCACAGCTGGAGTCGCGTGTGTTGCAACGCCACGATCAGATCAATGCTAAGGACAACCCGTCTACTTTTTCTCCCACTACTACTGTTACTGATGACAGCCCAGTAAGGCTCCATACTTATGGTCTGCGACCCAGGACAACAGTACATTTCTGTGACATTGACGAACCTACTGACTTGTCTGACTCCTACGCTAGCTATGCTAATTGTTTGCTTGCAGAAATAGGTATAAAAGCACACACATTGTATAGTTGATAACGGAGTCAAGGTGGACAACATCATGTAAATTTATTATTTTATTATCACACTGGCCGATTCCCACCAAGGCAGGGTGGCCCGAAAAAGAAAAACTTTCATCATCATTCACTCCATCACTGTCTTGCCTGAAGGGTGCTTTACACTACAGTTTTTAAACTGCAACATTAACACCCCTCCTTCAGAGTGCAGGCACTGTACTTCCCATCTCCAGGACTCAAGTCCGGCCTGCCGGTTTCCCTGAATCCCTTCATAAATGTTACTTTGCTCACACTCCAACAGCACGTCAAGTATTAAAAACCATTTGTCTCCATTCACTCCTATCAAACACGCTCACGCATGCCTGCTGGAAGTCCAAGCCCCTCACACACAAAACCTCCTTTACTCCCTCTCTCCAACCTTTCCTAGGCCGACCCCTACCCTGCCTTCCTTCCACTACAGACTGACACACTCTTGAAGTCATTCTGTTTCGCTCTATTCTCTCTACATGTCCGAACCACCTCAACAACCCTTCCTCAGCCCTCTGGACAACAGTTTTGGCAATCCCGCACCTCCTCCTAACTTCCAAACTACGAATTCTCTGCATTATATTCACACCACATATTGCCCTCAGACATGACATCTCCACTGCCTCCAGCCTTCTCCTCGCTGCAACATTCATCACCCATGCTTCACACCCATATAAGAGCGTTGGTAAAACTATACTCTCATACATTCCCCTCTTTGCCTCCAAGGACAAAGTTCTTTGTCTCCACAGACTCCTAAGTGCCACCACTCTTTTCCCCTCATCAATTCTATGATTCACCTCATCTTTCATAGACCCATCCGCTGACACGTCCACTCCCAAATATCTGAATACATTTACCTCCTCCATACTCTCTCCCTCCAATCTGATATCCAATCTTTCATCACCTAATCTTTTTGTTATCCTCATAACCTTACTCTTTCCTGTATTCACTTTTAATTTTCTTCTTTTGCACACCCTACCAAATTCATCCACCAATCTCTGCAACTTCTCTTCAGAATCTCCCAAGAGCACAGTGTCATCAGCAAAGAGCAACTATGACAACTCCCACTTTATGTGTGATTCTTTATCTTTTAACTCCACGCCTCTTGCCAATACCCTAGCATTTACTTCTCTTACAACCCCATCTATAAATATATTAAACAACCACGGTGACATCACACATCCTTGTCTAAGGCCTACTTTTACTGGGAAATAATTTCCCTCTTTCCTACATACTCTAACTTGAGCCTCACTATCCTCGTAAAAACTCTTCACTGCTTTCAGTAACCTACCTCCTACACCATACACCTGCAACATCTGCCACATTGCCCCCCTATCCACCCTGTCATACGCCTTTTCCAAATCCATAAATGCCACAAAGACCTCTTTAGCCTTATCTAAATACTGTTCACTTATATGTTTCACTGTAAACACCTGGTCCACACACCCCCTACCTTTCCTAAAGCCTCCTTGTTCATCTGCTATCCTATTCTCCGTCTTACTCTTAATTCTTTCAATTATAACTCTACCATACACTTTACCACGTATACTCAACAGACTTATCCCCCTATAATTTTTGCACTCTCTTTTGTCCCCTTTGCCTTTATACAAAGGAACTATGCACGCTCTCTGCCAATCCCTAGGTACCTTACCCTTTTCCATACATTTTTTAAATAATTGCACCAACCACTCCAAAACTATATCCCCACCTGCTTTTAACATTTCTATCTTTATTCCATCAATCCCGGCTGCCTTACCCCCTTTCATTCTACCTACTGCCTCACGAACTTCCCCCACACTCACAACTGGCTCTTCCTCACTCCTACAAGATGTTATTCCTCCTTGTCCTATACACGAAATCACAGCTTCCCTATTTTCATCAACATTTAACAATTCCTCAAAATATTTCCTCCATCTTCCCAATACCTCTAACTCTCCATTTAATAACTCTCCTCTCCTATTTTTAACTGACAAATCCATTTGTTCTCTAGGCTTCCTTAACTTGTTAAACTCACTCCAAAACTTTTTCTTATTTTCAACAAAATTTGTTGATAACATCTCACCCACTCTCTCATTTGCTCTCTCTTTTTACATTGCTTCACCACTCTCTTAACCTCTCTCTTTTTCTCCATATACTCTTCCCTCCTTGCATCACCTCTACTTTGTAAAAACTTCTCATATGCTAACTTTTTCTCCCTTACTACTCTCTTTACATCATCATTCCACCAATCACTCCTCTTCCCTCCCGCACCCACTTTCCTGTAACCACAAACTTCTGCTGAACACTCTAACACTACATTTTTAAACCTACCCCATACCTCTTCGACCCCATTGCCTATGCTCTCATTAGCCCATCTATCCTCCAATAGCTGTTTATATCTTACCCTAACTGTCTCCTCTTTTAGTTTATAAACCTTCACCTCTCTCTTCCCTGATGCTTCTATTCTCCTTGTACCCCATCTACCTTTTACTCTCAGTGTAGCTACAACTAGAAAGTGATCTGATATATCTGTGGCCCCTCTATAAACATGTACATCCTGAAGTCTTCTCAACAGTCTTTTATCTACTAATACATAATCCAACAAACTACTGTCATTTCGCCCTACATCATATCTTGTATACTTATTTATCCTCTTTTCTTAAAATATGTGTTACCTATAACTAAACCCCTTTCTATACAAAGTTCAATCAAAGGGCTCCCATTATCATTTACACCTGGCACCCCAAACTTACCTACCACACCCTCTGCATCTGCCACTTCTCCGACCACTGCATCAGTCTATTCAAATCATCCTGGAGTGCACTAATGTCCTCAATAGAATGAAATGGACGGCCTATTTTGGTGTCATCAGCAAATTTGCTTATGTCGCTATATATTCCTTCATCTATATCGTTTATGTAAATTGTGACCAACAAGAGGCCCAACATTGACTCCTGTGGAATACCGCTTGCGACGTGCCCCATTCTGATTTGATTTCTCCCCATTTATGCAAACTCTTTGCTGCCTATTTGTCAACCACGCCTCTACCCAGGAAAAAATTTCTCCTCCTATTCCGCGTGCCTTAAGTTTCCTCAAAAGTCTCTGATGTGGAACTCTATCGAAAGCCTTACTGAAGTCCATATACACAAT
>NC_069414.1:50242412-50258088 GCF_026875155.1 Cherax quadricarinatus
ACATCGGGGCCAGGATTTTGGGACTTGACCTCTGTAACTACATAAAAATAGGTAAAAGTAAGTTAATCTCTCTCTCTCTCTCTCTCTCTCTTTCTCTCTCTCTCTCTCTCTCTCTCTCTCTCTCTCTCTCATCTTGCATCTTCATGAGACAGAGACAGTTTCCTGGTAACACAAATGAAGTGCAAAATATGTGAGAAATTTTATATTTACACTTATATAACAGGCTTACATTTCACAGTCATAAGACAGGAGGACAGTAACCCACCTGGGTGGTTGCTGTCAGAGTGCAGAATATTTAATAAGCTTAGGTTTAACACTCGTATGACGATTGTAGTGAAAATGACGCACTGGCTGGTTGCTGTCTACCAGCCTACTGTCAGAGTGCAGAATGTATCATCCCTTTAATATTCACTTGAAGAAACTCGAGCACTACCATAGAGTCGTGGTTCCTGGTTAACTCACCCTAGTCCTGGTTAACTCACCCTAGTCCTGGTTAACTCACCCTAGTCCTGGTTAACTCACCCTAGTCCTGGTTAACTCACCCTAGTCCTGGTTAACTCACCCTAGTCCTGGTTAACTCACCCTAGCCTTGGTTAACTCACCCTAGTCCTAGATAACTCACCCTAATCCTAGTTAACTCAACCTAGTCTTAGTTAACTCACCCTAGTCCTGCTGTAGGAGCGTGTATCCTGCTCCTCCTCCATCCCAATACAGGACAGGAAAAGCTTGGATACGAATATCCTGAAGGGGATAATCGTGAAGGACTCCTGGTGGGAAGTACTGGAATACCAGAATGGTTATCCCTGGGGATACCTGAGGTGTGGTATCCCTGGTATCCTGCTGTTAAAAGAGCCAGGTATTGGAAAGAGGCTTCGGCACCTGATGTGTCTTGGTACAGAAGGAAGTTGATCTATGACGATTTTTGGGCGAGTACAGTCTTACGTGGACTCATGGGTCAGTCTTCTTGATAGATTGACGAGTCTGCAGTGTCAGACTGACTCATGAGTAAGCAAGAGTGTCTTGGAAGGTGATTCATGAGTCAGCAATCCTAGCCTGACTCATAAGATTGCCTTGGTAAGGTTAGACTGTAGGACATGGACCCGCCAGTGACAGCATTGTACCGGTGGAGGAAGCAAACACTCCACTACCATTGTACACTTCACTTATCCTCCCCCCCCATCCCTGCTGTCACGGGGTTAGTGTGTTCGTCTCGCCGTAACCAGACGGAGGATCGAGCCTTCAACACACACCACTTCCGGAAGAAACACCCTCAGTAATCTTTGACTAAGCACAGCTGCTCAAGACGTCTGCAACACAGATCACCGTTTTCACTGTGGTGTTGATGCTTCCACTGCAGCCATAACACTGGCTTTCAAGACTTTCTCATCACACAAACTAGGCCCAAAAATATATACGAATTTACCATAGAAATTCAACCAAATCCATTTCAGTTGTTTGCCGTATCTAGTATTGCACTAATAATTCAAATCTCAACACCGTGTATAACCCCCGGCTCTCTAGAATTCTTCGATTATATCCCTTAGAATACACTGCATAACTCCTAGAATACACTGTGTATATATTCACTTCCACTATACAATATTTAGAAAGCAGTTTTTCTAGAAATATTTTCCTTCAATGCTAGTATAAATAATTTAAAGAATGGCCAATAGAGAAATTGATTAGAATTTCATCAATTTCGTATTGCAAAAGATTGACTGAGGATTGATTAGTGTCAGTGTGGAGAGGTTGATGGTCATCTGGGCAGTGGGACCCAAAGCCCGGGGGTGCTGTTTCAAGACCCGCACCACTCTGTGCAAGGCTGTGCAGCTGCTGGACTGAACACGCGAGCAGACTGGTAGACGCAGGAGCAGTACAGCAGCCTGCTACTGCTGGCAGCACACACACCTACCTCTCACTCCACCAAGCACCTCAACCAGGAGCTGTGACTCGACCTCTAGTCAGTCTACATAGAGAGGTGAGATTATACATACTCTCACACATACCACAAATAGAACGCACACGTGGTGAGAATGTTGGTGGGGTACGGCTGGTGTGGGGTTGAGTCGTATGCATGTCTCCAGAGGTGGATATTCGCAGACGCAGCAGCTACCAGAATCACTCAGAAAGAGGAAGCAGCACACACGGTTAATCAAAACAGCACCAGTCAGAGAGAGAAGAGGGTGTGCTTAAACCAACAGCATCAGATGCACACCACGGGTGCCGAGAAGAACCAGGGACATGGCCGCATCCCACCCTGCGCTATCACACCCAACCCAGATCAGCAACAGCAAACAACCGTACCAGAGAAACACGTACCTCTCTCTGCTCTGCCTCTCCTCCTGTTTCCTCTCTCCTCCTTCTCTCTCCCGTCCTCCATCATCTCTCTCTCTCTCATCTGCACTCTCTCTCTCTCTCTCTGTCCCAAAATCTCTCTATCTCTCTCCCTCTCTCAAGTGTACTTCTCATCATCTCCCTCTCTTCTCTCTCTTACCTCTCCTCCATCGATCATCACTCTCTGCTCTCTCTCTCTCTCCTCTTCTCTCTCTCTCTCTCTCCTCCATCTTTCCTCTCTCTCCCTCCTACGGTCTCCTCTCTCCTCGCGACCTCCACATCTCTCGTCGTCGTTCTCAGTCTCTCTCTATCTCCCTACTCTCTCTTCTCGTTCTCCAATCATCTCTACTCTCAACTCTCTCTTCCCTCTCTTCTTCTCTCCTCACTATTCCTCTCATCTCTCTCTCTCTCGTCTCTCTCTTAATCTCTCTCTCCGTCTCTCTCTCTTTCATATCTCTCTCCATCTGCCTCTCTCTCTCACTTCTCACCCTCTCCTCTCTCACCATCTTCTACTCATCCTCGCATTCCTCTCTTCTCATCGTCCCTCTTCCCTCTCTCCCTCTCTCCTCCCTCTCCCTGTCTCCCTCTTTCCCCTCCACCCCCCCACGAACCTCCCAATACAACCGCCCACAACTACTCACTTAAATCTATCGGATGTGTCCCTGAGTCCAACGTCCAGCGTGACCAGGTCCCAGACCAGGACCATAAGCTCCCCCCTTCGCGTGGATCAAGGTCAAGGCCTGATGCAACCTGGCTGTTACTAGCAACTGGATCGCATGCAACTTCCACCGTACCGACGCAAAACTACAACCCGGCCACATTGGTAATTCCCCTTTCTTACAAGTATATGGGAAGCTTGTGGAACAACTGGGCCCTAAACACTTTACATTGTTTCTCTTAAAGTGTACTCAATGTTACTCCTGCTTCTCATAGGAGAATGTTGCAATCTTATGTCTTATCAAACCTTTCTTCGTAGGCAGTGATTTCTATGTGTAGTGATTTTGGGACACTCGAGAATTTTCCTTTCACAGGTGTAAAATATGATTCACCATTTCCTCGCCTGTTGTTACAAGGGAGTACAGTCAAGGAGCTTCAAAAAGTCTCAGTAATTAATTTGCTTGACTGAACTTATGCATGCAGTGAACGTTCTCTGTACATTCTACAGATTTGATAATTTTCCTTGCCATGAAAGAGTTGCTGTTAATTACGCATGTGCAGACCTCAGAGAGAAACACAACAAACAGTTCAACTTAAAGTGAGATCATCAATTGGCTTGACATCCATTGATAATGAAGGTTCTCATAATCTATCCCTATCATTTTCCCTCGAGAGGTTTGATAATGACAACGCGTTGTGATCTTTCTTCGAAGATGAGTTCCTCTACAATTATCCTCCTTAAAAATCCCATTAGCATATTATAGTTTTTTTCTCACAATTGTTGAGTGAGTGATTATAATTTTATCAGATTTGGACCCCTATCCTAGCGCTTATTTACCTCAGTTTTCCATAAACTAACACATCAGTGAAATGCCCTCATTAAACATCACATTTTCTGTGGCCCGCTTGGAAACTGTTTATATCAAGATTGGAATATTTACTGTATGGTCAATGTATAAGACTCGTGCATATTCTAATATCGTCAGCCTTGGTTTTAGGCCCTGGTCTGCAGAAAATGATAAAGACAGGATGCGAGCTTATGACTGTGGCAGCCTCTGGCTTAAACCCTCTTGCGTTTTCACTATTGCTCTGCTGTGTGTTCAATTGGTTAGAAAGTTGAAAATCATTTGCATCACTATAACTATTAATACAACACTGTACCACCATCACTACATACTACTCTAGCAGTCAACCCTGTACCATCTCACCAAACGTGCTAGCAACAACACCGTAACCATCATCGCTACAACTACCAACAACCGCATATCACTACAACTCTACTATACACTGTATCCATCATTACCACAACTAACACTGCACCATATCACTAGTACTAGACACTGTTCCCATCATCACTACGACTAACCAACAGATAATAATCCAACACTACAACTAACACTGCACCATTCATCACTAGACTAACACTGTACCATGCATTGCTAAACAACTACCACACCGCACATCACTACAACTACTAACACTGTATAATCATCACTACAACTATCACTGTACCACATATTACAACCTAACTAACCACTACTGTAGGCTGTCACTACCACATCACAGTTACCTTCGCTACCACCATCACACCTTCCTCACACTACCACCTCACTACCCACCATCACCATTACACCCACCACTATCATTATCTGCCATAATGATCATACCTCATACTTACCATCATCACTATTACCACAACCATCGGTGAGAACTACATCCCTACACTGCCTACCCGACAATTCGATCAACCTTCAAAACTACAACTATCGTTAAATCAACCCAACTACCACCCCTTACCACCGCTACCACAACTACAACTACACATCCACAACCACTATCACCGTCTTGACCGACACAAGTATCACTATCACCACCACCAGGACTACAACCACCACTACCACAACCTTCTCAGTAATTTCACAGTAACAGCACTACAGCATCTACGTCATACAATAATATTGTTACCTCACTTGTATTTACCACTCCCTTATTTAATAATAATAATGTATATGTTTTTTGGTTGCTCCAAACTATATTGAGAGTGAATGTGATATAGTGAACACTTCACTATCACTGTAAAACCTATTGAGTATCGTTCCTGCTGGAGTTCTAAGGTAACTATATTGATAGTGAATGTGATATAGTGAACACTTCACTATTACAGTAAAACTTATTGAGTATCGTTCCTGCTGGAGTTCTAAGGTGACTATATTGATAGTGAATGTGATATAGTGAACACTTCACTAACACAGTAAAACTTATTGAGTATCGTTCCTGCTGGAGTTCTAAGGTGACTATATTGATAGTGAATGTGATATAGTGAACACTTCACTATCACAGTAAAACTTACTGAGTATCGTTCCTGCTGGAGTTCTAGGGTAACTATATTGATAGTGAATGTGATAAGTGGAACACTCACTAACACAGTATCCGTTCTCTGCTGGAGTCTAGGGTACTATATTAATAGTGAATGTGATATATGACACTTCAACTAACACAGTAAAACATACTGATATCGTTCCTGCTGAGTTCTAAGGTGACTCTAATTGATAGTGAATGTGATATAGTGAACCCTTCACTAACACAGAAAAACTTACTGAGTATCGTTTCCTGCTGGAGTTCTAAGGTGATATAAGTGAACACTGGTTCACTATCACAGTAAAACTCAGAGTATCGATTCCTTAAATAAACCAAAATGACTGGCGAGTCTTGTGAGGAAGTCTTCCAAACTCTTTCGTTACATAACGATTAATTATTTGACTTATGTGAGCTTGATAATAGAAGAAGATTAGGCAGCGGAGTGTCTGGGACAGCATATAAAGTGATTTTTAAGGATAAATACCTTGTCCATAAAACTTGGAAAATGTTTGGAAGATCAGAAGTCATTTGACATGAAAAGCTAGTATATTGAAGAGTTGAAAGGTGCCGGTGGGGCTCCCTTGTTTGTATTGCGTGTGCATCAACTTCCCTGCTATTGTTATATCCTTCAGAGGGGTATCACTTTGTATACATATTCAAGAACAACGAGTTAGAATTTAGAACAATCTTGTCTCTATTATATTGGTAGCAGAAAACTCGAGAGATATCCATTTACGGGGATTTACCCACATGACCCTAAAGTCAGACAACATCCTCGTCAAGAAACAGAATGGCTGCTGGAGCTTAATATAATTTGACTTCTGTCTCAGTACCGAGGTGGGAGGGTACGTCACTGGTATCATACCCCTGAAGAACACGAACCAGACCCCCACTACGCACTAGCCGAAGTGTTTTTACTGGCCATGCACCCCAAAAGGCGATGTCTTATTCCCTGGTTTACATGATGTTTAACCTTTTATAGGCTCTTATATTTCGAAAAAAGAAAATTCCAGGGCCATTGTGTCTCATTAGATTGATAGATTTTATGATGGACGCAGAGCGAACCAAAAGGCCATCCACCTTTCAAGTGATTGAGATACTGGAGAAATACATCGATCACCTGGGAACCAAATGCAACGCCACAGACGCCGCCGCATGCAGAAGCTGACGCCGCATCAAAGCTGACGCCGCATCAAAGCCGACGCCACAATCACGGACCTGCGCAGTACCACGGGGGTGCCGTCGCACGCTGAGATATACCACCAGTGACTGACGTCCCACAACGGGGTGACGCAGCTGGGTTGTCTTCTATAATAAATTAAGATAAAACGTGTAGAACTCCCGTCACGCCTTGTATACCGCACTATCTTGTGTATTTGGTTGCATACAACAGCTCACATATTGGATGCTTCTCTGTCTCAATATTTAAAATTCATCGAAACAACATTGGAATAGAGTTAATGTTTATTAATTTTATTTCAATACAAGGAAATCTTTTATTTATTTTATTTAAAAAATTAGTTTTAGAAAAAGGAACGGTATTTTTATTATAATAAAAGAAAAAAAAACGGAGCTCAAAGAGCAGAGACCACCCACTGGTGAGTTCTGGTATTTTGTGACTGGATAAAAACCTCTTACAAAATATGCTGAGAGCTGCTCAAAGTCTGTACACACACACACACAACACACCACACACACACACACACACACACACACACACACACACACACACACACACACGACACACACACAACACACATCACAACACACAAAAGACATGTGTTCAGAGATTGGACACGTAACAAGGGGAACACAGTTTGGAAGCTGAAACACAGATGAAATCACAGGGAAGTTTTAGAGTATTTCTTCAGCCACATAGTATCAGTAAGTGGAATAGTTTGGGAAGCGATGTAGTGGAGGCAGGATCCATACATAGCTTTAAGCAGAGGTATGATAAAGCTCACGGCTCAGGGAGAGTGACCTAGTAGCGATCAGTGAAGAGGCGGGGCCAGGAGCTCGGACTCGAACCCCGCAACCTCAACTAGGTGAGTACAACTAGGTGAGTACATATTTACCAGGCCAGGACTCGATCCTACGAACTTTGTACTGCCTCCAGAGTCAACACAATGTACGCAATCACCTTACCTCTGGGTCAGCGATACTTCAAAGATCACGCCTGCAGCTGAGCTACATGTTTTTCTCGTGATCCGAGGACACTCGTGGCAGTGCTATATCAAGGATTAATTTCAAGGGCGGCAGCACAACTAATTTTTTTTTTCGTCAGATTTCTTTCATTGTTGGTGTCCAAGACGAAGTATTTTCTCTATTTTCTGTCAATATTTGTCAATAAGATATCCCAGATAACAACTGAAAGAAGAGGCGTTTAACTCTGAAAATGCCATTTGGCAGGAGGGTTGTCCTAGATGGCCCGACGTAAGGTTGTCTGGGCACTTGGTACCCAAAGAACAATGTTAATACGAATTTTTGGTGTTGCACTTTCCTCTAAATATCTTGCCTGGAGTTTACCTGGAGAGTGTTCCGGGGGTCAACGCCCCCGCGGCCCGGTCTGTGACCAGGCCTTCCTGGTTGGAAATCAGAGCCTGACAACCAGGCTGTGGCTGCTGGACTGCACGCAAACCAACGTACGAGCCACAGCCCGGCTGGTCTGGATTCCACAAAACATAAAGTTTGTTCTTAGACTTTTGCAAAATATCTGCCCTTTACTCCCACATAAATCGCACAATATTTGGAATATTTCCAAAAGTGCATAACTAAAAATAAAAACAATCATTATTTTACAATTTCTGTGAATATTATTCCACTTAATTAAGTAGTAAAGGCGTAGTTAAGTGAAATAAGTCAATAAGTTAGTTCCCAGATATTGTCCTGGAACGCCGGCCGGTCCCTCGTCTCGAAAAAAAAAATAAAAACCCGCGAAAATCACGTTTGTTTCCGTGGTTACCTTATAAAACTGGTGTTCTACTGCAGTTACCCTCTTCAAAACACCGTTTTCTCTTACTTAAGGCCAAAGAATACGACATAGGGAGGAGGGGAAATGGGAAAAGATTTTATATCAATTATTGCTGGTGGACTCTCGCCATATTATGGCCTATCTTATTCAGTCTAGAGTATATAACATGTTTGTATGTTATTTATAGTGTTTATTATATCATATTAGATCAATTCTGATAGATAAATAAGCCGTAGAGTTGGTATAAGCGTAATAATGAAGTGATTTCTCCTGGCTCTTTGGAGCTTGAATACTGCCAGTGTCTCCAGATGCGTCCTGATTGGCTGAAAGTCTACGTATAAGCTCCGCCTACTGTTTTATGATGCCAAATCTTCAATTATTATATTAGAAAGAGTAATGCAAAAAATGGCTAGAAAAAACAAGGGTAACATTCCAAAAAATGTACGGGGTGAGAGCAGACGAGCCACGTACATCACCGTCACCATACATGATATAAATGACTATGAATCCTTGTAGAAACGTCGTAGAACATTGATTCTTGTACCAGAGTGTTGCTATAGTATTACACATTTTTTCTATATGATTAACTCAATTTCCATAATTTTCGGTATTTTTTTTGCTCCCCCCCTCGCACCTAATACCGCCCCTTCAACCTCCGGTTTGAACACCCGCCTCAACAAGTAGTCTATATAGCAATGAAACCACGAAACAAATAATTTTAAATCATTTACCAAACTGCGGCAAGCCAGGACTCGACCCTACGTCCCTTGTACCGCCTCCAGAGACATCACAATGTACGCTGGCCCAGAGGCAAGGTCATGTGTACATTGTGCTGTCTCTGGAGTGGTACAAGGGTCGTAGGGTCGAGTCCTAAGTAATTTTATTCAGGTATACACAAATACAGTTACATAGAATTATCATACATAGCAGCATATGTGTAGAGAACCTGGGATAACCCAAAAAAGTCAGACACAGTGACTTATTTCCATTGGGGTCCTTTTACCTTATTATTATAATATAAAGGTTATAATATTTTCTTATTATTCCCCTACAATGATAACATCTTATTAATCATACTAAAAAGACTATCTACTACACGAGGGTCCATTAAAACTATCCTTCTACACGAGGGTTCAAAAAGACTATCTACTACACGAGGGGTCATTAAGACTACAACAATACGAGGTCATACTAGGATAAGGTAAAATTTACACGTATGTTAGCTAAAAAAAAGAAAATCATTTACCCTCTCTCTATCCTTTCTGTAGCTACTTCATCAGTACAACTTTTGGCACTCTTCTGAACCTGGTTCATGCTATGACAGGCCTTGACATGTGCGGGTAGTGCTGTTTCCATTCCTTTATTGCTGTAACAATTAAAAGGTGTTTGAAGCCTTGCCCAATGACTGTGGGTAATACCGGAAGTTGTGCTCTCTCCCCCGTAGTATTATGATTGGCTTGTTGGTTCCCAACCTTGACAAAATTGACAGCAAGATATTGGGGGTGGACCACTGTTTTTGTGCGCAATTTTATAAACATGATTAGCTTCAGAATTTGTTTTATCTGTCTTCAACATTCAGCATAATCCAACGCTGTAATTCATCCTGGCCCTACATGTTCTCTTTGGTCCCATCTCCAGGATGAATCTTACGATTTTGTTCTGGGTGAAATTTGCAGTCTATCTTTCAGTTTTTTTTGGACAAGGCAAGTAACCATATAGAGCAACGTAATCCATATTGGCATTGTATAAGGGCAAGACATAGGGTCCTGCGACCTCAGTAGGTAGACACTGTGCTTGTTCATACAGGAACTTCATCTGGCATTCCTTTCTTTACTAACACTGTTCCCCTATCAATTCTCCTGACATGCAGGGTCAAAGGGGATTCCTTAGATATTTTTACTGGATACACCAACAAGTGAAGGGCTCCCCATTCTACACTGGACATTAAAATTATTTACCCTACTCATTTATTTCGTGCCAAAGAGAATGGCATCAGTTTTCCCTGAGTGTAATGAAATAGTTGTTGTCTACTAAACCATTTGGCTAGCAGGACTCCAGTTCCAGTGGTTAAAACAATTAGCATTATCTTGTGAGGGTCTTTACCTGACACTAACAGAGTACACTGTCATCTGCATACAGTAGGAGTTTGCACTTTGACACTGATAGGCATGTTCATTGACATAACATAAGAATATAAGGGACGCCAGAATACTACCTTGGGGAACTCCACAATGCCTGTCGGCAGGTTTGATTTCGTTTTGTTGATTTTGACAATTTGGTCTCCTGTTGCTAAGGTAGGACTTAGACCAGTCTACATAACCTATACCGGAAGCTTGAAGTTACTTACATAATATAGTGTGGTTGACATATCGAATGAGCCTTTTGCAGGTCTAAGGTACCATACCTATGAGGTATCCCCTTTGACATTTCAGTTCTTAGGTAATTCGTCAGATTAATTAGGGAGGTGTTGGATGAGTAAAATCTTTTAAAGCCTCTATTGATTAGCTATGGAAATGTTGTTGTCATTAGGTTACTTAACTACATGAATTAACATCGCCCTCTCACTAAAATTTTGACTATTATACTGAGTATCAACTAACAGGCCTAAGTTGCTTACATCAGACCTACATTTTCTGAAGATAGAAGTAACTCTGGCCTCCTTGAACCCCTCCGGGTACGGTATTAGTGGTGATTAGATAGATTTACTTATGTGAGCATAGGGATAGACAGTTTCAAAAGCACCATCTTTAGAAACTTAGACGGATGTTATCAGGGCCTGTGCTCTAGTTGGGTTAAACTTGCTTAGTTTTTTCTTTTGAATAAAGTCTTGAGATACACATACTATTGACACTGTTGGGGAACTCTTGGTAAATGATTTAAAATCATTTGTTTCGTGGTTTCATTGATCTATAGACTACTTTGTTGAGCGGGTGTATTCTCAAACATGGAGTAGACATGAAGGGTGTTACAGGGGCTCAACGCCCCCCGTGACCACCCGGTCTATGGACCAGGACCTCGTGGTGGATCACCCGAAGTAGCGAACCACAGTCGGCTGTTAAGGTGCTGACTTTTAGGTGTCCGTTTCAGCTCCCGCATTGAAGTACAACCAGGGGTCTTGAAGACAAAACCAGGCTTCAAGACAGTGGTCTTTATGACAGTTCTGTGGACTATTGGAAATCCCTCTTATATCTGCTGGGAGGCTGATTGAACAGTCAAGAGCCATAAGCCTTCTTTTGTCTCCGTAGTGTACTCGTGGCGCCTCTGCTCTTGACTGGGGGAAGAAAATTCGCATCTCCTGCCGATTGTTTGCATTTCGTAAGGAGAGTATTCGGTGTTCCATTAACACTACAACTAACACAGTACCACCGATCACTACAAAACTAACAAAACAGGTACCATCATCACTACAACTAAAACAACACTGTCCCATCATTCACTACAACTAACACAAACACTGTACCATCATAATTCAACTACTAACAGTTTAACCATCATCACTACAACTACAAACACTGTAGAATCTTCACTACAACTACTAACAGTGTAACCTCTATCACTACAACTACTAACCACACTGCTGTGTTGTCGCTACCTATCATCACACCTTCCATCACTACCACCTCACTACCACCATCACCATTACACCACCACTATCATTATCGCCATAATAATCATTACCTTCACACTTACCATCACATATCACCACTACCATCGTGAGAACTACGCATCCCTACACACTGCCACCCACCATCGATCAACCTTCAAAAACTACAACTATCGTTAAATCATCCCAACTACTACCCTTTACCACCGCTACCACAACTACAACTACACATCCACAACACTATCACGCGAGTGTCTTGACCGACACACGTATCACTATCACCCACCTACCAGGACTACAACCACCCACTACCACAACCTTCTCATAATTTCACAGTAACAGCACTACAGCATCTACGTCATACTATAAATATTGTGTAGCCTCACTTCGTATTTACCAATTTACCGCTTATTATTAATAATAATGTAATGTTTTGGTTGCTCCAAACTAATATTGAGAGTGAATGTGGATACAGTGAACACTTCACTGCAGCTCACAAGACTGGCCACCCCACGAGCCCCTTTGGGGCGGGGCAGATGGAAACAGACCATAGGCCTAGCTTCTCCCTACGAGCCCGTGAGGTCGGGGAATGTGGCTAGGCCTGGGGACAGTTTTTGCCCAAAGATGAGGGAGGACTTGTACCTCCTCCCATGGGAGACCTTAAGTCTCGAGACACTCCCCAGATAGGGACCAAGGCCGGGTCACCACTACTTGGAAAAGACCCGGGCCGGAGAAATACCGGCGAATAAAAAAAAAAAAAAAAAAAAAAAAACCTATTGAGTATCGTTCCTGCTGAGTTCTAAGGTAACTATATTGATAGTGAATGTGATATAGTGAACACTTCACTATCACATAAAACTTACTGAGTATCTTCCTGCCTGGAGTTCTAGGGTAACTATAGTTGATAGTGAATGTGATATAGTGAACACTCAACTAACACAGAAACTTACTGATTCGTTCCTGCTGGAGTTCTAGGGTAACTATATTGATAGTTAATGTGATATAGTGAACACTTCACTAACACATAAAACTTACTGAGTATGCGTTCCTGCTGGAGCGTTCTAGGGTAACTTATTAAATAAGTGAATGTGAGTTATAGTGAACACTTCACTAACACAGTAAAAACTTACTGAGTATCGTTCCTGCTGAGTTCTAAGGTGACAATTGATAGTGAATGTGATATATGAAACACTTCACTAACAAATCAGTAAAACTCTTTACTGGTGAGTAATCGTTCCTGCTGGAGTTCTATGTTCTAAGTGATATAGTGAACACTTCACTATCACAGTAAAACTCAGAGTATCGTTCGTTAGTAATAAACCAAAATGACTGGCGAGTCTTGTGAGGAAGTCTTCCAAGACTCTTTCGTTACATACGATGAATTATTTGACTTATGTGAGCTTGATAATAGAAGAAGATTAGGCAGCGGAGTGTCTGGGACAGCATATAAAGTGATTTTTAAGGATAAATACGCTTGTCTAAAACTTGGAAAATGTTTGGAAGATCAGAAGTCATTTGACGATGAAGCTAGTATATTGACTGAGTTGAAAGGTGCCGGTGGGGCTCCCTTGTTGTATTGCGTGTGCAACAACTTCCCTGCTATTGTTATATCCTTCAGAGGGGTATCACTTTGTATAAATATTGCAAGAACAAACGAGTTAGATTTAGAAACAATCTTGTCTCTATTTATTAAGGTAGCAAGAAAACTCGAGGAGATCCATTTACGGGGATTTACCCACAATGACCTAAAGTCAGACAACATCCTCGTCCAAGAAACAGATGGCTGCCTGGAGCTTAATATAATTGACTTCGGTCTCAGTACCGAGGTGGGAGGGTACGTCGACTGGTATCATACCCCTGAAGAACACGAACAGTACCCCCACTACGCACCCGAAGTGTTTTTTACTGGTCCATGCACCCCAAAAGGCGATGTCTATTCCCTGGGTTACATGATGTTTAACCTTTTAGGCTCTTATTTTCGAAAAAAGAAAATTCCAGGGCCATTGTGTCTCATTAGATTGATAGATTTTATGATGGACGCAGAGAGAACCAAAAGGCCATCCATCCTTCAAGTGATTGAGATACTGGAGAAAATAATCGATCACCTGGGAACCAATGCAACGCCACAGGACGCCGCCGCATCAGAAGCGACTGCCGCATCAGAAGCTGACGCCGCATCAGAAGACGCCGGACGGCCACATCACGGACCTGCGCAGTACCACGGGACGACGTCCCACCAGTGACTGACGTCCCACAACGGGGTGACGCAGCTGGGTCTTCTATAATAAATAAGATAAAACGTGTAGCACTCCGTCACGCCTTGTATACCGCACTATCTTGTGTATTTGGTTGCATACAACAGCCACAGTATTGATCTTCTCTGCTCAATATTTAAATTCCTCAACAAACATTGAATAGAGTTATGTTTATTATTTTTTTCAATACAAGGAAATCTTTTTTTATTTTATTTAAAAAATTATTTTAAAAAAGGAACGGTATTTATTTAAAATATAAAGAAAAAAAAAAACGGAGCTCAAAGAGCAGCCACCTCCACGTGGTGAGTTCTGGGTATTTTGTGACTGGATAAAAACCTCTTACAAAATAGCTGAGAGCTGCTCATAGTCTGTACACATACACACACACACACACACACACACACACACACACACACACACACACACACACCACACACACACACACACCACTATTTACCAGGCCAGGACTCGATCCTACGAACTTTGTACTGCCTCCAGAGTCAACACAATGTACGCATCACCTTACCTCTGGGTCAGCGATACTTCAAAGATCACGCCTGCAGCTGAGCTACATGTTTTTCTCGTGATCCGAGGACACTCGTGCCGTGCTATCTCGAGGATTAATTTCAACCTTCCCTGTTTGAACACCCGCCTCAACAAGTAGTCTAATATGAATGAAACCACGAAACAAGTGATTTTAAATCATTTACCAAACTGCGGCAAACCAGGACTCGACCCTACATCCCCCGTAAACCGCCCCCCAGAGACATCACAATTGTACGCTGGCCCAAAAGGGAAAGGGCCCAAAATAAAATATATAATATATAATATATTAAAAATATATATTTATATATAATATTATATATATTATTATTATTATATATATAATATATATATTAAAATATATTTATATAAATATATGGAGTAGACCTGGAGGGTGTTCTGGGGGTCAGCGCCCCCCTGACCCGGTCTGTGACCAGATCTCGTGGTGGATCAGCCGACGTAAAGAACCACAGTCGGGTGTTAAGGCTGACTTTAGGTCCTGTCTAGGTCCTTTTGAAGACAGCCAGGGTCTTGATAGCCTTTGGTCTATTGGTAATCCCTCTTATATATGCTGGGAGGCAGTTGAACAGTCTTGGCCCATGACACTTCTTTTCTCTCTTATGTACTCGTGGCCCCTGCTCTTGATTGGGGGAATATTGCATCTCCTGCCGAGTCTTTTGCTTTCGTAAGGAGTGATTCCATGTGCAGATTTCGGGCTTGTTCTCTAGGAGTTTCCAAGTGTATATTATCATTGTATCTTTCTCGCCTGCCTTCCAGGGAGTAAAAGATCAGCGGACTTCAACAGTTTCCGGAAATGTATATGAAATTTTTGGTACTTACACGTGCAGTGAAAGTTCTCTGCATTATCTGTAGTGAAAACAAGTAGTGAACATTTTAAATTCTTTCGTTGGGTTTTTCCCATTTTCAGAAATAATATTTCATTGTTGCTATTAT